>CM064881.1:23171598-23771598 GCA_003313485.2 Penstemon barbatus
CCCACATAAGTTTCGGGAATTTAAAATATCCTAGCGGGCTTAAGGCCCAAATGCAATCTCCTAGTACCCACGACTCGTTGGCCATACTATTTGATTCACTTGGTGGTCGAATACGTCGACGGTTAACCATCGCAGCTAACCCTTAAGTTCATTTAGCCTCGGTTTTCGATATGGACCCTCGACTCGTGAGACATCCATACTTACTAGCGTTAAATCATGTCCAATACTCGTGGAGAGAAATAGTTCAATCCTAGACGCCCCACGACTCGTGAGACAGCGCCTAAAACCTTGCTATCCCCTCCCTTGGCACTAAACTCGTGCATCGAGGCAATAGACATATCATCTTCCTATAGCTCGACCCACGACTCGTGAGACATCGAGATATATTCGTACAATATGCCTAAGACCTAGTAATTGGATAGGCTCGGACCATAGACACTATTCATATGCGCCCGTTATTCGATTTAATATTCTAATTGAATTTTAAGTTCAATTGGAGGTTTCTAAGTGTGCGAGGTCTCATCAGATTATGCTTATCTTGTTTACGTTTTCAATCCTAAGCATGCATCTCATACATCAAATAATAATTTGCGAAAAAGTAAACATTCATCACTTAGCAAGATATGATTGGTCGATTGCCCATCCTATGCGATCTATCACGAGCCACGTGATGAATCAATTGGTCAGTCTAGGGTGAAAATTAAATGTCCTAACTATTACAATTTTCAAACCCATACATCATGGGCCTTCTTGTAATATCCAGCTTGATCGGGCCTCCATGTAATGAATTGGGCCTCCATGTCCTTTAAGGTAAATGGGCCTCCATGTGGATCTCCAAGTCTTCATGAGGTCTTCTCGGCTCAAGCCTAATCTAAGCCTAGCTTACATAATTAAATGGTCCTATTCTATTACATTTGTTTGCGCAAGCAAGGGCACCAATCAGGCCCATTTAATTACAACCCATAAAATAAATAAACCAAAAACTACACAGGTCTTTAAGGGCAAAATCGACCAATCCACATATTCACACAAGAACATGCATAAATTCACATAAGGGCAATAATGTAAATTTACCGGCTTCATTAATTTTAATTCATAAAATTTATCCAAGTTAATTAATTTTGAATTAACAATTAACCTCTAAGATTAATTAGCTCTTACTTGAGCTCCAAGTAATCTACAAATCCTATCTTGATTAAGATTGGTTAATTAAGGTAATCTAAATCTCTAAGATTCTTACCTTATCCAAAACTCTAAGTTTCTCAATATTCCCAAATCTCCAAGATTCTCAAGATTATCCTATTTTGTTTAGATTAGTTTAATTAAGGTAGTGTTCAAATCTAACAAGATAACTACCTTATCCCAAAACTCCAAGTTTCCTAATCTTCCAAAAAATTCTAAATTTCCAGAATTTTCAAAATAGGCAGAATTAGAGTCCAACCAAAATTTGACCAGTCGAAACCAATCAGGAGCTGCCACGTGGACAACCCACGCGCGACCCCGCAGGAGCGCGTGAGCTGCCACGGGCAGCAGCAGCGGCGCGTGACAGCGCGCGCCAGCCTGCTGCCGCGCACAGCAGCGCGCGAACAACAGCCCTTGAGCTGCTGCCGTGCGCAGCGTGCGACAGCGTGCTGTCCGCACGCTGCCGCATGCCGCGGCTTGCGGTGGTCGCCCAGTCGCGGTGCGCTGCCGCGCACCGCCGCGTGCCACCGCAGGGTTGGGTCTAATAATTTTTTTTTGTTTTGATTACTTTTATGATTTAATTAAAATCAGTCCCAATTAAATCACAATCCAAAATTAAAAATAACATGATAAAAATACGAATCTAAAATTACCCATTAACTCTAAGTTAACAATAAAGTCCTAAAACATTCATAGTTAAAGAACTATCCACATAAATCAAACATATGATTTAATAAACACAGAATTTGCAAATTCATATATATACAAAGCCTAGAGTTGGCTCTGATACCACTGTTGGGATTCGGTAAGAAAAACAGCCCTAGGCACAGCGGAATATAAAAAATTTTAGGGCCTCTTAAAGAATCCTGCCAGGATATTCTCTAGTTGTATATATATAAATATAATTAAATGATAGTATAAGTTTTCTCGTTTATACCTATCTCCTTGCAAATCCTCGGCTAGCAAGATGAACTCTGAATTCTGCCCCGGTAAGATCGAACCACACCTATTGAGTAGCGCCCCACGTGTTGCGCCTCTACGAGTTGATACACCACAATATCACGAAAATTAATATATCCTAATCAACTGGAACATAGGGTATATTAATATATAGGTTTTAGAACAACTTTGGAACGAAAATCGAAAACGAAAAATTCTTCCAAAGTGGAAGTATGGTTCGGCCGATCACAAGAGGGAGAGGGAGAAAATTTTTGCTTTTCCTTTTTGCTTGTGGAGTTATCTGTGAGATATGAGACCTAGTCTCTTATTTATAGATATCTCTCATAACATAATCCTACTAGGATTAGGATACTAATTCTCCTACATGGGTCATGGCCCTCTTTAGTTAGAAGACTAAGTCTTCTAATTAATTCATGGCCCATATTAATTAATCTTTCAGGGCTTAATTTAATTTCCCAATTAAATAGCCCAATTAATTAAATCATCTCCCAATTAATTAATTAAACTCCAAGTCTAATTAAATTAATTATTCCATTAATTAATTAAATCCTAATTAATTAATTTACTCATAAATTAAATTCCAATTTAATTTGTAATCTTGATCCAATTCCAATTGGATCCACTTTCGTTCCATATGAGTTGACCCAGTCGACCCACCCTTTTAATCGACCCAGTCGATTTTTGACTCAGTCGACCCAGTCGACTGGTTCGTTCTTGTTTCCTCGCTTTCGCTTCATGTGTATTGTGTATGCCCCCGTAGGTTCACCACATAATTGGCCGCGGGTTGTAATTAAATATTATTTAATTACTCGAGCAATTAATACTCTAAATTAATCGAACACTCTGTCGATTAATCATTCCAAAATTAGCACCCCTGCTAATTTGGGAATTCTCCCACACTCCACGGTCGATGTCCAGTCACAAGCCCATGGAGCCCAATCACTGGTGATTTAATTCAGTGAACCTTTTATCATTTATAATTTCCATATACGACATAATCTCTCCATCGATCAATCTCCCAGTCGAGACTTAAAGGGCATGGTCTTTTATTGGATTCCCTTTTCTTTTGTCTTGACCTTATGTACTATGTTCTTGAAATAAATTCTCTTTGACTTAATCTTTATGAGCTACTTACATAAAGTTGTCAGATACCTTGGCCAAGGATTTTACCAGAATTAATTTATCACAGAAATCCATAGGAGAATTTTCTAACCTATCAAGTCGGGTCAACGGATCCTTTGTTGATGATATGAATCTGCATACGAGTTCCTCTATACCCAACATGAGCCCACAGAGACTTTCTGGTGATCCCCAGTCAGTCGGAACTCATATCAAAGTATAGACGTTCTCGCACCAGATAAACCCTATCATCTCAAGTAGTTAGGGATCGTTACTCGTATACTATTATAAATATGGAATAACTTCAACCCCGATATGCGACTACCGCTTCCATGGTGAGTTATTTCCTATTGGGGTATTCAGTGCGCATGCCATTCCAGCAAGCCACCCACTTATGTGTGTCGACTATCCTAGTCACGCTCGTGGACCCCAGCGTTCTCCAGTTCATCGGAGTACACACAACAGTGAGAGTCTAACCGAATCCAACGATGTCCTATCTCGATTGGATTCTACGACTCTTGAATATGTTCTAGATCACGGCCTTAGGGATCAGTCCACGGGTTGTCCCATAGCCCTGTGATCTAAGGACTTCTATCCTTATGCGTAGACAATTGTTACATAAGATAAAGTTGACCATTTAATAAAGTGCATTTATTAATCTAAATTGAGTAGTTCCGCATTTATTACAATAAATACTAGCCATACAGCTGGCTTGCAGGACACTATTTCTATCAATATTAACTGTCCTCGACACATTTGATACTTCAGTCAATTTTTGGACCGAAAATACAATTTCGGACGGAAAGTTAATAAAAAATTTGCATAATTAATCCTATAGTTATTGATTACTGCCAAAGTTTGTCCCACATATTTTCTGGCAGATAAATTTACACCAAAGTTCACAAGTTTTACAAATTTTATATATAATTATTATTATTAAATTTCTTAATCTAATTGTAATATATATAAACTGAATAATATTTTATATAACATCTGATAAATATAAATTAAATTTATTAGAATTTTTTAATTTTGAAAAATAATCTTTCAACCTAATTAGATTTTACATATAATATAATAAAGTTAATAATATTTTAATATGAAAAATAAATATACTTATTAAATTTTAAAATTAGAAATAAAATCTTTTAGACTAAATTAGGGGTTTTTAATTATAATAAATTTATTAATTAAAACTATTATTATTTATAAAATTTTAAAAAGATTTTTTTCCTGCTTTTATAATAAATACTATTTAATTTGTATATATTATTATCTAATTAGTTTAAAAGATGTTTTTTTTTCAATTTAAAAGAATTAATAAGTTTAATTGATATTTATTTTTAAATTTTATATAAAATATTTTTATTTTATAATTGTTATACGTAAAATCTAATTAATTTAAAAAAAATTATTGATATTTTTTTTTGTATTTTATATAAAATATTATTTAGTTTATATATATTATATATAAAATCTAATTAGTGTAAGAGAATTAATAATTATAGTATATAAAATTTATAACTAGGATTTATAATTAATTATATTCGCAATTGGGACTGGAATGCTTCAAACTTGTGAATTGTGGTGTAAATTTGTCGACCATAAAATATGTGAGGCAAAGTTTGTCAACATTCTATAACTATAGGACCAATTCTGATCAATTTTCAGTCTAAAATTGAATTTTCCGTACAAATTTTGACGAAAGTACCAAATGTATTGAGAGTAGTTAACATGTGGTATCAAATGTGTATGTTTTAAAACTTATGGTACCATAACCATAAAGTAGAGTTACTTGTGGTACCAAAAGTAAAATTATCTCGAATTGAATTTTGGGGAAGACTCAATATATAACGAGATTTAACGAGCACGTGAGAATCACGTGTCAATTCCGTCATTAATCTGACGGAATTATCAAATTTGTAAAGTGGAATTGAAATATGGTACCAAATGTGTCGACAGAAATAATTGTGGTATCAAATCCCTAAAGTAAGTATTATTATGGTATCAAAAGTGAAATTCCAACTGATGAGTCTTGTTTTCAAGGTTTATGTACAATTCAGTTTCATTTGCCCATGAGGCCTTAGCCAAATGGTTCAACTCTCTAGAATGTCGGTATTTTTTTAGTTTCATACTTGTATTTCTTTAGTTTAATATAATACTACTAATTAGTTTACTTTGATATCATTATAAAGTTTCGATTATATATATATAGTGTTTGATGTAACAATATATTCACCATAAAAAAAAAAAGTTTCATTTTATTATATAAATTCCTAAAATATCTTCCATAAAATCTACCAATTTGGGGTACTTGATAGTACCTATAAATAATCTCAAAAGGTCAATTGTTTAATTTCTGATACCCGATTGTACTATAATTTTATTAGTTATTTTCTTGTCAATGAAGGAAAATGGAAGAGGAGATTGAAAATTGTGAGGAAGAGAAATGGGTTGAGCCAGAGAGAGGTGGAGGCGAATCGGAGATGAGAGAGATGATGATTGGATGGATGGAATTGCAATAACCCCAATCCTATTTTTTTTTGCCAAATTACAAATACATCTGAAGAAGCAAAATTGAACACTTAACAGTCACGTGTCGCTGCCATCCAAAAATGAATGGTGGAAGCAAACGTGTCGCACAATGTTAAATCATGTTATTTAGTATCAAAAGTGAATTTTCCTCTTTATTGAATATATCGCGTAGATTATTTTTAATGTGAAACAGCAAGATGTTAGAATAGAATCTTATCCGTTGAGATAAATTGATTGGTGAAAATAGAAAATCAAAGAGCTAAATTGTCATAATCATATGTAAAGGAGAAAAAAAGAATAAAAAGAAAATGAGATAAATTTTGGGGGGCAGGTGTGGTCATGCAAGCCATAAATGTAACATGTTCTAGTGGTGAAAAATTTATTCGATTTTGACAGAGTTCGTGAATTCATTCTCGGACATCCAAGGACGTTGGACACTATGAACCCACGTTTAAAACCTACATGTATCAATCTATCTAAGAAATAAAGTGGTGCAACTGCAGCGTGTCGAATTCACGTTGGTTTTATTACCTTTAATTTTCTATTCGTACTATATATATTAAATGCTTACAAACATAGTCCTAAACTAAATACGTAATTCGATTTGATTTATGAGAAAGTTATATTTTGTTCATTATGGGATCCAAATAATTCACTATGGGCCTGTTTGTTTCTTGTTTCGGAAAATAATTTGGGAGAGATGAAAATTTGTGAAATAATTTTGAATTTCGTAATGTTATTTTATTTGGGTTTTGGGGGAGTGGTTTGAGAAATAAAGTAGATGTTTATTTTTTGGAAGAATTAAGCTGTAGGTGTAAGTTGTGTAAGAATTTATGTCTAATCATATTTGTGGAAAATTCTTACCCACACCGAATTTGGCCAACCTTAAAGTAACTACAAGGTAAGTGCAATACACTTGCTTGGTGGTTGGATGAGTTTGGCCAAGCCAGACTTGGACAAGAATTTTCTATATCAGATAAATTGTGTAAGAGATGAGTTATTTTATGTCAAATCAAAGTAGAGTTTCTATAGATATTCTTTTCAAATATAAGACAATTTTGTTTATTTGACTTTTGAGATAGTAGTTTGAAAAAATTGAGAGATGATAAATTTATTTCAGAAAAGTAGAACACATGTTTATTTAGTTTTTTCAGAATATAAAATAATTTACAGAAACACCAAAGAAACATGCCTATAACGTTTGTCGTTTGGGACAATTTATCCAATTAGATTTATACAACCGAGTCGAATTAAATTTCTAAATTCTAATATGACTTAACTGAGTTGGCTAAGCATTCCGAAATTGGGCCGGCCTTTTTACCCCAATATTAAAACCATTTTTTTGTAACTGGGCTTGCGATGTTTTAAATAGCTTTCAATAGAGGCTCATAAGTAAGAGAAAATAATATGGGCTGAAGGAATAGAATCGCAAATGAAAGAAGAACTGCATTATCTGCAAATCGCATTGGCTTAAAGTTTAATTTTATCTTCCACTACAACTTTACAAGAATGAATATAAAAAGGCTTTAACTTTCATTAATTTTTTTCTTTCAAAAGTATAATAATAAACTTGCGCGATTATATATTTAAATTTGAAACTGAAAAAATGTTTAAATTTTGTGGCTGCTGGATGTGACCAATTATGTCTGTGGATACATATATTTGAAGTATAATTACCATAAAGAAAAACATAGAACATATAGGAATTAGAGGGTATTCCTAATTTTCTATTTCTTTATGCGAATTAAATATTACATCAATATTCATCAAATCAGAAATCTATTCGAAAAAAAAATTACAATGAAAATTAACTACAACCATTAATATTAAACTAAAAGATAACCCACACTCTTTTGAGAATTAAATCCAATACATCTTGATCCATAGGGCATCAACCTTATCAACAGGCTACAACCTCATTGGCGAGGGTGTCACTAATATATATCCTTTCGATCGTTAGGAAATTAATTATGATACCATCAACATCGTAGCAATATTGTCATTTTACCTCTAATGTAGGTTTTTCTCTAGTTACTAGTATTTGGAAGTGGTTTATTCTTTGTATTTAAACAATTATTGAAATGTTTATGATGTAATGATTGATGATGAATGTGTTCTAAAAATTGTCATTTTTCCTTCAATTATGACAAACTAGATAATAATAAAAAAAGTTTTAGATTGTATAATTTTACATTTATTCTAAATTGTAACATAATAAACATTGTCTCATCAATTTTGGTAAATTATTAGAGGGTACTTTTTTTTTTTTTACTAATACGAATTAAATATTACATCAATATTTATCAAATCATAAATCTATTCAAATATAATCAAATTACAAAGAAAATGAACAATCAACCACTAATATTAATTAAACTTGAAGTAAACCTATACTGAAAACTGAATCTAATACCTCTTGATTATGAGACCTCAGCCTTATCAACGGGCTACAACATCATTTTACCAGTCACATATTTTTCCTTTCGATCATTAGGTTAGGAAATTAATTGTGATACCCAACAAGATAATAGCATTAATGTAGTTTTTTTCTTCAAATATGACAAAGTAGATGATCCAGAAAAAAGAGAAGAAGTTCTCATCAGTCATCATGCGTCTTCGTCTTCGTCTTTTATAATGATATAAACGAGTCAAATCCAATCATAATTTGTAAATTAAATATGATTTTGATATTGAGTTTGAGATTGTCATTGGACTTGATTATATGCTAGTCAAATTTAACAAGCATCAATCGAAAAAAAAAAAATTATGAATCGAGATTTAGTGACATGATTTCATATTTTTACATGTATTTATTATTTTTCAATTTATTGAGTGGGGAATTTTCAAATGATTAGAACATGAATATTATCGTACTCAACTGTTTTTATAACGAATCCAACTCAAATAATTTTATATAAATCGAATTCAAATAACTTAAATTTTTTTTCCCGATATTTTTAGACCAATTGGATTCCATGTTCTAGAACAGGGAACATATAACCCCACGAATAACCTACTCAACTCCAAAGACGTTGCCCCTATATTGCTAAGAGACGAACAATGGCCTTTATGGGATAAGGGTAGGACCTATATATATATTACTACTACTACTACTACGATGTAATGGCCTAATCTTCTAGTACGATTTTTACGATATGGCATGGGTGAAAGAATCTGGCCCTATCGACCGATCAAGTTATATATCCCTGTGGATTCTTACGAGTTAAGACGTATGATCATGAACTTTAAACTAAGAATTTACATGGATTCGAGAATGACTGGTATGTATGTAATGTGCATTCATAAATAGTCATAGTATATGATAAGAACTAGAACTCGAGCTTTCCTAGATGAAGGAACTCGAGCTTTCCTAGATGAAGCCCATAATTCTCCGTTGTATCAAATTTGACTTGGTTACTTTCGAATTTACTGTTACAAGCTCCTTAATTTGAGAAATTTTTTGTCCAGATTTGGCTTGGCGAAACATATCCAGCCACCAAACAAGTGTATTATACATTTGTTTTGTAATTGATTACTCTCCTAAGTATTCCATGTAGTTATATTGAGTTCGATCAAATCCTGTTTGGATAAGAGAACTAATTTCCCCCTTAATTTGTGTAGTTTGGATCTTATCTGCATCCATTTGCAGTTTTCATCATTGACCGAACCGGTGCACTAGCACACCCCACTTATAGATTAAGAAGAAGGCTACAACTTTATAAGTTTGTGCATGCCTAGGTGGAATTCATGGGGTCATAAAACTTCTGCAAAATGCACTTTGAGTGTAGTATGTAATGCCACGTCTTCGGAAATGAGTGTTCGTATGGGAGTCTAATTATATAATATATAGTAAAACTTATCTTAAAAAAGTCGTATGTTATTATATTTGTGCAAGTATAGGAGGAGCGGGAAAATTTTTGTCCACTTATGCTTTGATCGAACTTATTCAATCATAACGCAATTATTTTGAATTCGATCAGATCCGATTTGAGATAGAATCTCCAGAGAGTGTTCTTATTTCTTCACATTTAGTTCATTTTCTCGTGGTACCAACTTACATATGTATTAACTCCTATTGTCTGGTAATGCAACTGGCTAGAGCGTGTGTAAATCTATTTAATATTATTCCTAATAAAATATATTATACACATTTAGTGATTCGATAATATTATCCAACTAAAGGGTCCACATAATAAGTATATTACACTTGATTTATTCTTGAAGCGGATATGATTAAACTTAGTTGGATCTTTACCATATTAAATTTGGCACAGCCCAATACTTAGAATATGTAAGAAAGGTGTACCTCACCCCCAACCTATATATAGACTTTTGGGGGGGCAAGATTAGGAGACAAAATTGGATCATGCCCCTTCTCCTGTCTCAACATTATCACATTGTAAGGTCAATATATTTCCAATAAGACATGGCCCAGTTATATCTACATTAGTGGCTAGCTCCTTTGGGAACCAAAAATTCATGATAATTAAATGTCATATATATGGAATTTCTCTTCCGCCCTTGGTTCAAAACTCTTACAAATGAATTAAACTCTAGATTCTGAAGTTGATTTGTGTGAAAAGGGCAAAGACCTAAGACTTATGGCAACAGATGGGACTCATGAGTGAACAATGTCCATGGAACTTAACTTTAGATCCATGGTGCATAAGAAAAGAAAGCAACCAAACATGTTATGTGTATCCAAACAAGATTTGAACTACTAAAGGATGTATGACTCCCACCCCACCCAATAGCTTATTGAACATGTTTAAATAGAGTGGGGTTGTGGATATATGGAGTATATGATTCCTATCTAATTTATCGGAAAAAAAAAAAATTATCATATCTGGAATGAATGCGGAGTTCGATTCAACGTGATAAGGTTGCAAATTCTTCGGTGATCAAAGTTTTGCTATGTTGGAATTTAGTGGTTGGAATTTAGTGGATAACATAACGGAGAAATTTTATTAATCTTTTATGTTTTCAGAGTGAAGGTTTAGTTTTTTTTTTTCTGTCTTTCAAGGGTTTAATACGTCGAATGTATTATATGAAACATTTGTTAACATGAATTTGAACTTAGATCGCTACTTTGAAAATACTAATCCATTCGACGTATTAATTATAATTATATTATTTACGGGACCGGAATATTTGTTAACATGAATTTGAACTTAGGTCGCTACTTTGAAAATACTAGTCCATTCCTCTTTACCTATTACCTATTGATATTCGATGTATTAATTATAATTATATTATTTACGGAGTATAAAAATGTATAATACATGAAAGTATAAAGTATAAGAATATTCAATCCTATCCAATTGATTCTGACAATAATTTGACTTCGATGTACACTTGGACAGATACGAAATTCAACCTAGAGAGTGATGTCCGGCAGGGTTAGTCAATGAAACTGATGAGCTCTGATCTGATGGGCCATTTACAATTGATGCATGTAACAAATTGTTTATGTACATGGGCTTCTAATGAATCTGAATATGTGGCCTGTGATTTTTACTTGGTTAAATTCATCTAGTCATTTTTAAAAAATAAAAAACAAAAATCATCTAGTTATATTTAAAAAAAAAAAATACTTTTAATATCAACTTTAGTTCAAAAAATACATTTGATATTAGACTTTTTGAAAAAATACATTTCATACCATAATTCACATCATCTTGACGCATTTACTTTTTTAGTCAATTTTCGAATGGAATTCAGCAAGTGTCATCAATTGTATGTCTTTAAAACTTGTGCATGTTTTTCCTCCAATTGAAAAATTTATAGTTAGTTGAAAAAACATATTTCATACCATGATTCATACTAGGCAAAATGTTAGTTGGAAATGTATTTTTTGATCTAAAGTTTGGTATCAAAAGCATTTTTTCTTCGTTTAAAAAATAATGATTGAATGTAGTTAGATTTACCATTATATATATTTATATTTGATTAACAAAAAATTATTTCAAAGTCATGTACATGTCACAAGAAGAACAACTAACTGTAAGTCCAAAGTAAAAAATTTATCAAACAGTCCGGACAAGAGTCCCATTGATGTGGAGTTTGAGGAGGTACAGAGTAGATTATTTCGACCTAGTTTGGTGTTTGGGAAAATAGTTTGGGAGAGTAGTGGAAATTTGTGAAATAATCTCGATTTGCGTAATGTTGTTTGTTTGGGTTTTGGGAGATTGGTTTGAGAAATAAAATAGATGTAAGTTTTTTTTTTAAGAATTAGGTTGTAGGTGTAAGATGTGTAAGACTTTATGTCAAATCATGTTTGTTGTGAGATAAATTGTGTAAGAGATATGTTACTTTATGTCAAATCAGTGCAGAGTTTGTATAGGTTTTATTTAGAGATAAGAAAATTGTTGTTTGTTTGGGTTTTGAGAAAATAGTTTGAGAAAATTGAGAGATGAAAAATTTATTTCAAAAAATAAACAACATGTTTGTTTGACATTTCACAAACACGAAATTTTTTTGGGAAACGTCAAACAAACAGGCCCACTAGTTTTGTACCTATTAATACTACCATCAATATTCGCGTGTGGCATTTAATTATTCCCTGTAATTAACAATTAATATTTGCTTTATCCTAATAAAGATAATTAATTTCGTCCTTCAATATGATCAACTCAAAAGCTAACAGCCCTAAACTGATTTGACAAGGATGAGATAGGTATACTTTTTATCCAGCTATGATGATATATAATAATTTTCTCCGAGTGTTTATAAGGTTATGGAAAATGTTGTTCCCTAAGGTAGGGGACTTGGGCTCCATTTATAGTCTGTCACATATCTTGTGAAATAGCATATTATTGAAATATTTTATTGCAAGTGTCGGACTAGATTACACTCGATCTATTCCAATCCGGCTCGATTTCAATCTTATTAATTATCTTAGGTGGTTAATTATTTTTTTAGATGGGAAATACATCGTTACTTACACTATACAATATATAAATTTCGATTATTTTTGGAAAAAGTCCAATGAAGCTAGCTTGAGTAAACAAGCATTCAATATGAAGTTGAATATGCTTTTAACATGGAAGAATATTAGGAACTACCAAGAATCATGGACGATATTCAATTTGTATTTGTGACTTCACAAGTAAATTTTCAAAACTAATATGTGATTGGCTAAGTGAAAGAGATTAGTTACTATAAAATAGCGAACCCAAGTTCGAATCCGATAGAAAAGATTTCTACTTATTATATCTGACGTGCTTCGAAAGAAATTAGATACCATCTGATAAAAAAAAAGTACATTTTAATTTGAAAATATATTTGGCATGTTAATAAGAAAAGATAGACATAATAATACTAGTTTGGCTTATGAGCTTAGCAATCTAGCTAGTGCCATAATGTCAGTCATGCCAACTAAAATTTCATTTACAATGGTAGTGCACGTGAGGCCACAATCGTTAAATTAAATGACATTTTATATCAAATTGAGATCCCATATTATCATAAATATTTATTGCACCCAAGCATTTGTCTCGTCTCGGGCGAAGTTTTCTTGCTCCAAGTATAGGACAAACATTAACAGTTAACTAGGTATATTTTTTATGTAAAAAAGGGGAAGAAAAAAATGGTGATTTGATTTTTTAGGTAAAAGCTAGCTTTAGCAAAATTTAATTGAAATTTTACTATTTAAAAGTGATATAGTATAGTGAAAGAGGTTACTATTCCCCTAAAGTGACGAACTCTTCGAATCCTAATTGAAAAAGGTTCGCATATAATATATGAGTTGGTTTATCTCCACTTAAAAAAATGAGTTTTTTTTTTTTTTTTTAATTATAAGGGTTTAATCTCTTTCGAGAAGGGTTGAACACATTAATGTGGGTACCTCTCCCAACAGAGATTCGAATTTGAGTCCACTACTCTGTAGTAACTAGTCTCTTACAATAGATCAATCACATGTTGGTTCGTCATACGTAAACTAAACCCAACAATTAATAAAGCTAAGCATAAACGTATAAACTTTTGTAAGTACATATACAATAATACATTGATATTACGAAACAACTATATATATATATATATATATATATATGTTTGACACCTTTTGAGATTATATATATATATATATATATATAATCTCAAAAGGTGTCAAACGAAAACAATTTCTGATTGGAGAGACATTATTTTCTCTCCAATTAAAACATCTAGAGATATATTTGTAATTTTTCCTTTGAGAATAAAATGCACTAAAGCGTTGTACTGGTTAACAAATGAGTATATATTTGTGCTAATCAAAATAGCACGTGGGGTTTTTTGTCAATTCACAATATATAATACAGGGGATATTGAAAATATATATATAGTATAAAATAATGATTATGGAAAAAGTAAGTGCCAATAATTCTGATTATCTTCTTCTTTAAATCTAATATCAAATCAAAAGTAAAGATTATGGTACAAACTCATAACAACACCACTTGAGTGTAAGTCCCCACAAAACAGTCATAAGATAATAAGCATCCAAGGAAACAAATAGCTTCTTTTGCTCCCCACTAAACATAAAAACAACTTTCAGAGTTCCAATAAATGCTTTGGTTCATTAATTCCACCCCATACCCCCTTTCCCTAAAATTAGGGCTGTAATCGAGTCGAGTAGTATCGAACAACACACTGTTCAAGCTTGATTAATTTTATAGAGCTTGAAATTTTGTGTTTGAGCTTGGTTTGATTAATTTTCAATCGAGCCGAGCTCAAACAAGCTTTTATCGAGCGAGCTCGAGCCGAGTATCGAGTAGCTTGATATTTTACATGTATTTTTTTAATTCTTAGCTTATCGAGTCGAGCTCGAGCCGAGCTCTAAAAGTTATCGAACGAAAAAAGATGTTCAGACTTGTTTGATTAGTGCGACGAATAGAGCTCAAACGAGCTTTTATCGAACGAGTTCGAGTCGAATATTGAATAGCTTGGTTTGATTTTCAGCCCTATCCCTAATGCACACATTCATAATAATTATAAATATAAAAGAAAAAGAAAATGCTTGTTTGAACTTTCAACCACTAAAAAGGAAATAAGAAAAATGAATATAATTATTACACAAATATAAAAGAAAATGAGCAGATTAAAATCAAAATCAAAAGAAGTATATAACTTTAACTCTTTATAAAAGTAGTCATATTAGAATCATTGATATTCATATCATTACTATAAAAGGGACCCTTTAACCTATCATTCTCAATCATTTCAAAAAATTAAACCTTCCTCTTTCTCTAAACAATCTCCCCTTTATTCTCAAATATTCAACATTTATTCCCCAAGTTCCCAACCATCACACTTCTTGAACCAAATTAATTTGTCCCTAAAATCATGTCCGTTACAACATCACAATGGAGAAACGACTCCGGCGAGATCGATGTATTCGAGGCGGCACGATACTTTTCCGGCGGCGGTGGCGGCAACGAAATCCCGAGTAGCAATCAAAGAATCATAAGAGAAGAGAGACAACATTCGGAAAGAAGTGCTGCCCGGATGAGCCTAGACATGCCATTGCCAATGATAAAACATGCAATGCTAACACAAAATCAACATCAAAATAAAAAACAAATGAAAGAGAACAACAATAGTAAGATAAAGTACAAGCAGCCAAGCTCTCCAGGAGGCAAACTTGCTAGTTTCTTGAATTCCCTATTCAATCAAACAAATTCAAAGAAGAACAAGAAGAAATCAAAACCCGACGGCGCGAAATTAGATCATCATCATCTCGAAGAAGAAAACACTAGAAGGAGAAGAAGAAGTAGCATTAGCCATTTTGAAGTCACAATTTCTGATCATAATAATTCAAAGCTGTCATCATTTTATAATGCAAAGTCATCTTCAAGTGCTACTTCTGGATTCAGAACACCTCCTCCATATGCTGACACTCCAAACAAATCATACAAAGATTATCAAAAGGTGATTTCTTTGCCAAAAAAAGGTGGAAGTTACATAAAGCCCACATTGCAAAATCATGAGCTTTATATTGAGAAATTCAGATTTAAGAATTCAGAAGAAAAGGATCATGAGTTTAGAAAATTCAGTGAGGATGCTGATGATCATGCAGATAGTGATTCAAGTTCAGATTTGTTTGATTTACCAAACCATGATTTAGATTTTTATCCAAGTGGCTTGCCTGTTTATGAAACAACACATATGGATAAAATCAAGATTAATGGTGCACCAATTTCTAATGCTACTGCCACAGCATAATTAAATTAAGTGTTCCCATTTTCTTTGTATAAATTTCTTGTTCATGCATGCTTGAATTTTGTGAGGAAACAAATTAAATTGAGTTTTTTTTTTCTTTGATCTAAGTTCATTGCATGCAACAGTTATCTTTATGTAAGGTTCATAATATTTGAATATGTTACATACAGATAGATAAAATTAATTAGTGGACCGGACTTAATTCAGTTCAAAAACTAATTCAAGAGGATCGGAGCGATTATCCAAAATCATATAAAAATAACATTTAGTCTTGATATTTAATCCATGCGATTTTAATTAGGTTGAATATATATAATTTATTTATTTTCTTTTTTTAGCTTTTGGAGATTAGTGGAGTGCATGTGCATCAAGAAAATCTTAAAAGTATACCACTAAAAACAATAGTTATAATAGTCCATGATAAGAGATCATCCAATTTTGTTAATGGAGCGAAAAAGGAAGAATTAATTATTACACCCATGTTATTGTGATTTCACATCTTATGATGGATACTTTTGGATATGTACTTATTTTTCGTGTGGTGACATTTACAGGTCTACTTAGCTAAACAATAAAAATAAATAAATAAAAATAAAAAAACATGATTTAATTAACTAATTGCAACATGAGGTATCATACTTGATGAATGGTATTCGTCTCGCTACCGGTCCAGGTCATATTAAGGATGTTAACTGTCAACAACCTTCCTTAATATAAAATTTAATTAAGACGGTCAGATCGATTGATCTAGACTCAACTTTTTCGACTGGAAAATCTAAGTCTGTACTCAAAGAAACTCGTCAGGGTGTCCAGGGTTCACTTGGCGATGACCCTTCAATGTCGAAGTCAGTTCAATTTAATAAGACAAATCGGGTAGAATATACAGTAAATCGGGTCATTAATGTATTTATAGATGATCTCAAGCCGGTTAGGTGGA
Organism: Penstemon barbatus; assembly: GCA_003313485.2. Lineage (NCBI taxonomy): Eukaryota > Viridiplantae > Streptophyta > Magnoliopsida > Lamiales > Plantaginaceae > Penstemon > Penstemon barbatus. Next base: position 23,188,532 of record CM064881.1, read on the forward strand.
CTTCGGGTCGACCCAGGTAAAAGCGCGTTGATCTTTGGAGTGTTTAGTTATTACCATGTCCTTCCAGGGGTATTATGGTCTTCTTAGCAAGTTGCCTATCGTGAAGTTTCCGGGATCGGTGTAGATGAACTCTGGTTGATCAACATGTATGGACTTATGATCAATCTTTGGTTCTGACTAATATTCATGATACAATATTCGATATATCAATATTTGATCAAAATATCGCAAATTGAATATCATCACAACTTTTAATTAGATCCTTTTATAGGGCTTGGACTAGTACATGCTGTCAAGTTGATAGCCATTTCTTTTAGTTTTCTTTTGTTCTCATGCACGCTCATCCTTTAGTACTTTGTGTACACTTATTTAATTAGTGGCATGCTTCCATCTATAAATAAAAACAGTGACATCGAATTAATGATTAAAAAAAAAAAAAAAAAAATTGGGGAAGAAATCTAAGTGCGTACGTGGTGGATTAGTGCCCCTTATCTTCAACGCATCTTCTTAGGTTATGTCCAAATTAGTCGGCATTTCGTAAAACATATCACGTTTTTGTCTAATCATGGGAACAAAATAGAAAACAATAATGCTAAACTTTTCTTCTTGAATATTATAATACATTTAAGATAAATAAATAAAGCCAGATATTATATCTACCTATATAGGCCCAAGTGGATTATTAGGGCCTAGCAATAAAATAAATAAAAATAAAAAAGGCAAATTGTGTTTGCATGTTAATTGAAACACACATGTTTCGAATTTTCATACCCAAAATTCTGTAATTTCAATAAAAAGAAAAAAAAAACTATACAGTTACTCCACATAATGTAATAAATATACAACGTTAACATTATATAAATAAATTTAAGTGTGTTCTAAAATATTTACAAAATTTATATGACGAACCCAATACATTTTCACAAACTCATTATTCCTCTAATTTAATTATCAGAATGTATAACTATTAAACCATTTTTTTAATTTTATTTCACATTGTATTTCTTTCATGCAGACATATTTTTTCCTTCCTTAATTTTATCATATCAATTTCGATTTATGTAACTGTTTAAACAAGCCAAAATACACGTACTATGAAATGGAGTGAGTACTAGCTATTATACAAAACCAATATGCATGATGGGATAATTAAATAGTTGGGAAATTGTGCCATACTCAACTATTTAATCAACATAAACGATCTAATCACATCATGTCATGCTTAAACGTCTAATAAATTGGTGAGCGTGCATTCATCTGTATCATTGGAATTGGTAACCAACAGTATTGGTCGGAAAATCGTTCCATAGGCCATGTGTTTTTTGGCTATATATATGAACGTGCCATTGCTGTATGAAAATTATATATACATATATATAGAGAGAATCATTAATTATTAATAAGAACTAAGCAATTAAAATGATATCTGTGATAAAGTCAAGGCTGGCACGTTCATATATATATCAATGTTTTCAAAATCGGAAACCAAATTAATTTTTGGCTGTTCTATGAATTTGGAATCTTACGTTAGTTTTGTATTAGTATCTTTGCTTTTGCAGATTTATTGGGGACTGGAGTTTTGAAGATTATGTACATTACGAAAATTTCTATGAGGTATGGTCTAATTATAAAAATTTTCTCACATTTTGATTATTACAAAAATCTCCTTCAAGTTTGTTACTTTCTTATGATTAACCCTTTTTTCCTAAGAAGTTTTAATTTTGCCTTTGATTGTTATTTTAAATGTTTGTAATATCTTATAAACATTAAACTTGGGAGCTAATTGTTATATATTATAAATTAAAAAGGAGATAATTATATATTTACTATCAAAATAATTGATAAAATTTATAATTGCCAAATAAATATTGCAAAAAAGAAAAGTATTTACTTATTTTAACAATATAAATTGTATAATAATAAATTTAATAGAATTTTAATAATGATATTTTATTAATATGAACAAATTGTTTACACGTTTAGTTAGATGAATTTATTTTCTAAACAAGTAAATCTAATAAATGTATATTGTATCATAAATAAGACATTTTAATATAATTAAGTTTATATTGTATTATAAATTGCAATATTTATTTAAATTTATGGAAATTATAAATTATACAAATTATTTTGGTATATTTTAATTTAATTAAGTTTATATTGTATTATCAATTGCAATATTTATTTAAAGTTATGGGCAATTATAAATTATACAAATTATTTTGTTAGTAATATATATAATGATCCCTTTTTCAACTTATAAGTTATAACAATTAGCACCAAAGTTTAAACATTTATAAGATATTACAAACACTAAAAATAACAAACAAGGGCAAAATTGAAACTTCTTAAGAATAAAGGGTTAGTTGTAAGAAGGTAAAAAATCTGAGAGGAATTTTCGTAATATCTTATACGTGAGGAAAATTTATGTAATTAGACCTTATCTCAGGGAGTATTTGTAATTTACCATATTCTTTAACTATTTATAATAAATAAGATTATATAAGAATGACTAAAATATATATAGTGTTTGGGATTTATAGAAACTAGTGAAGTTTCAAATTTTATAATGTAGTTTGAATGTAGGGACTCTAACATGAGAATTAGTGTACTAGATTAAATCATAATTGTTGAGGATTTATAAATAATATGTAAAATATCTTCGACTGTTTCATTTGCTTTTAAAAGTTTAGATCATTGACGTTCGCTGCGTATGGCATTTTAATGAGATTGAAAGTAGAAAGTGAAAAAAATTTAATTACGAAATTAAAACTGCACTCTTTTATTTTTCCTAAAATAGCAGTAGTACATTTTTAATTTTCAAAAAGATAATCTAATTCGAATTAAGAAAAATGGCAGGCACTTTCAAATTCTTGAACCAAAATATATTCAAACTGGGCCAGTACTTTCTTTTTTTAGTCTCTTTCAAACGAATGTAATGGTTTAGATCTGTAAGAAGATGACGAAATTTAAATATGTTAGTCTCTTTATTAATTTAAATATATCCACTAGTTTGGGCCTTGGCCCAAGTGAGGAATTAACTAATGATTGTATTGTGGGAAATATTAAGTTTTATGGGCCAGGATCAACTCACGTGTTTTGGCCCATACTCCGCTCGAAAAAAAAAAAAAAAATTGTAGAACACATCAATTATTAGTTTTTTTGAGTTTAATTCATCATTTTTTTTACCTATTTTTTCCAATTACCTTTTTTTTTCTTTAATTAATTTTCACCGATTTCATCTTTTATTCTATCTGATTTAAGATACTTTTCTCATATTAATCAATTTTTTGCCGTATAACTCTTTATTATAAATTTTCACTAATTTTTTTTTTTGGTTTATTGAGTTATTACCGATTTCACTAGTTTCTTACTATACTTGTTGCATTTTTTTTAACCGTTTTAACATGTGTTTCACGAATTACAACATGTTCATCAATTCCACTTAAATTTCCACTCAACCTATTTTTTCACATGTTTTTATTGGGTTATGCCAAATTAAATTTTCTTCTTCTTCTTTTTAACGATTTAAGCCATTTTTTTTATCCCTTTAACTAATTTTCCTCGATTGAACCTTTTTTTTTATATTCTGCAAATTTAATATATATTCAACCCGTTTAATTAAAATTAGTTGAGAGGTTTGAAACACAAGAGTAGGTGAAACTAAAAAACAAGAATGTGTCAGACCGATAAAAAAAATTAAAATTGGTTTGAAAATTAGTTAAACCACAAAAAGGAATGAATCAAATCAATGAGAAAGGGGATACGGAGGGAAAAATTGGTTAGACCATAAGAAAATGGATGAAATAAATGAAAAGTGTTGCAAAATAAACAACTGGAACCAATGAAAAATGAGTTAAATTGACAAATAATAATAATAATAAATAAATCTGATAAAAAAGAGTAATACAGAGGAGAAAAAAAGGTTAAAACTCACCAAAAATAGGTTACTCAATATAAAGAAATGAGTAAAGTTGAAATTAATAAGTGAGATTGGTGAAAAACGTGTTAAACCCGTAAAAACACAAGAAATAGTTGAAATTTTTATTTAGACCGACATAAAATAAGTGAATTTTGTGAAAAATAAAATATTAAGGCGAAAACAGATTAAGTTGACAAAAATGACAGTTCAATGAAAAACATGCTAAAACGACAAAAACCAACGAAAGAAGTGTCAAATAGTTGGTGAAATCTAAATATATTTCAATGTTGGTTTAATTAATTTAAAATTATGGTTGAAGTTTAAGAACTGAAATCCTTATTTAAAAAGATATACCCCAAGATATTTAATGAAGATGGTTTCAAATCACAGGGTTCATTCTATGAAACAAAAAATATTATTTTTTACATATTAAAGTTGAAAAATTCATTGTTCATGTTCCGTGTGATTATATTATCAAGCTTGAATTTATTAACTTTAGCATCAAGTTCTATTCACGTTTATCATTGTTTTAAACAAGTAATTAATATATAAAGATTTTTCATCGAAACATACTCCATCCCTTTTTTCTATTTTTTTTTTATTTTCGTTGAGAGAATTGCACATGAGTTAAGAAATGTCATATATAAATAGCCACTTTTTTTAAGCAAGAATCTCAAAATATCCTTTTAATCATATAAGCTTAGTATTAATTACTATTATATATTAGTAAGAAACTGATAAAAGAACATTAATTCTATCTTGAAATCCTAAACCGAAAAATAAAGTAAACAATATAAACAAGTTTACTTTGCCAATTGTTTACTTTTATTTGTCATTTTAGTAGTTCAATTTAGAATTAATTTTTTCTTATCAACTTTACCCTTCTTATTAATGTTTGTAATTAATGTTGTAATTATATGATTAAAAAAGTATTTTAGATTTTTTGCTTAAAAAAATTAATTATTTATTACAATGCATAATTAACGTGCAATCCTCCAAAATGACAAATAATAAAATATAGAGAGTAGTGATTACTCCAAACAGAAGATCAATATACAATATTTAATAGAGGTTTCAAAAGTACTCAAATATCATAATTAACATCCCTTAGCATTAAGATTATGATTTTTTATACCTTATCCAGAAGGATCAGAAGGATGACGTACAATTCCACAAAGCACAACATAAATTACATGAGATGCATATATAGCTAATTAAATAAGAACTTATAAAACTAAATTACTGAAATTAAACTCCACTGCTTCCATTAATGCCCATATGTAACGCCTCACATGACTTTAGCTTCATCAGCTTCCAATAATCATACTTAAATCTACACACAAATCAAAACCATATCATAAATAAATAATATTAGACCTTAAATGTTACAAAAATGAAAAAAAATAAATAAATTTAAGGACAACTTCTATAATTAAATAAAAAATAAAAAAAATCCCCAGTCAATTTTTATAGTAAAATCAACATTCAAACATAGCCTATATATAAAGTGATCGAGATCTTACATTGTTGCTGGTGCTGGTAACAGACCCTTGTGGGCTATTTGGAATATACCTAGCCCACTGTCACAAATTAAATAAATAAAAAAATCTAGTTAAATTTTCATGCAAATATCTCAACTGGGTTAATTATTACCAAATTAAGTGTAACTCACATTTTTTGCAGCTGCACTAAAAGCCTCCCTATGTGGTATCTCTGGATTTGCTGTCTTAATGCGCTGTATCTCCTCTCTGGATAAAATTCACAAACATTAATTGATCTTAATTAAGTTTATGTTCATTTTTTTTTTAATATAAATTAAATGTAGAAATAAATGATAAATGATAATTAATGTTTCCTACTTCATGAAGCGATTGTAGGCTGAAGGAAGCCTATGCTTCTTCTCAGGAGCTGCAAATCATAAAAATTGAAATTTAATTAATTAACATGTGCTAGAATGAAAAATAAAAAAACTAAGTTTAATTAACACAAAAATATATAGTAGAAATTATGAATAAGGGTTACGTTTGACGACGAATGGAGCTTTTGAAGTCAAAGGCTGATCACTGGATGTGGATGAAGCAGATGATGAAGACTGCCCCTTTTTCAGCTCATTACAGAAACCCTAAAATTCAAAAAAAAAAATATTAATTAATTTCTCACATACATATATATCAAAGTGTAGTGTATATATATAAATGATTTAATTAAATATATATATATAATAATACTTGATGAAGATTTGTTTGATGATCATGAAATTGTCCTTGAATTGGAGGAGGCCTTGTGGTGAGAAAAGAGAGATTACTGCAATGCCCACATTTCACAGTGACTGTATCCATCAATCTCTTGCGTGGAATCCCAACCTAATCAATATATATAGTCAAAACATATATATATATATATATAAATTTGAATATATAATACTATATTATTTTATGTAAACATATATATACGTATAGGTTGCAAAGTAATTAAGATTAGTTATATATGTACCGCAAGAACGGTGTTACAAAAGTTGCAGCGGACATAGCAAAGGTGTTCAGATGATTGAACCAAATCCATGGTGAAAGATATTTCTAGCTTAACTAGCTAATGATATTTATATATATGAAAGAAGATGATGATATATATGAAAAAGAAAGGCTGTATATATTTATATATATAGATATAGAGAGAGAGAGAGAGAGATTGTGATAAAAGGTGAAAGAAAGGTTAGGGTTTTGTAACATTAGCTGTATAGCGTCAAAAAAGAAAAACTAGGGTTAACTAAGATGTTCATAAAGTACACACATTTCTGACTTCCAGACAAAAATTTGACTCGTCATATATATAGATTATATATATGTATACACTTGATAAACATGGGTACGTACCTAGCTATGTAATATAAATATAGTGCGTGTACGTATATAATCTTGTCTCATATTGTTACACTATAAGACCTAAAGTAAAATAAATTTTGAACCAAGAATTGGAGAGAAAGATCTATGAGACTTGTGTAGATATTACACTTATATTTCTTAACCGAATTATAAGTGTTTTGTGTCTTTACCTAGCTTTTTGCACTTAATTTGCAATCAATTTATATATTATTGCCTGCATCTTTATATATACTCATGCATTAGATTGACTCAAGCAAGCAATATCAAAGCTTTCATTGATTCATAGTGAGCTAGCTGAAAGTGCTTACACATTGATAATCATGTTGTGTAAAACTCTTGTTCTTGTATAGGTTGAGTCCACCAAGTTGAAAGTTAAACTTAACTAGTCGACTCAACCCAACAAATCTAAAAGAAAAACAGTTGTCAAAGTAGAATGTTTTAAAGAGAGTTTTATTCAACCCCGATCGATCTCCCCTCCCACGACCTTCATACCATTTGGACCAACAAATATTTTATAATGTTACACTTAGCCATAATTAATATTGTTGCAACTGATATTTAGTATACTTTTATGTATATTGTCATGTTCTTCAACATGTCACTTATAGTGAAGTGACTAAATATTACATGTCACTATTAATAAGTTACGAGGAGTTATTGACAATTTTCTAGTTGCATGTCGCTGCATATGGATTATTAATCATGAATACTGACTATTGACAACAAATCTAACCACTAGTGTATTTTTTAAATCATTATTGTGATAAGATTTTAATTATAATTATCAAGTATTTGCAAGTAGTCACAAGAATATTGTCATCAAATCTAGACAATCTAGCAAAGTAGGCAAATTAAAATAGTTGCGTGACTTTGTAAGAACGAAACCTAGCTCATTAAATTATCAAAAAAATATATATATATATATATATATATATATATATATTAAAAAAACCTAGCTATTTAATTACGACAAGAAACAGGAATTGATATACTAAATTTCAGAATTTATAGAAGCACAAAAGAGGACAATGACCAAGATACGATATGATTGCCAAAAATATATTCCTATGAAATCATTCAACTAAACAAATTTTATTACACTTTACATATATTAACAATGTTCCAATTTGTGGTACACGAACGCCAGGTGTTCATTGAAGTACGGTGTTACCACTCTCATCAAAGTTAAAGATCTTCATAATTATTACAATTCAAAACTTCTTCAAGACGTATTCCATGAATTATTTATAAACATTATATTTTGTCGCATTCTTTGTTGATGCAACAAAAAAAAACAACTAACAACGAAATAAATTAAATCTGTAGTAAAGTCAAATAATTTCATTATCTATTAGTTACTAGACTTAATTAAACCGTTACTAGCTCACACAGAGTATTGTATTCCGGGAAGGCTTGTAAAAAGAATGAAGCTTTGAAAATTATTTATACAGAATTTACATCAAATTAATCTAGGTTCTCTTTTTATGGAGTTGAGGGGCTTTTGGTGCAAAGAATTATAGGGTTTTAGCACTTTGCACACTAACTTAAAAGTTTAGACACTTTACATCTTAGAAAATAATTTAGTTGGCACTTTGCATCCTAGAGTGTGTTTTAAGAAAAAAATCATTGATTGAAGGATATAATAGTTATTTTCGAATATTTTTGGTACTTTGCACTCTAATATATAGATTTTGACACTTTGTACTCTGGAGTATAGAATATTGGCACTTTGCACCCAAAAATATAATTTTTTGCATTTTCAACATCGACTTAATATGATAATCTAAATAATGTAAATAACATGCAATAAAATAATATGTTATAATTTTTTTTTTCAAGGGTTTAATCCCTTTCGAGGCGGGTTGGACACATTAATTGGTACCTCTCCCAACAGGGATTCGAGCCTGAGTCCGCTACTTTGTAGTGACTAGTCCATTCCACTAGACCAATCACCTGTTGATATAATATATTAGATATGTAAAGTGTAATTTAGATTTAAAGTAAATAATTTAGAGGATACTTGAAAACAAAATCTTTTTTTTAATCTAAATTTTACTGAGAGAAAATGTTAAAATAAGTTATTATAAAGTAAAATAAATTAATAATAAGATGTTTATGATTGTTGTGCATAGAAATGACTATTTTATCTCTACATCGCCAACATTCATGAATTTTTTTAAGGAAAATACATTAGGGTGCAAAATGCCATACAAAGTATATTTTTAGGGTGCAGAGTGCCAACATCAATTGGGGAACATTTTTTTATTTACGATGCAAAATGCCAACATTATATATTTTAAGGGTGCAAAATCTATATGCCAAGGTTGCAAAATGAAAGAAAATTAAAAATGACTATTCTACCCTTCTACCAATGAATTTTCTCACTAAAACACATACTAGGGTGCAAAGTGTCAAAACTTTTAAGTAAGGTTGCAAAGTGTCAAAACTCTATAATTTCAAGGTGCAAAATGCCAAAAACCCGGTGTTGGGTATTAATTAAAACAAAATTAGGTTCTTAAATTAGTAAGTAATTGTTACGATTATAAGACCTTTTTTGCATGCTTCCATCAAAACCATACGTACAAAGTAAAAATGAATGAAATCCAAGGTTCAAAGATAGCTTCAGATACTTTTATTTTCGTTAAATAAAGATCAAGTCACTACATCAAGATATCAATTACTATATATTAGAAATACTAATTTATTAGTATGTCATTATTTAATATAGGCTATATATGACATGTGGAATAATTAATATCCCCACACGGATACACAGATTAGACTAGATTTAGACATCATTTGGTACGTACATTCTATTTTTTTTTTTTTTCCATTTTTGAGAAAGTTGAACTCATTTGGTCCATCTAAGTATTCTCAAGAGATTTAGGTTATACAGACAACTTGTTATCTTTGTCTTCATAATCAACAGAGGCATAAGTTAATTATTCCATACCAAATACTATGAATCAAATAATTGTACTCTAGTCACCAAAAAAGTTTATTGGATCCAATTGGAGTAATAATTTCTTTTGTTCCCATGGAAAATTCTTGTTCAAATCTTTCTTTGTTAAACACACTCTCAATCACGAAGTAAGTGCATTGCATTTGTTTAATATTGCATTTGAATGCGGCAAAATTGCAAAAATAGTCCCAAACTAATCACTGATTTTGGATTTTCGTCCCAAACTATTTAATTTGGCGAATTTCGTCCCGTACTTTAATATTTTTTTGGAATATCGTCCCACAATAATTATAAGACGGAATTGCGCATTTGTCGATGAATTATCACATGGCTGCTTAAGTGTCATGACATGGTAAATTTTAACATGAATAATTATATAATATTGCAGAGTTCGTCCCAAATTAATTACAAGATTGAACGTTATTTTTATTAAATTATAAATTTAATTTTGGGACTAAATTCATACAAAATGGTAAATTATGGGACGAAATTTGGCAAGTTGATATAGTTTGGGACGAAAAATCAAAATTAGTAATTAGTTTGGGATGATATTCCAAAAAAATATTAAATTACGGGACGAAATTCGCCAAGTTAAATAGTTCGGAACGAAAATCCAAAATCAGTAATTAGTTTGGGACGTTTTCTGCAATTTTACCTTTGAATGCGAATGCTTTGGATTCGGTCAACCCTAATTAATTCTGGATAAAATTTCTCCGTCCCCAAAACTTTTTTCCCTAATTATGTTTTGTTGAGAAATTATACAAGAGTGGAAGTAAATCTTTATGACATTTTACTTCTCTTTTTTAATTCTCACTAAATGATAAGTAATTGATTACTTAACTATGAGAGGGACTTTTACCAAAAGAAAAATCATTTTGGGAAGTTAATAATACGAGAAAAGAAAATAGAAACTTATGGCTCCATTATGATCGGTTTTGATTTGGTTTAGCTTAATGTTGATTTTAAAAATATAGTTTGGATGATTTCCATAAAACTTTTGAAACACCATTTAAATTGTATTTTATAGTTTATAAAAAGAAAATTATGTTAATTGAATTTGGATGTAAAATAAATATGTAATAAATATAAAATTAATTTCTTGTATGAGTTTGATGTTATATAGATATGAATATATAAGTTGAAACATGTGTTTCGTCAAACTTATACCTAGCAAACTTTGTTTAGAATGAATTTGGTCCATTTCGATGAAGGGTGAAATTGGTAACAAAATAACTACCTAACTTAATATTCCCTATTTTAATTAACCAAGCAACAAGAATAGACAGTCTAGAATGCTACTCTATTTTGAACAAAAAAATGAAGTCGAAAATATGAGGAATCGATCGAGTAATTGAATTGAATGGGGTTGGATGGAAAAGCCAAACTAAAATAGTGGGTGCACATGTTAAAGGAAGAAAGTTGAAATTGACAGGTGCCAAAAATCACCTGTCAAAATCAAACTGAATTTTAAAGTGTCATTTAGTTGATGGGACTTTTCTTTTGATTGCCAAACATGGTATACTTAGCCAATTTACACTTGTTGTCCCCAACTACCTTTGCTCGTGTAAACCGACTTTCCCAAGGTCACCCCTCTCTACCAATCCGTACATGCTTTTGTTTTTACCACTGCATGCGTGTTTGTGTGTGCTTTAATAGAGTTGAACTTCAATTAATGGGTTAGGTGCTCACGTAAATGTAAATAAATACTATATATATTGAAATAGTATTTCCTATGGTATGTATACATATATTATATATGTGTGTTTAAAAATGAGATAACTCTATTTTTTTTATCGATTTTTATGTGAATTTTTACTTTAGGTACCAAATAAATATAATATATATGTGTAATTTTTACCGATTTTTATGTTGTTAATTAAATTTAAAAATCTCCGTCAAATTGGTGAAGTGGCTGTCAAGTTATTTTTAATTATTGCAAAATTAATGTCATAACTTATACTAGCTGATAATTCTATCCTATGACATTTCAGGATGACAAAATAACATTTCGACAAAATTGTCAACCAGTATAAGTTATGGCACAACGTTTGCAATAACTGAAAATGACTTAATGGTCTCGTCATCAACTTGATAGTATTTTTATATTTATATAGTTAACGACGGTATCAAATGTTTGATACCAAAAGCAAAAATTGACATAAAGTTCGATACCAAAAGGGAATTCTCTCATTTAAAAATGAATAGGTTTTGGTTAAGCATTAATCATGATAGATTGACTTTATTCTTCCAGAATGTCATTACTTGCCTGAAATTAATCAAATAGAATGTGAATTGTCTATTTGTCTGTCAGCTTGATATTTTTATATATAAGTATTTTATCCATTCTCTAAATCAATCGCAAAATTTGTTAGATGATTCTTGAAAAATTAATTTCATATATCGAACTGCGGAAATAAAAGTAAAACCAACTTTGTTAACCCGGATTTAACCCAGACCCGACCATATTAACATACTAACTAAATTTGATTTTTGAGCCACTTATAACTTTGAATCTTCCAAACTTAAATACTTAATTCAACTAGCTCAAATGTCAAAGTTTAATTTTTTTATAATTAAAAATACACCATATATAAGAATAAGAGAAATATATATTACGTACCAAATAGAGAATCTTTGCGATGTGTATGGTTGTCGTAAATTGATTGGTTTGCGGTCAACAAAAAAAATAAAAAAAAATAAAAAAAGATTCTATATTTCTTCCTCCTCGAAGGAAGCCATGCATGCAATAGCAATAACAATGGCAGTCAAATTCAATTAAAAACGAGCGGCAACCTTTTTCTTTGTTCTCTCTCCCAATAGAATGCTTTTTGGTCATTTATACGGATTTGGCCATAATCATTTAATCTATGACTGCTCTGTTTCTTATCTATTTTCGGAACCTTGGATTAGACGCATCTACAATGGGCTTTAATTTAATTTGTTTTTCAGCTATTGGATGCACACGCACTTGTACGTGTTTTGATGTGTAATAATAATTCTGGACCGTCATTAAATGTTTGGGGTAAATTGCATCTATCTCCCCTTTACTTTAATCATCATTTGCTTGTTTTGACATTCACCTCCATTTTATTTACTTTTTGGTCAATATCATTTTACAAAGTCTGAAATGCCCTTGTATATATTTAGGGTTTAGTAGAGATATTAATTTGCATAGTTTTACTTTTTTCTCTTATTACAAGAAAAATCAATTTTAGTGACATTTTTGCACTTACTTAGTGACAAAAATATAAGTAATGTCAAAATAACAATAATGGCTAGAATTATTTTAAGTTGTCATTAATGACTATAGCCATATGATTTTGATTGAATGTAATATTCAATATTATATTTTGTTTAAGTATGAAAATACTATTTTTTTTAAAAGAAAACTGTTTAATTTTACGAAAGGGCTAATTTTAGATACCTTTTCGGTTATATTATTCATCACTTACTTCATTTGTAGTACTATTTAAACATTCATTTAACACCCACCCCCACCCCCCCAAAAACCCTAGACTAACGATCGACTAATTAACAGAACTTACGAGAGTACTATATTAACCTGTTATATGTAAGCAGTCAGTATAACTTTGTACATAAGATAATTTCTTTCTTCAAATCCTACTTTCAAATTGGTTATATTAGAGTTTTATGATTTGTTGTTAATTATCTTCCCAACCAAAAAATCATTTTCTAATTTCAATGTTATTTTCTTTTCAATCAAAAACCCTTCCCCAATTAATGGCATAGAGAAAATTTTGAAGGAATAACTGAGGTTCAAGATTTTTTTTTTTTTTAATTTTCAAAGTTATTTTCAGAATTTTTTTTAATAGGGTTGGATAACTTAGTATATTTAACTCGTCAAATGAAATACTTACATTTCTAAAAAAGCGTGATTCTTTTATTTTCACATGTATTCACTTTTCAAGGAAAAGAGAAAAAGTGTAGTGAGCTCAAGATTTTTAGACCCCAAAGTCAAGGTTATTGCAGTCATTTGGAAATAATCTTCATGGGAAATTACATCAAAGGAAGGTGGGTGCCAAAAATACAAATCTTTGGGGTCTAGTTTCCAATTGATCAAAGTATACGGGAGGTGGATGCAATTCAGCCTTAAATTTTTTGTTGTAAGGGTCAAGTAAAGACATTGTACATGATAATATATAGTACCAATAGTTTATAACTTTTTAAATTCGAAAATAACCGACGGTTTTCTTTTTCATTTCTTGTTTTCTATGCATTAAACTTTTTATAATTAAATAATTTAATCCTGAGAACATCAAGCAAATCCATATGATAATAAAATACTATTTTTGATGGCACAATTAACAATTTTTTTTCGCAAGTATATGTGCGTCAGACATATTAAGTAGGAATATCTAACAAAAATTCGAACCTGAATTTATTATTTTGTAGTGACTAATCTCTTCTCCTAAATCAATCACTTGTTAATATGAATCAATTAACAATACATTAAATTTTGTTTGCTGAATTAATATAGTTGAAGTCAAAATTTGTATGGGTCCAGAATAAACAATAGGTTGACTTAGCCTAAGGGTATTAATGGTGCAAATTTTAATTCGACTTATGTTTGAATCCCATCCAATTTATTAGAATAGATGTTGGAGTATAAATTTGATTGACATATATAATCAGATTAAGAAAAATCTTAGTCCAAAATATGTGGAATAAAATTTGAATCTATTACAATCCGATCCATTAAGAATTCAAATTCGATAATAACAAAACTGTTTATAATATATATGGAAAGTTTTATTAAAATTAATAGTATCAAGAACATGTTAAAAGTTAATTTAACATGTCACGAGTTAATATTAATGTAATTTTAACAAAAATGTTGAAGCAAAATATAGCGGTGAGACTTTTGAAAATTGAGAATTTATTTTATCTGAAGAAGATCATATTTTAAAAAAAAAAAAAAAAATTCATTTCTTCTTTCGAAATATCAAATTCATTCAAGCTCCGACCTACTTGAAAATGTTAGATCCGGACAAAATTCAGGTCAGACTCCACAGAACATCTTACATTCAGGCCCAAAAATTAACAATCGGCCGAAGATGGTTTTGAATCAAAAACAATTAATTGGTGCACTTACGAAAAGACCCATGACCTACGTCCAGGTCAATTGTTGTGAAATTTTGATGTAGTAATTACGTGGGCCCAAAATATATTCTCACAATTCAGCCCAAACTGGAAAAGAAAAAGTTTTACAATTCTGCCGAACTAAAAGGCAACAAATATCGTCTACTTAAAACTTAAGGATTTTTGCACTTCACCCCCCACTTTTTTTCAATTTTCGCACTTTCCCCCCCGAAATGCCTTAAATGTGACCGTGACCGCTGATTTTATGTATGTTTGTGCACTTACCCCCTGAAACGCCTTAAATGTGACTGTGCCCCCTGCTTTTATGTATGTTTGTGCACTTATCCCCCCGAAACGTCTTAAATGTGACTGTGCCCACTGCTTTTATGTATGTTTGTGCACTTACCCCCATACCAAATTCCGGCCAGATTTTCCACCGGAACTAAAGCACCTGTAAAGCACACAAAATTTAAGAGGGCAAAACGGTAAAATTCTCCTTATTTCCCACAAAACCTAAACATCAGTTAAAAACGTGAATTGAAATTGAGAAAAGAAATTAGGGTTTATCTCAGTTAGGCTTAATTTCTCCTCCATTTACTGAAATTGAGTGAATCATGAATAATTTTATAAATTCATATCGTCTCTCTCACACAAAACTCATGATTTAGAGAAATCAATATCAACATTTCTTGTTGCTTTATTATTTTTTTTTTATGGAGACCCCTTCATTACATACACCAAAAAATCAAGTCACCTAGGAGTTGGTATTGGATATGGAATATTGCCGCACCGCTAATAATATTACCCTTTTGCCCTCTTAAATTTTGTGTGCTTTGCAGGTGCTTTAATTCCGGTGGAAAATCTGGCCGGAATTTGGTATGGGGGGGGGGGGGGGGTAAGTGCACAAACATACATAAAAGCAGGGGGCATAGTTACATTTAAGACGTTTCCGGGGGGGGGGGGGTAAGTGCACAAACATACATAAAAGCAGGGGGCACGGTCACATTTAAGGCGTTTCAGGGGGTAAGTGCACAAACATACATAAAATCAGGGGGCACGGTCACATTTAAGGCGTTTCGGGGGGAAAGTGCGAAAATTGAAAAAAATTGGGGGGTGACGTGCAAAAATCCCTAAAACTTAACACGCCAAAATGCTTGCGCAAGTTAATGAAGGTTATAAGATAAAACGACATCGAATAAAGGCAAAAAATGACTCATGCAATAACTTTTGAGCCTAGAGGAACACTCACAAAACAAACACTGTACACTTTTTATTTAATTAATAAACACTAGACAAATGAAATAACCAATCATATGCCACATGACAAACCAAATCTTGCCTAATTTACCCTCTTACTCAAGTCTTAATAACTCTCATATTCTTCCAATGATCAACACTTGCTAATATATTTACATTTTCATCATTTTGTGATAAAATTGGAACTTACGCATGTGTGACGATTTCAATGTGATCGGTCGATCTTGTTTGGTTATTTGGGGTAGCAGCGTGTTCTGAATTTGGACTAGTGTCTCCATTTGCATCATTAAAGTTCATGGTTGAAATGGGAACTATCCTGCTAGAACGAGTATTTTCGTTTATACTTGGTGCTGCATTTACTCCATCTTCTCTGTAGTTACTAGAGCGAAAAGATTTAGGATCTCTTTGATCAAAGTGCTGAAATAACGTGCGAACTTTTGACCGTATTGATGTACTTGAATTTGAGATCCTCTGAACAAAATCTCGGTTCTGGTACAAATAAGTGGCTATAAAAACAAGAAGGCACGTCGCTGTAATCCCCCCACTGATTGCAAAAAGTGCTTCAAAACTCGTCAATGATATCTGGGAGGGGTCGTCATGTGCACCATCTTCTGCATCACTTTTCGGATTTCCAAACCACTTTTTCTGAATTTGTGAAAATTTGTGATTCTCTGTCAGCTTGATCACTGCGCGAGAAACATCTGCAACTAATGGAGAGCCCTTTTGAAAAACCTGTTGAGTTGGAAAACAATTTATAAGACGCGAATCAAAAAGGCAAGTTTAGTAAGCTTTTAACCACTGAATACTTACGTAAGCAAATCCCTCGGTCGAATAGGTTGTGCCATTGGTTATGTACTTATTCGAGTGCGAGTGCTTGGATAAGAAAAGAGTTGTGAAAGGCTTCACAGAGAAAAGGGCTGATATACCTCCTTTTTCTCCTTTGGACAAGTCTTTATCAATGTCATGTGAAGAAGTGTAAATTTTTATCTTAGCTTTGTCGAATCCTTGTTCTTGCAAGAACTCATATATGAAAGAGCCTTTGCGACATCCAACATAGTCTCCATTCTTAATTAGATCATTCACATCAATATTGCTCGGTTCAAAACCTTTAAGTGTTAACCTTGCTGAAAGTTTTGCAGTGTAGGTTGAGTTCAGTATCAGGACAACAAACATCCAAACAACAACAACGAGTCGAGCTAAATTACTCACTATTCTTTCCCCTGCAAGTAAGTAATAATTAAGTTAAATACATGCATTAGAGGGAATATTATACAAGAATGATATTTGATTTGTTACTTAGTAAAGAATAATAATAATAACTCACTCTGCGCATATACTAATGACATAAAGGGAAAATAGAAGATCAAGCCAACGTGTTCTGCCGGGGAACCCCTGTAATCAGCGTTGAACCTATGCTCAAGAATCCAGAGGACCACACCGGTGAAAAAAAAGAGCCCTATAGCAGTTAACCATAGCTCTCGTGTGAGGGGTTTCAAGAACAACCATTCATCGTTTGGATCATTCGTATTTAGCATCGTCATAGTAACCCCTCCTGCTTCAAATGGTAGACTAAAGTCTACAAAATTTGACCTTTTTGATGTGATTGTAATGTCTCCCACAGCAGCATCATATTTCTAAAAACATCAGCCGAAATAAACATGAATACAATGTGAGAAATAGAACAACATTTTCAACTGCACAATGATTTTTACCTGAAGAAATACTTGATGACACAAATCGTCGTAGCTGCCTGCACTTGAACCATCAAGTGTTTCAAATGGAATATACTCATGCGGCATAGCATATGGAAGTTCTGCCATGACTGCGTCAAACATATCTATATAGCATCCACTGACTTTTGTAACATTAGTTTGACGATCTTTTTCTACTTTCACAAATTCTTCGAAACCAGCAGCTATAGGCACTCCAACTCTAAGCTTCTTACCACTGACCGGAACCTCCCATCCCTTCGGTACAACTGTTGTCTCTCCAGGAAACACAACACTCTTCAACATTTTACTTGAAGAATTGGTAACATCAGCATTTCTATCACTTAAAATTCCCTCGGAATGTGTCCATACACCTACTTCTCTCTCTCCTTTTCCTACAACATTTAGTACCTGAAAATACGAAGGCTCTAGTTGCCCATTAACAAGATGAAACTTTCCACCAAGTCCCTTAAATGTAACCTCAGATAAGGCTTCTCGAAGTTTTGGGCCTGTTTTCGATATTTCTGTAGTAAACAGATTTGTAGTGTTTAGGATACTTGTGTTCTTCGAAGGACTAATATGCTCCCGAAACTGAACTCTTTCTGCTGCCATAGCCAATGCCCACAAAGCATCATATGCCCAAATACCATAAAGGCCAAACTCTACATGTAAACTGTCGGGATTATCATGAATAAACTTTCTTTTCCATCTTTTAGCAGTGGAACCGAGTCGTCTAGAACTTGGAATAAGAGGCTTTACACCAAGAACTCCTTGCATTGCCTCGATAACACGTGAATCTAGTGAGTAAAGTAAATCTGTGAGCGCACTAGTAATAATCCACGCATAACCTTCGCGCATCATTCCAGCTTCCTTCACTTTCATAAAGAATTTGGAGGCAATAGAACTTGACATGTGCACAACAAACACCCTAGTTTGCATAGTTTTCATCTTGTAAAGTTCTTGAAGCATGAAATCGTCACTTGCTTCTAGAGGGATTACACTTCTGTACGAAACTCTGGCGTTGGCATCATACAACGCATTTGATAGGTACGGATTTATGCCGTTCCCATAATCTGACTCTTCATTTATAAGAACAACTTGGCTCCACTGAAAGTATTTAACAATGGCAACAATTGCGCCAACTTGGTATGAATCTATTATGGCTGTTTGAATGAAATAATGAGTTTGAGGATGGAGAGAAGGACTAGTCGCAGAGAACGAAATTATTGGAACATTTGCTTTATCTCCAAGGCCAATCACAAAGGTTGATTGTGAGGATTTTTGAGGACCAATTATTGCATCAACTTGTACATCATTCAACAAACTGAGAGCTGCAGACAGTTCACATGAAAAAAAATTCAAAACAGTATGAAGATTTTGTGCAGTATATCCTAACGAATAGCAGATGTATTGTACTTGTCATATGTTTGTTTTGGGTTCGACCAAACTTGATTTAGGGAAAATTTGTCCATGTTGATTAAGTCAAGAGACTTCTTGATAGTTTTTATGGTTAAACATGCAGAGAATCAAATTATTTCCGTCAAAATGTTGAATTATAATTTTTGGGGGTAAATATGTAATTATTAATTTTAAAGTTCAGTTCAAATGTTCAAATCCTAGTTTTGGGGGTGAATACACAATTACTTTTAAAATTCAGCAATATATATCCTTAAATTATCTAGCACATGGCTTGTATGCATGGATTAAAATTTTCATTTTCCGTCGAAAATATCAAAAAATATTTGTTTGTGAACACGAAAATAAGTTGTATTTCTGAAACACTATATTTGCCTTGAAACTTTATTTCTTTCTTAATTTAGTAATTTTTATAAGCTTTTCGAAAGGTTTCCAATATTCAGCTAACCGAAACATACATCGAAAACGAAATTTTGATCCGTTCTTGCATGTGAGGAAGATGATATCACGCGTCCCTCTTTAAAACAGGTGCCGCCAAGTGGCGGCACCTGGTTGGGTCCTTTCATTTTTTTTTAAATTCTATTTTCTTTTTATTTGTTAACGTTCTGGTTGGGTCCTTTCACTTTTTTTTTAAATTCTGTATTGTTCTTGATTAAAATTAATGTGATATAGTATGGTTAATTATTGGGCAAAAAAGAAATTGACCGCAAGTTGCGAGCACACACAAGTCTTGAAGGGTCGAGTGGTAATCCAATCCAAGATTTGCACACCCCCTCCCTGCGCGTAAGGAGGGAGCCTTCTAGTAATAATTTCTTAACTATTATGGTTTAGAAATCATATATAAACACAAGTTTTTCTTATCACACTTCCAATGTGGGATAAGTCTATTTCTTTTCAATTTTTCCCATTACATATGTGAACTTTGAGATTTAATTTCTCATTCACCCGTACTCCGATTTGGACGTACCATATACCGTTTTAATCTGCTCACGGAGTAGAATATAATTCCGTCAAGACTCGACTCTTTACTCAAAGTGGGTCCCACTTAAAATACGTCCAAAATGGTCCATTAAATTACTTTTTCCAACACTATGTTTATGAGGTTTATGAGGAGCTTTAGGACTATTTTTATTTTCTTTTCCTTGATTATGTTGTGTATTGTTGTGTAATTAATGTTGTGTATTGTTGTAATTAATGTGTTATTTTAATTAATATTAAAAAAAAATTAAAACTATAATATTAATAGGTGAGAGTGGCAAAGGAAAAAAATGGAATTAATTCCTCCACGGAGCCTTTCCATTGGAGACGACCAGGCAGGGCTAGGGGCTAGGGGCTGGGGCAGGGCTGGCCCGGGGCTCAGGAGCCCCGGGCTAGCCCTGCTCCATTGGAGATGGCCTAAATAATATTAAAAAATATATATATATATTATGTTGTGTATCTAAAAAGGCAATCACATAAGGAGTGGATATAATTAAATACCAGAAGCTGCAGCATCAGTTATTTGGCCATTTGAGTCCCTCACATGAAGAACAATTTTGGTTGTGTAATTCCTGTCGCCTGAATAAAAATCAGATAAGGCCAAGGACAAACTTGTCATTCCTATGCGGCCAACCAGTGAATCCAAATCAAGAACTACACCAACTCTAAATATTGTACTACTACTGTTTTGTTGTGCATTAATATTATTGCACAAACACAAAAATAATACACATGATATAATTATTAGTGAAACAAAAAAACTTGAGAGGAACAACATTTTCTTTATAATCAGAATTTAGAATTCATCATTATTATCACTTCAGAGTACAAATCAAACCCACTTATATATATTTAATTTAGGCAATTAGTTGAATTGGTAAAAGTCTACTCTGATTAATATATAACATTATGTTAATGTTGGGAATTGTAATAGATTTTCAGTGCTCAATAGCAATCGTGTTTTTCAAGAAACAATAGCTGAGTGGAATTGGCTTTTATAAATAATAAATGGTATAGTGAGTTAATGGCAATTTATCCCTGTTGTATTCATAATATTCAATTTATCTCCCTGTAATTTGAAAAACAGCATTTTATCCCCTTGTGATTTTATTACAGTTTCCCACCGCCTCCCTGACTTTTTAATATGTAGTATTTTATTCTCAGTGTTATGCACTTTACCTCCCCCCACCCCCGTATTATGATATATGTGGTAATTTGCCCTATGTATTATGATAAATGTGGCATTTCACCATCTATGTTACAAAACACTTTTCATGCCACTCTCAATTGCAGTCAGTGGGTTACACTCTCCAGCATAAGAGGGTAATTGTTTCTTTAAAGTTTTCATAGGGGGGTAAATTGCTCTTTATATCAAATCATAGGGGGTAATTAAACATTATGAATAACAAGGGGGTAAATTGTCATTAACTCATGGTATATTTATTTGGCCTTTGGATATATTCAATGGTTTTCTAAGGATTATCTTGAGTAAGGAGACTAAGGGTGGCAAATTATTCCAGTGCATGTCAATCTAATATTAATATGTAACTTTTTTTTGTATAAGAAGGTATTTTGAGATATTTATATATATAGTGAAAGAAAGCAGAATAAAGTAATTAAGATCGATATTTCATCTATTTAACAAAAAAAAAAAAAAAAAAGTTATTGCATCTATTTTATAGTTAGGTTTTATGGACATTTGAGGTGATCGACAAAGTTAGCTCCCAGCAAATATTTAGGATCGAAAAATTTCTAGTCAAATTGAATTTGATCAAATATATCCATAATTTCAAAATAAATGTATAAGCATTTGTCAAATGAATGTTTTTGATTTGGCAAAAACCCGACTTAGAGCCCATATATTAAATATTAATGTCTCCCTATCTATGGAAAAAGTAGCTATTTAATTGGAGTGTACGGATGAACTAAGCAGTAGAATTAGCAAACTTATAAGACACGGTCAATATAATAATTGTAGATTAACGAATATGATTAATTGGTGTAAACCGGGATCACTTGCACTCTTATTCTTATGCAAATGCCTGGAAATTGAGTTTTTGTACAGTTGACAAATCAACCGTTGAAACTAATGAAATAAGAGCATTGAAATTTTGTCTAGGTTCGTCTAAAATGAAATTTTGAGAGATAGAAAGCACATGAGATAACATTTATTCTGGTAATACACGTGTCTCCTTAAAATTTAAGTTAAAATAATTTATTTTCTTCAAGATAAATTTATCATTTTTAATGAGTGAAATTCAATAAAAAAAAGTTGTGTTATTTTTATTAGCAAAAAAAAAACCTTATACTTTTTTTTATTAAAAAATATCCCTCTCAATTCGAAATGACAATTTTACCCCATCAAAGGATGAAAAAACATCCATTTATCTTAAAAAATTACCAATAACCCCTCGTAGCTTTAAAATTTTACAATAAACCCCCTCCCCAAAGTTACATACCGGTGACACTTCACCACTCATATGTACAAATTAAATATTTTACCGTCTCAAACAACACTTCTTACATGTCCAGTTACTTAAAACAATTAAAACAACAAAAGCAAGAATAAATAGGAAACCTTCATATTTGTAAGAATATTTTAAAAGATTGTAAATTTATCATATGTATATAGACGCACTATAGACATACAAATATAACAAATAGCCATTATCTATGGACATTAAAATAAACATATAAGTGTAATTACATTAAGCAAAACTGTATCAAATTAAATGGAAAGGATTTTTCAAAAGAAAAAACAAGTAAAAACAAATCTATAAATACAAAATTGGTACTTGATGTAGAGAGACCATCAAATGTGAAATTGGAAATAACTTCATGGTCTCCTGTAACAAAGATGTAGAATATATAATGATGGATTTCTAGTTTGATATATTGAACCAAAAGAAAAAATAAAAATCGACATTGGACTATTCACACTGATACTCTAAATTTTGTAAAAGAGAATACATAGTTCTTATATAAGAAATTTTATGTAAGGAGTACTCTGATTTTATAGCTAAATTTATGGAAAAACTTATATATAATAAATTAAGTTATTTATTTGGCTTTTTATTTGCATCAATCAAGGTATTAAACTTATTGCATGTTAATGGCTGTTTTTTAGGAATTTTTAAAATTTGAAACTGAAATTATATTTTAGTTTTGCTTAGTTGATATGTAAAAATTATGATCAGAAACAGAAACATTATGAATTGATGGACAACCAGAACTGGAAGTTTCTTATTATGAATTCACCTCTACTTTTTTCTAGCCTAATTAATTATGATTCTTTTTGGAAGAGTGATTGTGGAGAGGATTTTGTTATTTCCTCCTTATGTAACGCATAAATTAGTTATATATGTTAGGATAAATATATGTTATTTGGCACAATAATTTGGTTTTGACATTTCTTTTGTGTAGAATTAATGTAAGAGATTAAATAAATTTTAAGAGATTACCAATAATAGAATTTTGTAAAACTTAAAAAAAATTCAAAACTCCAGAAAATTAAAATTTAGTCAAAACTCTCCAACTGAAGTCAACACCCACCTTTCACACACACGCACACACGCACACACACACATATATATATATATATATATATATATATATATATATATATATATATATATATATATATATATATATATATATATATATATATATATATTATTATCAGTTTTAGCATATCGAATAGTATAGACCCAACTTAAAAAATTATCATAAGATAAATGTCGATCAAGCTTCTTTGATATGTATAATGGATCGAGCTTCAACTGATAGAACTCAAGTTCAGTATCAAGAATAGCTTAGTTTGATATGACACTAACTTAAACTATGTTCAAAGATTCAAACCAAACTATACGACCTCAAAGCCGAATATTCATTTGATTTTATTTTTTATTTTACTAATGAAATTGGCTTTACTAATAAATCTATTATATTGAGATAAACCAGCCCTTGCCTCCGTTTAAAACAATTTAAGGGTGTATGGCACCTGAGGACTAAATATGGCAAAGATACATTAATGACCACATAATTGTAGGACAAAAAAGTTAGATAAGTTGCAAATATGGTGCAAAATAATGGAAATTTTCTTATCAAAGACCTTCACATGATTTTCATAGATTTAGAAAAGATTCACAACAAGAGCTCAAAAAGTCTAATATTAAAAATATAATAATCTTACAACCATATGAAAAATGAGAAAAATAAAATGCTTGAATCTAACATGGGAAATAAATAATGTTCCTCAACTGAACCATATTAAGTTAACAAGTTAAAAATAACAAATAAAGGCATCCAATAATAACTGTATTATCACTCAAAATAGAATCTATTTAGTGGCACCGTTTGGAAGCTTAGCAGCAACATCTCCGGTAGGGTTGAGCTCATCCCAAGCTTCAATCCACGTAACCATGGCATCTGCTAGCTTCGTAAAGTAGGGATCTGTCGCAGAAAGTTTAGCCTTCACTTGTTTGGCCAGCTCGAGATAGCATTGTTGCACGGTCGTGCATTCTTTGGGAAGGGTAACTGCTTGGAAGAACGGAATGATTTCTTCTTGCCAGTAGATACCTTTGTACTCCTTTTTCAGATTCACAAAAGGGTTACTGGCTTTGCTGTGCCATATGTAGGGTAGTCCGGTTTTGACCCCGAGATTCAGATGGTCGCATATGACCTGCACATGTCACACGATTAGAAACACGGATTTAATATAGTACTGAATAACATTATTATAAAGAATTATATAATCTAATGTACCTTGGTGCACCAGCCAGCCCACATGTCATCGTATCGTCCGATTGGCTGACCATCACCCATGAGCCCAAAGTACATTGCAGGTCCGATTAGGTCACGGTTGAATCCCAAATTCATACCACACATTGGGAAAATGGTACCCTTGGGAATTGTCATAACAGCATCTACATATCTAGTGTGGAAACATAAAACAACAAAAGTTAGGTTCGCAATATATATAAGAAAAAAAATTCATGGCTTATGATATATCAAGAAGTACGTGCCTTGTATTCCTCTCACGGGGCTTAACGAGCTGGGTAGGTGCATCATAGTCAGGGATGTTGAGCCAAAGACCGTGGGAAACGGCAGTTGGAACACCCTCACGGAGACTGAAAGGATAGCCACGAACAAAATCAGCACCCTCCCTGTATGGATCGTAAAGAGTGTTGAAGAAAAGTGGAGTCGATGGAGATAAGAGATTCTCTATGTGCTGCTGAAGAGCATTGATATCTTTCCCAGATGGGTCTTTTGCAACCTAAATAACATCCCCAATCCGAAAATGAGATAACTTTATCACATAAGGTAGATACCGCTTGAGCAGGATCACAGAGCATAAGCATGTATTATGTACATTCAGATCTACACTTGTTTGATATATATAGATCATCATCTTAGTGCAAAAGATGGATATGGACTACATCCACTATCATAGTATCATTTCGAACGATTCGAAGCATTGTGAAAGCATATATTAAAGATCAAAAGTAATCTCAACAAAAATACATCTACAGAATCCAAAAAGCAAGACATCTGCATACAAATGCACTAAATAACATTGAATCATACTATATAACAAAAGAATAATCAATTTGCACAAATCAGAACCCCTTAACCTATTCACACACACACACAAAAAAAAAATTTAACCCAAAAACCCAACCTAAAACCCCCTAGAGCCAATTTTCCCAGATCCCATAAAAAAGATCCAATCTTTCACTTCACTTGCAACTGATCACATACAACAACGAACAAAGATCCAATTTTTAACACCAAAACACTAAAAAAAATGCAGAAAACGGAAAAGGGTCTAAAGAAAAACATTAAAATACTCACAAAGCAATCATCATCAATGGTGTAAATATACTTCTTCTTGGAAACCATGTACCCAAAGCATCTACAAGCAGAATCCTTGAAGGAAATGCAGGAAGCCTTAGGACCCAGAATTCTATTGATATCATTGCGATTGTAAAGTTCATAATCAAAGCCCTCAGGAACTTTGATGACTTTTGAAGGGTCTCCATCTTGAACAATGATTAGATGGTATTGCTCAAAGAATGGCCTCCACATCTCCAAGAAATCTAGGTTTCTTATTGTGGGTATCACAATATCTAACTCATCTTTCAGCAGAGGAGTTGATGGAGCTGCCATTGTTTTTTTCAACACACACTGTGTGTGTTAGTGTGTGAGAAAAAAGAGAGAGGAGGGTTTTTTGATTTGCTGTTTGTGTTAAAGATGAAGTACGAAAATTGGGGGAGTGGGTCTTGTGAATTATATAGGGGGAGGGAGAGAAATCAGATCCCAATTCTAATGGAAGTTGTCTTTTGCTCAAAATCTATTGATTAATTTTATTATTTTTTATATCCCAATTGTTTAGCTTTTATTATTGATTATGCAGTTAATTACCTTAATATCCTTTCAAATTATGTGGAAGATATTCATGTGAGAATTTTGAACAAAAAAATCTTTTTCATTCTACCTCCACTCTCCAATCCTAAATTCCAAAAGGCACTAAATGAGCAATGATAGGCGTCGAAGATCTTTAGTTTGAAACTTTGAAATTTGAAAAAAAAAAAAAAACAATAGTTTAGCTTTAATTTGGCTCTTTTCTATACAACTGTCTTTGGGCTGTACTCGAATAAATTTGAATAGTCGGTTAGTTAAAAGGTTATTTATTCATGGAAGGTTTGACTAATTGTTACTGACAAATGCTATTTCGCAGTTTAGAGGCAAGTAGATAATTTACTCTCTCTGTCCCACTTTTTTTCTCTTATTTTTATTTTGAGAAGTTTCAAAATATGGTTTTCTTTCTTTTTTAAAAAATTTAAAAAGTTTACTTTTTTAATAAAGTGTCTAAAATTTCGTGTTAAAGGGACCAAAATTAATGGAACGGAGGGAACATTTTTTAAAAAAAGAAGAGCAAAGATGATTTGCAATTAAAGAAAAGTGATAATTAGAGTGTTTTGACAATTCTATGATCATTTGGACATCCTATAATTCCTCAATGACCAAATAATTCACATTTTCGTAACAATATTATTAGTACTTGTTATATATATGATATCACAATAATTTAAATTTATCACTAAAATATTTTTTACAAACATATTAGCGATAATAATTATAATTTAGTTAATTGACATTTACCGATACACAGAAAATAACAACAAAAACATTGAGTTTAAATCATATTGTACTCCAATGGAGCAAAATCTCCAAATTCTTTTGTTTGATAATTCACAGAATCTCCATATTAATTGCTACATTGAATGCACATCGATAATTCCGGGCCAGAGTTTTGATTCTAGTGGGAAAAAATTACCAAAATTACTCCTAAAATTGAAGTCACATAACTAATTAAGGTATGTACTTACCCTCCAGAGAAAAATATCCTATTTTGCAATATCATTAAAGTTGATGGAATCAAATTGGTTGCATCTATAGTCTAATTTCATTTGTGTAAAATAAAAATTACATGTAAGTTTACCTCAAAAGTTAGCTTATAAGTTGAGGATTTTGTCCAAGACCTTATAAGGTGGATTTCACTATGATTTTCAACTTGGATGAGATATTTAGTCTCAATAGATAATAAATATGTTCCTTGAGGGTCACAAGTTTATATATACTCCCTTCGTTTTTTTTATTTGTTATTTCGAATGATTACATACGGATTAATAAATATAATAAATAGCGACTTTTTGAAGCAAAAATTCAAAATACCCTTTAATTTATAAAAGCACTAATTAGAAACATTAACAATAATGGTAAATTTGATAGAAAAAAATTAATTTTGCACTGAATTCCTTAAGCGACAAATAAAAGTAAATAATTTTTTTGTCAAAGCCATACATGAAAAAAAAATTATCCGAATCTGGCTTGACCAAACCACATTCAATCACCAAACAAGTATATTATATTTGATTTATGATTGACCACTCTTTTGAGAATTATATCTACATTGAGTTCGACCTAACCCAATCTGAATAATAATTTCCCTAATACATAAACATGACATGAAAGTGGGAAAGGTGTGTGTACACATCAATAGTACATGTGAATTCAAACAACACGGTCCAGCTTTGTTTTGTCATGCCCATATTCCTACGGTCAAAAACAATAGTAATAATAGTCGTACATTAAAACAAATTAAGGCACCGACTTCCGTTGAAAATTTATTGGAAATTTATTTTGTCGTTTTAATTAGTTACCTAATTATTTACTACGTGGAAACTTCTGAATTCATCTTCTACACTTCTCCTTAATTACAAGGCCCATGGAGTTATTATTACAGTTAATACCTTAAAAATAGATTTGTCATAATGAAACAGTAATGAGGTTGACCAGACAACAGTACGTACAAGGGAATTACTTACTTACTCCATTATATGTTGTCTATAACATGGGAACAATAATTAATGGGATATTAGAACGTGGTTTGACAGCAAATTGTCACCTAAATACTGCAATTAATATTAGCACGTACTTTTCCATGTTTCTACTACTCTTTCACAGCTCATGCAATTATATTCCACTATATAAGACTTTCCTTTATATATATATATATATATATATATACTACAAGAAAAATAAATTTTAGTGACAAAATATTAAGTGACATTATTTAAATGGTCACTTTTTGCATATA
The DNA here is from genome assembly GCA_003313485.2 of Penstemon barbatus. Lineage (NCBI taxonomy): Eukaryota > Viridiplantae > Streptophyta > Magnoliopsida > Lamiales > Plantaginaceae > Penstemon > Penstemon barbatus. The sequence goes on from CM064881.1 coordinate 23,217,420, forward strand.
TTTAATGATAAAAATATTATTTTTGTCACAATAACAATAGTGACAAGTGCAATAGTGATAAAATATATTCTTAAGTTGTCACTAATAGCTATTAGTGACAAGTTTATGGAACTTAAGTTGTCACTATTGACAATTAATGACACCCTTTCAGTGACAACCCAGTGACAATAAATATTGTCACTATAATTTAGTGGCAACTTTTTAGTTGTCACTTTTGGGGTATCACTAAATGTCAATAGTGACAATTTTTTCACATTTCTTGTCACTATTCTTAATTTTCAAATTATGTATTTCTTGTCACTTTTGGGGTATCACTAAATATCACTAAAATTCAAATTTTTTTAGTGATATAAGACTTTCTTTTTTTTAATCTAAAGCTCGTAGTTAACTAAAAGAAATAAAAATTGAAAGTTGTAAATCGTGCATGCCATATTCTTAATTTTCCGTCACATGCATGTGGCAAGGTGGTGTTGTGGCCATCAAGAATATTTCAGATCTGGTGCTTTTATAGGCATTATTTAATAATTATAATTATTACTCCCAAAATTCGTAATTTCAGTGACAATTCATGGATTTAGGACTAAAATTGTATGAAAAAGTTTAATTAGAGGACGTAATTGGAAGTCCAATTCTTTGTTTAATGACTAAAATGCCAATGAATTATAGTTACATGACTTTCTTGGAACTAAAAATTGTTCCAAAATCACACGCCAATAAAGTTATAAAGGATTAAAATGCATTTTGGTTGAGTTCTAAAGTTGAAACTCTATATCTCTAACAAGAACATTTATATATGACTATATCTTTAGCAAAAGACTTTACAAAGTTGCACTGAAATGATAATGTCACTTGAAATTTTAAATAGACGATGAGATAAAATCTTGCAATTTAGTCGATTTTTTTGCAGAGAATATTAGGATTAGGTAATTTTTAACCTTATATAGATACCAAACTATAAGAGTCCTCAAATTTCTTAGGCTTATTTTGGTCTTGGACCACAACCATTTTATACCCAACCAGCAGGCTTCTTTTAAATGACTACTTGGCCCATTTCCTTGGGCCTCTTAGGTTCCATCTCATCACATGCGTGGGCTTTTTCTCAGGCCTTTTTAATAAGATTTGTTAAATAAAAAAGATTCAAGAAAGAAATTTAGCTCAACATAAATTATTTGAAAATGCGGCATTTCTAATATGAGATACTTTGATTGAAGCCTTCCTTGAGATAACTTGTCAGAAAATGACACGTGGCTTAATTTTATTTTATTTTTAATAGTTTAATATGTGAATTACAAGTTTACCCTTATTAATATAAACAAATGTATCTAGTTTTAATTTATATAGTTCTCGCGATCAGTTCTCAACTCTCTCTCTCTACTGATACTGAAAATTGACTAATCGAGAAATTTTGTGCTAAAATTAAACGCGCCGCCGCGCCATAGTAAGATCTGCCGGAGAGAAAAAGAACTGGCCATTTTATTATGCAACTGATTGGCATAAGAGTGGGTGGTTGATCTATTTTGAAGGATTCGGGTGGTTTGGAGAAAAAAATTGTGGAGAGGAACATGAGATTGTTTTGAAAAAAATTAATTTTACGCTAATATTTTTTTTATATAAGGGTATTATCGTCATTGTGACTGTACAACATTTTACTGTACATGTACAAAATTATCATGATCATTTGTACAGTTGCACAAATATTAACGGTCTAGATCTATTTTTTTTAAATTTAAAGGCTCAGATTGACATATCTCAAGAAAGGTCACCTATCATGGAATCTTATTTTAGAATTGGGGTTGAATATATATAAACAAATACTCTTTTCGTTTTTTTTTCTTTGACATTTTGAAAGATTGCACATGAATTAAAATTTTTAATAAATAATTATTTTTTTAAGCAAAAATTTTAAAATACCATTTTAATCAAATAATTACTATATTATTTAGGGAAATTTACATAGACACCCCCTGAATTTAGGCCTAATTACAAGAAATTACCCTCCTGTTTGAAATATTACAAAAACACCCCCTTGACTTAACGGCCGTTAGTCAACGCTAACGGAAATTATGAAATGTCTTAAATGCCCTTAGTTGTTTTTAATATTTACAAAAAAAAAAAAAAAAAAACTGGAAAAAAATTTTGCACATTTTTCACTACCATTCACAAAAATCATGATTTCTTCCTTGTTTGTGGACGGATTTTAGTAATTCTTGTTGTGTTAGACTCGCCTCTTCATCGCGCATCTTCCTACTGGAGCAATTTTTGGGATTATGGACTGGTTTTTGCGATTGGGAGTGATTTGTGTTCGTCCCCAAATTCTAGGGTTCATCGCGATTTGCGGATTTGAGCCTCTAATTCTGGAAAATTGCTTCGTGTTTCACTTCTATCTGTTTATTTCGTCACTTTCCTTGGATTAATTGCCCGATTGGAGGTGGGATTGAAGATTTGGATCGAATTGGGCATTTAGAGTTTATGCGTTGATCTCCGAATTGGGGGTGTTATCGAACTGATTTCTACTGGATTTTTGAGGGTTTTTCTTCATGATAGTGTTAATTTCAGTTTCCCCAAGTCAATTTTGGGTTTGGTGAACCGGGCCGCGAAGAACAATTTCGGGCCGTGAAGAACAAGTTCGGGCCGAAGAGTTTTTTGCTCTCCTGCTGCATTTTCCTACTGTTTTCTGCTGTTTTTTTATTGTTATTTGCTGGTTTTGGGTTTTATTTTTGTTATTTGGTGCTTTTGTTGGTGTTTTTTCGATTTACTTAGTGATTTTTTCATCATTTACTGGCCATGTATTTATGTATTTTGATCTATTGCAAAGTGGAACATTACATTGAAAAATAGTTGGGTGTTTTTTCATCATTTACTGGCTTGGTGGATTGATATTTATGTATTTATTGGGTGTTTTGATATTGAAATGGAAATACATTACACATACAACAGTAACTTTCAGCTTACAACAATCAAATTTCAAATATTACAAATACACCCCCTGTAACATAACATATATTACAAATACACACCGAGGGCAAAATTGGAAAAACATTAAAAAAAAATGATGACGTCATCCTCCGCCGTCAAAATTTAACGCCGTAAGGGGTGTTCTTGTAATACTGTTTTGCCAGAGGGGGTGTCTTGATAATTTTTCAAACAAGAGGGTAAGTTCCTGTAATTAGACCTAAACTCAGGGGGTGTCTAGGTAAATTTCCCTATTAATTACTAACAAGAAGGGTAAACTTGATAGATAAAATTTATTTTGCATTGAACTACTAAAACGACAAAAAGGTAAATAATTATTTTTGTCAAAACGACCAAAACGAAAAAGGAGGGAGTATTTAGCTAACAAATTTTAGGGAAAACATGTACAAAAGGAAAATAATTCAAGATTTACCTTAATTTTATTATTCTATTAACATTTGTTATATTCTTATATCTCAAATTTCTTCAACTTCGTCTAAATTCATGAATTCAACATCCTCTTTTCTTGATTTTCACATTGTTTTTATATATAAACGCATGAATGTGGGATAGTAAAGTATTGCTACATAAAATAACATAATCTCAAACTTCACCCCAAAACAGTAAGGAAATTCAATCTTATAAAAAATCATTGTTAAAACTGATAAAGCAAAGAGAACATGCGCATAACTTCTATGGAATCAAGGACATAGTATAACACCACGAAGTAATAGTATTCACAAAGTTTGTCCTAATTAAGGTTGTAGGATAAATAATTACAACTTCATCACCCTTATATGAAATCCATTTGGTGCTTCCACTCTAGGAAACTTTAGGATCTTCTGATCTCCTCCAATTTCTTCCCACCTACACATAAAAATATATACATAACAATATCACATGAATTTACAAAAAATTAGTATATATACAAATTAAATTGTCATAAACTCAAATCAAGAATAATGGATCAAAAGATAAATTGTATGTCAACATGTACTTGATCACCTGTATCTAGTAACAAAGTAGTGAAGGAAACTTGAAATTTTAACTATTCCGAGCTCCTTTCCGGGGCACAAGCGGCTTCCGCCTCCAAAAATTAAGCAATAGTTGTGTGTCTCTAAGCTCTTATCCTTGAACATCGAAATCTCATTTACGTACGTTTCAAGCAATTAACATGATTGATTATTTACGATCCAATTATATATCGTAAATTGTAATTAACTTACCATCCATCTCCAAGGATTGAACTTTAGGGGCTCCGGATAGAGGAAAGGGTCATAGTTGATCTCTCTTATGTAAACATAGATTCTCCACCCTTTTGGAATAACAAACCCTGATTTCACAAAGCAAATATTTTCCATTACTTTTTATGAAATACATTAATTCAAACAATGTTGATTATAAATATTCATAAAACATAGCATACCATTTAATTTCATCTCATGTGTTGTTTTTCTTAGCTCCCCATTGATTATGGTAGCCAATCTTAAAGTCTCAAAGATCACCTACACAAAGAGAAACAAAATTTAACAATAGTCAGTGTGCCATATATGAATGTGACACAAAATTAGGGGAAGAATTGGAAGAGGGAACACAAGCGAACATCTCGAAAAAATAAACCCGTCACTCAATGGAATCCACCAATGAGATAAGAGTAAAATCACTCAACTCGCCACTCTATAGAATCCACTAAAAAGATAAGAGATGAAAATATGAAGAATCGCTATCGAAATATAACTTTGTTATTTCAATTGATTATTTAGGCTAATGACGAATGAGGTATTTATAGGATATCATGGACAACCCCTATGAAGAGGTTTATGTATGAATTCCAAAGGTTATGACTGAATCCAATGATACATGCATGAAAACAAAGGGACATGCACATACTTGATTTATTACTGCTTAGGTATTTGCATATAAAATAAATCAACATTCATGAATTCATTTTGAATGGCTGAATTCGGTGTCAGAATGTGTGTGGTGTTATGTGTTAACATAGGTCGAAAGAAACGGATCACTTACAGCACGCGTGAACCTCATGGAGTTATAGTCTTCCCAATTGAGTGGCTCGTCTGCGGTTTTGATACCACAATTTAGAGAGTCTTGACACATTTAGTCATTCCGTTAAATTTTGGACGGAATTTGCGCGCGTGACCGTCACGCGCCCGTTAAGTTCACGAGTTTTGCACGTGACAAATCGGTCAAAACACTTTTGGTCCCAAACTTTACCCCAGAAAATACATTTGGTACCATGCTTTGCAGAAAAACAGATTTGGTACCACAATTTACATACTCTTGACACATTTAGTCTCCCCGTTAAATTGATAAAAATCACATATAATGAACAGACAACAATTTCTCTAAAAGATTTGATAAAAATCACAAAATGTACTTAAATCATTAAAAATATTCTTAACAATAGTACCTTGGATACCCGACTTGGTGAACTTTGACTTGCACTTGTATCTATGGATTAAAATTTCGTTTCGAATGTATGTTTCGGAGAGCCAAATATTGAAAACTTTTCGAGACTATTTGGAAATATTTCAGAAACACTAAGGAAAATGGAAACTACATCTTGTTTTCGGAATTACATCTTGTTTCGAAATTACATCTTGTTTTCGTTTCGCCTGATTAAAAAATGGAAACTTTCCGATGTTTTCGATGGAAAATATGGAACTTTTGATTGGTGCTTGTATCAACATTGGAATACAAGTGCAAGTCAAAGTGCACCAAGTCAGGTATCCAAGATACTTTTGTTAAGAATATTTTTAATGATTTAAGTATATTTTGTGATTTTTATCAAATCTTTTAGAGAAACTATTGTATGTTCATTATATGTGATTTTTATCAATTTAACAGAGACACTAAATCAAGAGTATGTAAATTGTGGTATCAAATATGTTTTTCTGCAAAGCATGGTACCAAATGTGTTTTCTGGGGTAAAGTTTGGGACCAAAAGTGTTTTGATTTCTCACGTGCAAAACTCGTGACCAATTTGAACGTAACGCGCGCGTGACGGTCACGCGCGAAATTTCCGTCCAAAATTTAACGGAATGACTAAATGTGTGAAGACTCTCTGAATTGTGGTACCAAATCTGTTTTTCTGCAAAGCATGACACCAAATGTATTTTCTGGGGTAAAGTTTGGGATCAAAAGTGTTTTTTCCTCTATGAAAATACATAGGATTGTTTGTTTTGATTTTCTGAGTGTGATCTTGGAGATTAAGATGATTTCTTTAATATGTCCCCAACGTTTCTATATTAGGGAAAAAATTGTTTAATAGAATATTTATGGCATAATTCGGAGTTCTCGAACTCCATATTCACCCTTGGATGTGTTGGGTGATCAAACCTAGTAATACACATCTAAAAGAGTGAAAACATTTTAAAAATTAATCTCATAAATGATAAAATTATTAAGAAATAATGATGTTGTTTTCTAGATTTTTAAGAAGTGTGAAAACACTTTTAAAAACACAAACTAAACATGGGCAGGTTCTAAACAAAAAAAGAAAAAAAAACTAAACATGGACACAATTTTGATTAATTATATTTTGAATAGTACTTACCTGTTCCATTAGCTATAGAGTGGAATCAAATATTTTAAATTATAAATTATGTTGAAAGTTCCACATGTATAACGTTTTAAAAAATTTAAATACTAATGAATATTGTGTTATATAATATTATCAAATCATTATTAAATTATCTATATTTGAAATATAATAAATTGACCGATCAAGCGACTAAGGAATTAAGAATTATGGGATGCATGAGCCATCCTAGGAAGATTTTAGATTCTTCTGCCAGCCCAAAGATTTAAAGAAATATTCCTAAAGGGTGTATGCATAATCACAAAGGAACACACTAAAATTGATAAGAGAAAACAAAACAATAAAGGCTTTCTAAAATGTACAAAATTAATTTTTATCTAATTGAAAAAAAAAATGTTATTTTACATAAAATAAACTTAGAGTTTTTCTGGAATAACTAACCTTGATCCTTTGTTTTTCATGAACTCTGGCCCTTGCTTTAGAAACTCATTTGTCTCCCCCAAAAATGACCACCCCATAGTTCCTGGGGGCAACCCTTTCTTGTGATATATAATTATTTCATTCAATTTCCACAAAAATAAGCCCAAAACTAACAAAGAAATCACTATTAAAATCTCCATTGGTCTGCCAAAAAATATCTTCAAAGTATATTTCACAAAATAATGAAATTGTTAACTATTGCTTTTTTTTTTAAAAAAAAAAATTTAAATAATACCAATTCTTTATGAGAGTCTTGAATACTACATGCATTATAAAATATAGACAACAGCTATATATAAAGGCTAAAGCCATGCACCTCTCCAACGTTGTTAAACATAAATTGTGAGAATAAATTAAAGTAATTAAATATCAGTATATCACCTAAAAAAGTAATTAAATAAATCTAGACTATCCCTTTGAGATATAGTTAATTCTCTGTTAGATTATAATAACATTATTACATGAATTTCAATTAGTCAAAATGTCAACTGCCAAATTAATATTAATACTAAAATAGAAAAAAAAATCACAATAATGAAATTCGAATTCAATATATTTCAATTTTTTACCTCAGTTTTACCATTGGGCTATAGCTCTTTTCGATATTGAGTTATGATAATGACTATTAGGGGGAAATTTTTGCAATCTAAGGGATGTTTTAGGGACTAGTACTACTATATAACAATATTCTATAAAATAACTAAAATGAATTTTTAAATCAGAATTAACTATATAACTATAAAGAGGTCACTTGTCGATGAAATTGAACGAGCGTTGCCCCCAGGGCATATCTCCAACTGGTTGATCAACAATTCATAAGGCTTGCTCCAGCGGCAAGGGTGGGGGTTCGAATCCCATTTGGAACTTGGATGAAAGCATTTATATGGGTCTATCTAAGGGTCATTTGTGGTGTAGACCTCTTTGTGCGCAGAGTGTACAGCAGTATGGTGGGATCCCGAGGCTTGGTGAAGGCACATCCTGCGATTTACATCCTTCAGGATTCTAGGACAAGGGTTCTGAGGGTCCAGGATTAATCTAGTGTAAGCTTCTACACCTTGGTTATCAAAAAAAAGAAAAAATGAACCAGCGTTACAAATCAAAAAACTATACTAGTGAACGTTTTTTTCCCCAAAATAACCTTTATGGCCATTATATTTTTCAACATGGCTTTAATTGAAAAGTATTTTCTAAATATATCTTTTTCTTAAAATCCCACCTGTTAAGTTAGCAACTGAAATTTTTACAGTCTCATTCGCGTATAAATTAAGGCTTCGAAGAATCGCAAATAAATCACAGTAAACAATTGCGATTTTTTAAAAGAATCGCATAGTCTAACTGCGATTTTAAGCACTTTCGGAGAAATACATTTCAACTAAAGAGTAAATGATGAGAGCAATCACCTTCATGGAAAAAAAAAGGTGTAGTTGGCTATAAAAATATATATAATATTACTTAAATTTGATTTTATTATTAGCACTGAGCAGTGTTAAGTTATAAAAAAAATGTTCAATTTTTATTGCATGTATTAATGTCACACGATTTATTATTGGACAATGTATATGCCAATTGTTATGTAGCAGGCCACACTATTAATTGGGTCATTAGTTAGTGAATTCAAATGCATTAAAAGGTTTATATGTTCACTGAAAAACTTATGTTTTTAATTATTCAAAACAAAATATCGAGTAATTTATAATTTATATGTTTGTTTTCACTTCACAATATTTTCAAAAATTTCTTGAATTTTTTTTCCAAATGTTTCAAAAAATTATTAATATTTGAACTGAATAAAACATTTCAGGAAAACAAAATTTGATAAGGGGCAAATTTGTATTTTGAATGAACATGTTAACTTCATCAAAATTAAAAAACAGACCCATGAATTAATGGGGTTAAAGTGTCTCATTCAATACTTCATGGACTATAATGTTACATGACCCATACTTTAGGGGTAAGAAACTATATTTAAGCCAGTGTACAATTCCAACTTATGACACGTCATTATAATGGAAAATCTATCCAGCTAAAGAAGCTGATGAATATTGTGTACGACTCTACATAGTCGTATAATTACAAAATATTGTGTACGACTCTACATATATAATGGAAGGAATCCAGCAAAAGGAAAAGAAAAGGAAAATTATCCAAATTGCACGTGGGACAGAAATAAACGTAAACACTAAACAGTAGTAGAAGAAATATTGAAATTATGAAATCAGTTGGCGATTGACAATTTTTTTTTTTAGGGTTAATTACAGGGACCTCCCCTGAGGTTTGGTGAAACTCGCGTCCATTCCCCTCCAAGAATGATAATTACTCGGACCTCCCCTGAGGTTTGCAAAACTTTACAACCGTTAGGGTTCCGTTAATTTTTGCTTACGTCATCATAAAATTTTCGGTCAATTGTCAATTTTGCCCCCGACTTACTGTAGCAAATTTGTATAGACTATATTGCCCCTCTCAGCTTTGGTTACGTTGTTGCATGAGAAAGGGTGTAATTGCAATGTCAAATTACATTTATGGATTAAAATGTTGTTAAATTTATATATAATGTGTACTGACTTTATTAATTAACCCTAATATATACATTCATATTTAAAATAGCATTGTAAATATTTGTAATGTATTTTGTTACTCATTGTAAAATATATACATTTAAGAGAAATACACTACTAACTCTTACAAAAAAAATGCAAAAAAAATAATTTTCATCCATTATTATTTCAATGAAGTAAAATTTATATAATCTGTAATTTAAAATGTAAAATGAATAAATTATCAATACACAACAAATAATAAGTTCAATAATCTACTAATTCATAAATAGGTTGCATTCATTACATTTACCACCCTTAGAGGTTTTAAATACTACTACATCACCCAAATAGTCAACAAAAAAGTGTCATAGAGACACCAGAATATCACAATATACTCCTTTACATTCCACCAAACTTAACATATCATCCAAACTATTCATCATAAACTGCTTGTCCAAAAAAAAAAACACTTGAAAACCCAACAAAACATACCCATATGTTCAAAAACAGCAGCAAATATGTTCAAAAACAGCAGCAAAAGATTAACATTCAATATAAACTTAATTTCATAAACAACACTTCAATCAAGTTGTGATGGCTGGGAGGTTGGGGGTTCTTCTTGGCTGTCCAGCACCAAAGTTGAGGCCCTTGATCTTCTTATACTTCCCACAATTTGGGCAAGTGGAGTGTCATTGTCAAATTCTACATTGTTAGCTCTAGCACCACTTGAAGTTCCAGCTTCCCCCTGTCGAGCAACCTGCAAATATAAATGAATTATTATTAATGAATCAATGATTGGAATTCTAGCTCTTGCAAACTAAACAAACTTAAAATGACCTGTGGTTCTTCTCTGTTTGTTCCACGGTTGGTTGTCTTCCTCTTTTTGGTTTGTCCACCATCACATGTCCTTTTGTTATGTCCAAGGGAACCACACCTACTACACTTCAGGGTTGCTGACCTCTTTGATGGGATGACCTTTTCTTTCTCACCTTGCTCTCTTCTCCTTTGTTTTTTAGGCCTGCCTGGCTGCCTTTTCAGGGGGGGGGGGGGGGGGGGATGACAACTTGAGGTTGAACATTGTCCATTTCAGGCCAAAACATTTAATCAGGAATGCCCCTGATCCTTTCATTATAGGCCATCAAGTAAAAACCCTTGTAGTAGCTTCTATGTGTATAGATTTCCACATTGTCCCTCTTATGTTCTATGGCTACCAACGCATGCTTACAAGGGATTCCACTAACCTCCCAGTATCTACAACTACATGACCTAGTGCTCAAGTTGACCATGAAATGTATGTTGTTTTCCTTCACTTCAAATTCATCATCCCCACCAATAACAAGTACACATCTATTTGCCTCTTGTTTCAACAAGTTAATCTTAGAAACTATACCCTCACACAATGCACCAGTCCACTTCATCCCCTTGTTATGCTTATTGTTCAACCTATGCATAACCTTAGACCTTAAACCATCCATCAATTTATAAATAGGTGCACCTCTAAGGTCTCCAACCCAGTGATTAAAAGATTCAAAAATATTATTAGTCACATGATCATTTTTAAGCCTAGTATCAAAAGCATGTCTAGACCACAACTTAACATCTATTTCCATCAACCAATCATGAGCTTGGGGCTTTACCTCTTGCAACTTCCTCATTGCAAATTTGAACATGGGCAGATTGTAAGCTCTTGCAGCAGCCCAAAACCACTTCCTCACCATCATGCCAGAATAAATGGTCCTCATATTTGCATAGATATGCCTGGCACATTTCCTGTTGATAGCAGTAGGAACTTTTTCATTGATTGCCTCTATCAGCCCCTGAAAAGTCACATACAATAACAAATAAGTCCTTACCATATGTAAATCATTACATTATGATCCTTCTACTAAATAAGATATAAATATTAAATCCTTCTAAGAACTATAAAATTATAATGCAATACAAATACAGTATAAATGATTACCTTTTGTCTGTCTGCCATGAAAGTCCATGGCCTTTCCTCAGTGTTGAATCCTCCAATAAACATCTCCAAGCAATGGAAGAAAAAGCCCCAACTATCTTTGTTTTCACTTTCAACAGCAAATGCCAATGGAAATATCCCATTGTTCTCATCCAATCCAACCGCAGACAATAAAATTCCTTTATAGGGGCCTTTCAAGTGACAACCATCAAAACCCAAAAATGGACTGCATCCCAAAAGAAAACCTTTTTTCAATGCATCTAAACGCTGGAATACTTTCAGACCCTTCTTCCACCACATCCTCTCCATCACCATCACTTGTACCTATAAATTGGATCTCAACTAGACTCCAAATATTTGTGTTCCTAACCATTTCAGCATACTTTGGCAACAAACTATATGACTCCTTATGACACCCTTCAACAATGCTCATTGCCTTCACCTTTGCTCTGTACAATTGCATATACTTGGGAGTTATCCCAAACTTTTTCAGCTCATTTCTCAATCCCCTTGGTTTCATATCAGGATTCTCTCTCAAAACACTCACCAACTTATCAGCCATCCAACTTGAGCTTGCCTCTTTAAGGCCACAAACTCTAACACATGTATGCACTGGTTTAAGAGACTTGATCATGAATGTAACACCATCAGGCATTGGAGATGCATGAATTCTCGATGGACAATCTAATGCAGCACAAGTTGCTGTAACTCTTGTCTTCTCATTCTTTTCTCTTATAATCTCAAAACCCTCTCTGATCACAAATTCCCTCAGTGCCTCTCTAAAGTGCTCAACAGTGGGAAACTCCATACCAACATTCAAATTGATTTTTTTAGAAACATTCTCAGGAAGAATGAACTCATTCCTGTCAATATACCCAGCCATTGGGTCATTATCAAACTCCTCATCTGAATCATTTTCAGTTTCACAGTGATCATCTGATTGATAATCACTCAATGCATCATCAGATTCAACATGTTTATTCCCTTTTCCTTTCTCCTCTCTTGCTGCCTGATCATTTACTTCTACCCCATCATCAGTTTCCACATTACTTCCTACCCCTTGCATATTGTCAGTTCTTACAGGGACCTCCCCTGCAACATTGTTACCATCTCCTAAATCACCCTCATCAAATTCAGATTCTACCCCCTCAGTGCCTTCAGATTCTTCACTCTCCCCCTCAGTGCCTTCAGATTCATCAGACTCATCAGATTCATCACACTCATCAGATTCATCACACTCACTGCCTTCTTCATTTTCAACCATTTTTGCTTCTTCATCATTTTCAAAGGTTTGAACATACAAATCAATTCTACTCTTCATTTTGTTCTTCTCAAACATATTGAACACATCCTCATCAGACAACAATCTTGTTTTGTCTTGTCTACCAATTGTTGTATCACCATAACTCATGATAATAAGAGTATTGAGTTTTGATGACATATTCTTCAATGCAAACTCACAGACATCATTGAGTAGGTCCATATAGGTGTAGTTCACAGATTGTATGTTCTTGAGGATGAACATCTCATCCTTGAAGTGGACTACAATGTCATAAAACATGATCTGTACAATAGATAAGAACAAAATTCAGTAAATAACAATGTAAATCAAATGTGACAACAAAGACCAAACACTAACAATCCCCTTAAAAACACTGAATCCTAAAATCAGTTCACCCACACCAACATACATTAAACTTACAATTTCTGAAGAAATAAGATACTACAATGTGTATATATGTGTATGTACAGTGTATGTACATAATACCCAAAAAAAAAAAATTTGGACAGAATATCTTAAACATAGAGATAATATACTCAACCACACCAACATACGTTAAACTTACAATTTTTGAAGAAATAAGACAATACAATGTGTATATATGTGTATATATGTGTATGTATAGAGTACGTACATAAACCCCAAAAAAAAAAATTGGACAAAATACCCAAAACCATAGATATAATAACCCTAAAATGGCAGAAATCTTGATTTATTTTGAAGAAACTAACATGCATCACCGAAATAAAACATTTTTCACCCAAAAAAAACCCACAAATATAAAGTAATTTTTTTTATTTTACCTCAATCTTCTTCGTAAAACAGTGGCTGAAAATGGATGATTTTGGTTGGATAGTCTACGGGCTTGAAGGATTTCGATGTTAGGGTCTCTTTCAACTTTGGCAGGGAGCAACAATGGTGAAGGTAAACAATGGGGAAGAAGAAGGTTTTGAGAGAAAATAAGGGTTTGATTGTAGTGAAGAGTCTTTGAGCGGGAATAGGAATAATAGGAAGAGGCAGGGGTAAATATGTCATATTAGGTACAAGATATTTTTGGGCTTTTTTTTTTTTAATCAAAAATCTCGAGGGTAAAAGGGTAAAAACACACTTTCCGTCGAAGTCCGTCCACTTCCGTTAGGGTCTTGTAAGGTTTTGCAAACCTCAGGGGAGGTCCGAGTAATTATCATTCTTGGAGGGGAATGGACGCGAGTTTCACCAAACCTCAGGGAAGGTCCCTGTAATTAACCTTTTTTTTATAAAGAGAAAAAAAAAATTAGCTAAATATCTTCCTCTAACAAGAGCAGAAAGTCGTATGGAGCTATTTCTCAAAGTCAGTGCTTCTCCATATATATAAGATTATGATTCAATTTGGCTAACGCATCCGCACAATCGTTATCACTTTTCTTAATGCGCACAACCGGACTCTCCCATGACCTTTTAAGAAGCACATGACAATCTTCAATAACTCTCCTCAAATGGTATTGTTCCGTGTTCAAGTATTTAATCAACTTGACCGCAACTTCGGAGTCGAATTTTGGTGAAGTTGATTAAATGGAACAACACCCCATGGGAGAGTTATTGAAATTGACAATTGCTTTGTCCAGGACATCCGTTTCTATTTTTGCAGTAAGTTTGAAATTTGAGTGGTGCCATATCATCAAGCCCAATATCGATCTATGTCAAAATTCCAATTTCTAGTCTACTTATTCATATGCGCATCTCAAACTACATACATATAAAGAATATATATGGATTGAGGTTGGTTCGATTTTACATTGTTTTAATTTAAAATATATGATTTAGAATGTTTTGGTAAAACTCTTAAAAACAAAATTTGAGTTTAGTTTGCATGTTGGTCGAGTTTTGTGGTTTAAAAAAATTGAAATATGATTTATATTGAATTTGAACGGTTGAGTTAGATATATTATAATTATAATTTAAAACATGAGATTGTTGAATATATTATGATGTATTGATGTGTTTATCATCTAAGACTGAGGTGAGGATACAATCTTCTTAAGATAATATTTTCAATCGAGTTTTGGTGGTCTTTCAAAATATAACAGTCTAATGATTGCATGAACAAAGAATTCACGGCGAACTTGAACAAACAGAACATCGAACAAATATTTTAAGAGAAGAACGAAAGAGAGAAGAGATAGTATTTAAATTCTACATTTTGTGCTAGAAAATTGAATGAAAATTGGTTCTTCTTCTATTTATAGAAATAGAAGGGGTGTTTCTGATGAGGGACATATCTATTTAGAATAAACTAGTAATACTGGTTCCGTTCAAATAGGTGACCCACCTTTGGTTCAAATTTTGAACCTATCGGACAAACACCAGTTCATTTGAAAACACGTGGCACTACAAAAATCTGCTAAAATAGCGATTGAATTAGCGACAGATTTTGCTCCAAAAATCCGTCGCTAATCGACTTAGCGACGGAAAAAATCCATCGCTAAGACCTTCGTTGCTAAATATTAGCGACGGATTTTGTCCGTTGCTGAATAATTAGCGACGGAAAATAAAATCCATTGCTATAATTTCTCCTAGCGACGGAAATCATATCCGTCGCTAAAACATTCTAACAGCGACGAATATAATTTCCGTCGCTGAACATATTAACAGAAAATATCCGTCGCTGTTAGTATTACCAGTGATGGATTTTCATTCCGTCGCTGGTAGTAATTTCAGCTAATCCATCGCTGATTGATTTCAAGTTTTTTTAAAAAATAATAATTTGTTTTTTCATTAATGAATTGTTTTACCGCAATTAATCCAACAATTCACTATCACAAACATTTCAACAATTCAAATACTACACAATTCAATACTACAATCATATACATAAAATATATAAATTAATTAGTACTCAATTAAAACCTAAAGATTCAGTTCAAAATTATCATAAAACTAAAGTAAAATTGTTCCCAAACAATATAAACTTTCACATCGAAAACTAAAATAAGATTATTCCTAAACAATGTAAACATTCATATCGAATCTTGATCATTTGGCTCCTGAGAAAGGGGTCGGGTAACATCTTGTGGCTGAGATTGGGCATGAGGTGAAGATTGAGCATGAGGCGAAGATTGGGCCTGTGCCAGAGTCTAGGTCGATTGATATGGAAGGGGTGTCATGTTCCCCATACCCAAACATTGGGGATGACATATAATATGAAGATTGGGAACCGGCAACTGATGTCTGAAATGGGCCCGTGAGAGATGGATTAAATGGGGTCACGGGTGTTGGTGAAACATGTTACCCCATGCCATCATCATTTGCGATTGTTGCATCATGTTATCCATGTCTCCCCTCATTGTGTTAATTTTCTCATCATATACCTTCTCCCGCATATCATGGGCCTTCTCCTGCATATCTGAGGCTTCTTTTAATTTTCCTATTTCCTCCGCATAAGTTTGACACTGTGATTTTAGAGTGGAAATCTCGTTAATTACCTCAACTCGGGATTGTTGACTTTGTAAAAGTCCTCTTGATGAACCACCTTTAACAAGTTTGGCCTCAGCAGCCAAACCATAACACCTTCCCTTCTTGTCAAAGGTGGTTCATCAAGAAGACTTTCACAAAGTCAACAACCCCGAGTTGAGGTAATTAACGAGATTTCCACTCTAAAATCACAGTGTCAAAATTATGCGGAGGAAATAGGAAAATTAAAAAAACCCTCAGATATGCGGGAGAAGGCCCATGATATGCGGAAGAAGGCCTATGATGAGAAAATTAACACAATGAGGGGAGACATGGATAACACAATGGTAAATGATTAGGGCACGGGGTAACATGTTTCACCAACAACACGTGGCCCCATTTAATCCATCTCTCACGGGCCCATTTCAGACATCAGTTGCCGGTTCCCAATCTTCATATTATATGTCATCCTCAATGTTTGGGTATATTGGGAATATGACACCCCTTCCATATCAATCGACCCAGACTCCAGCACAGGCCCAATCTTCGCCTCGTGCTCAATCTTCAACTCATGCCCAATCTCAGCCACAAGATGCTACCCGACCCCTTTCTCAGGAGCCAAATGATCAAGATTCGATATGAATGTTTACATTGTTTAACTAACGTGTACAAACTCAGAACGTTCGTCGACCCATTGACGTTGGCCATTAACTACTTTTGAATGAGTAATCATAAATACATCAGCTCGGGTTGGTTTAGCTCCACTGTTTTTTTCCTGTGAAAAAAATAATAATTATAAAACATACACATGAAAAAGAAAAATATAAAATATGTGAAGAACTTACGATATCATCCAAGTGACATAATTGTGACTTACTCCCACCAGCATAAAGTGGGAAGTCCATACCATCACAGTCCGATGCCCGATTTTGCTTATTTTTTTTACTACTAGCAATAAATTTAGGGTCAGTCTTCCATCTATGAACCATGATATCCCAATAACCTACCCCAATCCAATTAGGTCTCTGAAATTTTTTTTCTGCCCGTTTATATAACCTATCAGATAGTTCATTTCCGGCTTTCATTTTATAAATACGCCGGATAGCTCGCTCATTCTCTTGGTTCCAACGATATTTGTCCTGCAAGTCATTATAAGAAACTCCATAAAATAAAAACCTATTAGAAGAAATCAATATACATATAAAACTAAAAAAATTATACCTTAAATTTGTTGAACCACATCTTTTTCACATCTTGAGGGACTTCGGAATAACAAATCAATGCGCCCTCATAGCTTTCACATATTTTCTCCATTAAAAACTTGACGACTGTAGATGAGTTAGGCTAGAATCTATAATAGAACCAAAATGTAAAACATTAGCTAGCATAATAAATACTATAAATGTTGATTATTTATAAATTATTAAAGAAAATTAAAATTTCATACTCGTCGCCTCCAGGTTCTATGTAGATCCTCGTATAAGGTGAACTCGAACCGACTGAAGGTCCCTCTGGTGTACTAGGAGTACAGGGAACACGACTAGATGCCCTATCATCTGCAGGAATGGAACTCTGAGCTCAGGGACTAAGTGAAGAACTAGGAAGCTAATTTAAAGAAGGCACGTATGGGTCCGTAGTAGCTGCTGCTATCGATCGTCTACCACCTCCGCTACTTGACATCTGCAAGAAAATTAATTAATACGCATTGAAAGATTAATATAAGCATTCACAATTACAGAAATAATCTTAGTTAATTGAACATGATAAATTGGAAGATAAAATATTAAAGTAATTAGTGATAAATAAAATAGAACGTTTTCGTATCGGTTGTATCCCTCGTCGTGCCAAAATTGAGTATTACTACTCGAAGCTCCAACATTTTCGTATCGGTTATGATACGGATTATATGGCTCAATCTCTCCATGTGATGTCCAGGTTGAGATTTTGCATGTTGAATAAAACTTTTAACCCCATGATAAAACTCCGTTGTTAAGTTTTTATTGAGTAAAAGTCTGTAATACATCCAATCACGTTGAATTTGAATATTATCCATCTCAAAAATAAATAATTAATTAGTCATTTAAATTTGAGTAAACTCCTAGATAATTTATATAAAACACTAAGAGCTAAGACCCAAGTTTTTTTCTTCTAATTCTTCATTTAAATAAAGCAACAATTAAATAAAACAGAACCATATCACAGAAAATGATTAAATAAAAACAATTAACTCCATGGCAATTCAAGTGGTCTCAACTTAAAGAAAATGAACACATGCTCTGAATATGAATTTTTACATCTTACATATAACCATATCACAGAACTAGGCATGGCAAATGGGCGGGCCGGGTCGGGTTCGGGCCGGGTCGAAACGGGTCGGGTCATTAATGGGTCTGGGGTAACGGGTCATAAATGGGTCGGGTCTTAAACGGGTCGGGTTTTTACCGGGCCTGGGCCGGGTCGGGTCTGGGTCGGCCCTTTAATCCTTAACTTTTTTTTCCCTTCAAAAATCCACAAAAAATTTGTTGTAATATGGGTTGAAAAATGGGAGTAATTGATGCAAAGATTTGAAAGAATAAAGTTAACATGCAAATTATGAAACATTAATTATATGATTTGAAAAAATAATTTTTATTATTCTCTTATATCTAAGAAATATAAAGGAATAGAAATATATTGCGTAAAAATAAATAAAAACACCTTTTCGAAAGTCGATAATAATATTTTATTAGTCAAAAGTGGCCATGAAATTGGTATAGAAAAGGCCAACGATTTTAAGATATTTTAATAATTTAATTTTTTTACTTCCAAAATAATGGGTTAGTAATTACAAAATAATAAAAGTTGGGTCTAGGCCTTCAATTTAATGATAGCAAACAAGATATAAGATGATATTCTTTTTGGAATTAAATATAGTAGCAAAGTTGCTGTTAAATTGGGCCCAATACTTTATTTTTTGTTGTTTTTACATGACCCATTAACAGACCCACTAAAAGACCCATTAAAGACCCATTAATAATAAAGCTGACCCAAGACCAACCCAACCCAATAAACACAAAAATTAATGGGTTGGGTCTGGGCGGGCCTGGACGGGTCACGGGCCGGCCCGCGGGTCCAGACCCATCTTGCCATGCCTACACAGAACCATCGGTTATAAAATAATCGAAATCAACTTTGATGGAATACAAATAATAGATACTAAATTATGTATTAACTCAAACATATATAGAGATAATTTGTAGTTATATGGATAAAACCAAGACTTGATTTTGAAACATTCGTTGATACTTGATACCAAGATCATTTGTTGAATACTGATGTTTTTGACTCCCCCAAGAGTCTTTACAACTGTTAATTAAGATTCCTTCTAATATATTTGATTAAATAAGTATGTTTTAAATCTAGAAAAACAGGATTAAGAACATTCGTTGATAACAAGATCATTTGTTGAATATTGTTGTTTCTGACTTACAACTGTTAATTAAGATTCCTTCTAAATTCTAATATATTTGATTAATTAAGTAAGTTTTAAATCTAGAAAAACAGGATCAAGATTCAGAAAACAATGTTAATTTTGACAGCCTAAAGTTGTCTACCTTTAATGGCTTCAATGAATCAATACACGTGCATACCATATCCTTCATCTTAGGAACTGTCCTATGTGTATATAAGCATATTCACAACATAAAGCCAGAAGATTATGTATAATCGTACAGCACATCACCGAGGATGCACAATTTATTATAGCTAGAGAAAATGAAATCAATTGACAAGAAAAATATTCAAGTATTCAAAATGACAGGCGAGAAATCGAACCTTAATTTCTAACCTGAAAATCTTTCAATGCAATTAGCAACTTCACCTCTTTTTCAGATATCTACAACACCTCTTTTAAAGTTGCGGGTGCAGCTGCGGGAGAAAGAGAAACTGCGGGGGCTGTGGTTGTGGCTGCGGTTGCTGCGGGGGCTGTGGCTGCGGCTTCGGCGGCGGCGGCGGCGGCGAGGGTTGTGGCTGCGGCGGCGGCGGGGGTTTGGGAGAAATTAGGGCACGGGGGAGAAGAGAGAGAGAGAGAGAGTGAGTGAAAAAGGAATTTTTAGTGAAGAGAGAGAGATTTAGTGAAAAACGTGTGACTTTGTATTTTTTCCAAATAGTCCTATATTTATTCTGAACACATATATAATACTTTAATTTTCATTCAATTTTAATTTTTAGTCTTTTAACATTTATTAGTTTTAATTTTAGTCCTATGCATAATAAACTTCGTCCTTTAATTTACAATTTTGTAAGTTTCAATTTTAGTCCTACAATTACAAATTTTTTCCGAAATTTTTTCATGTAGATTCTTTCAAAATATAGTTCTAATTATATGAACTCAGATTTAAATCTCTGTATATGGATCGAGCCTGCCTTGTTTTGGTTTCACTCAAACCGGGTCAAACCCCATCAAGTAAAGAGTTTGAAAGGGTCTCACGCGGAACTCCAAGTTTCAGACAAATCGAAACTTATACAATCCTACTTGAGGCCTATAAAGTCATTGATTTGACTATCATCTATTTTTTATACATAAAGTTATTGCTTTGACATCTACCACCTACATTTTTCCTCCAAACCCAACAACCAAACCTCCATCCAAGTCATATCTCAAAGTTTCAAAATCCACTAACTATTATTTTAATAATATTTTATAATTTCAATATTCCATTGAAATCATTATCCAAATCAAGTTTCAAAACCATTTATTGAGACCAAACCAAGATCAAAACCAGTCAAACTACTTCCATACTAACCCTTAACTTTCATCCAATTTCAATTTTAGAATTTTGCATAGCAATTTCGTTATCTAACTTTCAATAAGTTTAATTTCAAATATTATCCTGTAATTACGAAGTTTTTCTCCGACAGTAGGATCAAATTTTAATTGCAGGACGAAAATTGAAACTTATTGAAAGTTAGAGGACCCAATTTGTTATGCAAATGACTAAAATTAAATTTGAGTGAAAGTTAAACTTAAAGTTAAAGGAGTAAATGTGTATGAACTATAGTTGATAACTTATAAGACTATTTTTGAAAAACTTCCTAAGTTATGGGATCACCTTTGAAAATTTCCCAATTTTGTCATGATACAATAGAAAAAGTTTGTAACTGTATAATTAAAATTGAAACTTAGTTAGAGGACCAAATTTTAACTACGAAAGAAAAATTGAAATTTATTGAATGTTAAATGACGAAATTTGTTAGATATAGGACTAAAACTAAAATAGAGTGAAAGTTAATGGACTAAATTTGTTAGATATAGGACTAAAACTAAAATAGATTAAAAGGTATACATATTTTTGTTGTGCCAAATTTATCTAGCTAATTATCTAGTTAAATAACAAAACCTCATAATAGTTTTGAATTTATAATCCTAATAAATTTATCTAGTTAGCGAATTCATAATCTAATTAATGGTAGTTATGTGTATACTTTGTACATGATCACTAATCCTTCCGTAAATCAAAGTTTAGAGGAAATTATTTCAAAATTTCATCAATTGAAGATCAAAACGGGAGACTAATTAACTTGTACATGACCACTATAACCCTCCGTAAATCAAAGTTTAAGGAAAATTATTTCAAAATTTCATCAATCGAAGATCAAAACGGGAGACTAACTTGTTAAGGACCACTAACCCCTTCATAAATCAAAGTTTTGGGGAAATTATTTCGAAATTTTGTCAATCGAAGATCCAAATGCGAAGCTAACTTGGCTCGAAAATTCGAAATTATTTACTATATATGCGCGAAAATTGTTGCTTATATATTGGATATGTATATCGAGGTTGTTCGCAATTATATTAGAAACAAATTGAAGTCATTTTAAAAAGAAAAATTAAAAAATGATTCATCTTAGCGACGGATTTAATTTCCGTCGCTAAATGTATGGAAATTCAGCGACGGTAATTGATTTTTCGTTGCTAATAATTTCAAACCAGCGACGAAATTTTATTTTCCGTCGCTACATTTTTATCAAATCTTTATTTCCGTCGCTGAATGTTATATTTCAGCGACGGAACTACATTTCCGTCGCTAAATTAATTTTTTTTTAAATTTTTTTAATTAGCCATTTCCATAGCGACGGAAATAGCGAGGGATCTAGGGACGGAAATTTTTAGCGATGGAACTTAGCGATGAATAAATGACCCATCGCTATTTTGGTCTGATTTTGCGACGGAATTAGCGACGGAATTTAGGGACGGAATAGGGTTTCCGTCGCTATTTTTGTGAAAATTAGCGACGGATCTCAATTCTGCCTCTAAATTCCATCGCTAAAAAGCAGTTTTTCTAATAGTGTAGACTTTATTCAGTCAACCGGGTCGCACGACCCTTTTCGGATCACATGCGGAGATTTTGTGTTAGGTTGGGATTTTAATTAATTATTGGGCTTTAATAATTGGGCCAAAAGTTAATTAATTTTTTCCCAAAAATTAATATATTTTGAAGCCCGAACTCGAGTTTCGTGACTGTGTCAGACGGCGGCGTACGTCTGTTTGAAAATAGGCTTACCTAGATCCTCTTCCCTTTAAAACCTTAATATTCTCATTGAACCCAACCCTTAATTTTTAGATTTATACATAGCTAAAATTTTACTCTTCGAAGCTATGTGCGACACAAGATTTTCCTCCCTCGTGAGATAAAATCTTGCAATTTTGTCGATTTCAACGGGCTTAAGAAAACGAGGTAGGAAACATTATGACATCGGATTAGGCCATTTTTAACCTCTCATCAATTTCGTGGGCTTTTTCTCAGAAATCAATTTAATAAGATCATCAAATATTAACACATTAACTAGGGACACAGCATCGCGCCTTGCGCGGTGCAATCCCCTAGTATATATATATACACTCCAATTGATTCTCCAATTCCAACGAACAAGAGATTAGAGAAAATATTCCTAGCTATTGTTCGTTGGCCATCGTAAAGGTAAGCGCCTTTCTCTCTCTTAATCACTCTAGTTTTTTATTATAATAAATTTGATTTTGCGAAGAATTCTAATTAGTTGATTTCATTTATAATTTTATTGTAACCAGTAGGTATTAATTAAAACTTTTTATTTTATTTTATAATTCTTTAAACTGTGTGCATGTCTCTTGAGATCTTTCCATGTTTATTGTTCTTAGCACTTCAATTTTATTGTTAATTGGAACAAGAACATATAAATTTGTGTTTAACAGATTATTTGATTCGCTAAAGCATATTTTATTACTTAATATGATGGTTTTTGGCTCTTTGGACAAACTCAAACATGATTTTAATCGAATTATTTGTTGTCATATATATGTTTCTAACCAAATCTATCTATGTTTTCTTTCTTTTCTCTTCTCTTTTGGGTTGTTTACTTAGCCTACATTAGCATTTACCATGACTGTATACACAAAATAATTTCAATATATAATATTTTAATAGTCTTTGATATTTTCTTTTCGGTGCAGATTATATACTAGTTAATCAATTGTGATAAAAATGCGAACAAAGAGACAAAGACAACCTCCTTGGCAGTTGACATCGTACGGAGTGGGTAATGACAAACACTCTTTCTATAATGTAGTAGAGAATTGGTTCCATGTCATGAGCATTCCTGAATTGCGCGGCAAATACATATGTGATTCTACCTACGGGTGGCTGGTTTTAGTGAAACCCTCGGGCGACTGTTGCATCTGGAATCCCAAGTCCATGGAGAAATCGAGCTCCCAAATTTGCCGTATCCATTGGATTATACCAATTGTGTTTTGTCTAAACCACCTAGAGGCCCTGATTGTTATATCTTGTTCGTCGGTTGCGACCTTCAAGGGAAATATTTATGGCATCTTAAAAGATAGTTTTGTAACTGTCCATTTGGTGGACGGAGCTCTTGAATTAAGGCCCATAGAGCCATGGAAATTCCCGCATAATCTTTTGGCATATTATCACGCTCGATACAAAGACTACATGATAGAGTCACCATGCAAAGATGAACTCTTGTTGGTTCATCAATTCTATTCCACCTCTTACCGCTACAATGTCTTTGGTTTCAAATTAAGTTTATGTAAAATGGAGTGAGAGGAGCTGGAAAGCATAGGCGATCGAGCTATTTTTCTTAGCGGCCAGGGTGGTGGTGAGTGTTGCTTCTCTACGGAAGGGATTAAGGCGAATTGCATATACTATACAGAGTTGAATGGCAGGAAGTTACACGTTTATGACTTAAACGACAACGGTAAAACTTTGTTGTTGTCGTGTCCTGCTGCTAGGCGCTCTCAATCCGTCAACTTTTGGATCCAACATCGGATTTCAAATAAATTTGTCAACACCAAATCTAAGTAAGATATGATCACCAAATCTACTTGCCTTTTTTTTATTTTCCATTTCTAAATATACTTCCCTTTGTCCAATTAATTCTGCTTGTGTTGTTTATTATCTAGTTTTAACCTTTAGAATTTCAATGGTGGAAATGATAGGCTCTGTTTGTCCATTCTTTTTAGAGAGCATCAAAATGGTTTCTGACGTTCCGCCAAATTAAAGGGAATTTTTGTAATTTTAAAAATTTAAATATTTGTCCACATTATAGAGCTTCCTCCTATATAAACAAATGAAATCAACATAAGAGAGAACAAGATATGCATTAATTGAAATTACAACTGTCATTTTGTTAATAAAATAAGATTAAAAATTAATTGATAGGTAAGACCATGGACATAGATAACATTGATATTTAATAATAAATGTAAATGAATTACACAGAAAAAAAAAAAGTTTGAACCATCTCAAATCCATCAACATAATAACCTCAATAGATGTCTTATTCGGAAATGAAGAAAGTAAAATTGATATATAACGATATTAATTAATTAAAAGGATAATTAATATATTATATATGGGAGTATTAGTTAATGATCTCCTCTTGCAAGTAAAGTAAGCAAGAAGGTGTGATCTTGTGCATGTAATTTCTATTAGCACATTGTATTGAGGTCCTTTGTATAACGACTTTTTTAGCAATCGGGCATTTCTTTCCCAAGGATGCATAGTCCAAAGCACAATTGCATCCTAAGACAACAAACAATTTATTTATATATCTACCCGAACAATTTCTTAAATACTTATTAATTAATATGAGTACGTAAAAATTTATGTAATTGATTAGCTACGTACTTTGAGACATAAGAATTCGTGGTGTTAAATTTATGTAATTGATTAGGTACGTACATTGAGACGTAAGAATTCGTGGTGTAACGTAAATATATATTTAATTTATTTATATATCTACCCAAGGGGTGTTGTACCGTGTTCGCATATTTAATCAACTTCACCACACCTTTGGAGGCGAGGCGTATTTAATCAACTTCACCACAATGAATATATATTAGTATTTCATATACATAAAAGAGTGATAAAATTGGATAAATGAAAACAATAACAACAATATATACATACATATATATATTTATATATATATATATATATATATATATATATATATATATATATATATATATATATAAGTGTTGAAGTCTGAAAAATGAAGTAAAATTAATTTTGATTATATATCATCTCATGTCTATTCTGCATAATGTAGGGACATAAACTTAAAAATAAACTTATTTCCCCTCTGCAGTTATTTACGTGCTCCGAAAATTCTACATACGTATATTCCAACTTCTCTTTACATTTGGAGCAAGTATACCCGCTATGTTTGCTACTAATTTAGATTATATATCATCCTATGTCTATTCTCCATGAGGTAGGGACATAAACTTAAAAATAAACTTAAACATAACAACATAAATTTTAATTTTCTTTTTTTGTTTAATTTCTTCTTCTCCTTTTCCTTCTCCTCAGACTTCGGGGTTTTTCCTTTCTTCATTTTCTTCTTTTGTGCTCCCTAAAGTTGTCTTCTTTACTTGTGTGTATGCATTGCATCAGAAAAGTCAGATGAGAGATTTGTGGGATGGGTTTAGGAGGAATTTTACTAGTTAGCCTTGGCTTGTTGCTGGGAATTTTAACATCATCTTAGATCTTTCTGAGAAAAGGAGGGGAGTGCACTCCTGAATTTGTGCTTCCTAAGATGACTTGTTCTGATGGGAAGGTTGTGGGTACTGGGAGGTCTAGTAGGTTGTTATGAAATAGAAAGAGTTGAACTAGTGAGGATGGTCACGTTTCTCAATGATTCTGGTTTGAAATATGCGTGAGATTGGGAACCCTAAATCCCAGTTGAATGTTAAGAAAATTAAAAAAGCTAATAAAATTAAGATTTTTTTTGTTATTGTGCGTATGGTTTCCTCTTCTCCTCGGAATTAGGGCTGGGGGTTATTTTCCCTTTGCAGTTATTTACGAGCTCCAAAAACTCGTGAATTCCGCGTAAGTGCATTCCAACTTCTCTTTACATTTGGAGCAAGTATACCCACTATGTTTGTAACCGCCTTTCGTACCTCGCTTGCTGAAAACCTCCATCTAATTAAAAAGTAAATAAGAAAAAAAGTTATAGCAAGAAATGTAAAATGTAAATTTTTTTTGATGATTTATTATATGGTGTTAAAATATCTTCCATCTAAATTCAATTTGAGATATAAAACATATTATATAGTAATAATATTATGTAAAGAGCACAAAAAGAAAGATATATATCTTGTTTTTCTCTAAACAACAAAGCTGTGTGTATAAAAGAAAAAAGAAAAAAGAAAAAAGAAAAAAAATCCATAGAAAGGCTAAACATCAATACCAAGTGAACGGGATGGGAGATATGAATACAGTTTAAAACCTAAAAGCTACGAAGAAGAAACTTTGTGAAGATTGCCTGACCTAGTTGTTGAGAGTTATATAGATGGGAAGGTAGAGATAAATGTATATCTCTCTTTCCGACATTGTTAGCACAGCTGAACCAAAAAGCACAATAATGGAATGCTTTTAACCGATTAATTCTGAAATATAATAATATTTTGAAACTGCAAAATAAAGTCATTTGATTTTTATTCCTTGTTAAATATCGGTACATCTGAGAAGCAATATTTAAATGAAATTTATGTGATCTCAAGCTAAATGACCACACAAATTCTTCATGATTGGGAACGTTCGAAAAGTTCAGTTTACCAATGGGTTAATAGCAATTTAGTCCCTGTGATATTTAAAATATACAATTTTAAT
This sequence comes from Penstemon barbatus, assembly GCA_003313485.2. NCBI lineage: Eukaryota > Viridiplantae > Streptophyta > Magnoliopsida > Lamiales > Plantaginaceae > Penstemon > Penstemon barbatus. The sequence continues at coordinate 23,244,769 of CM064881.1, forward strand.
TTTAATAAGAAAACACCATTTCACCACTACCCAACTTGTTTTTTTTATTTCATGATGGGGTTATCTGTATTTTTTATAGGACGGCGGATAGTCCATTAAACATATCTCAATGAGGTAAATATATTAAAAGTCGGGTTAAGAGTGTCTTTTCAGAATAAAAATAGAGCATCAGCTGTATTTTAATGCACAGCGCGTCCGAAGGAGGCGTATCATTTAATTATTTTCTTCCACAAAGGGATAATCTCCACTATTTTTATGAGGGATAGATTGTCCATTAGACATCTCATGGAAGAAGGGAGCAGATTATGAATGATAAGATTGTGACTAATAAAAAGAAAAATTTACCAATGGATATTGGTCTTAGATCAATATATAACATAAATTTTTCTCAAAATAAAAACAAAAACTTTTTGTATATATTTCTATTAATCTATTGTAATTAGCTATACTAACTTTAACTCTTAAGTAATAAGTATGACACAAATTATTTCACAAACTTATTATCAACAATTGAATTTCAGTAATTTCTCAAAAAATAAGACTATTGAAATTCCATAAATCCTTAAGATTTACGCATCTTAAATTGTACTACTTATGGTTTAACATGTATTCTTTATTGTATATTTTTGTTTGTGTGTTGTTGTTGATGGACTTCACTAGAAGACCAATACGTACTTTTTAATATTTATAGACATTAAAATATTCAGAGATCAATATTTCAAATTATCAAAAAATTAGCAAAAAAGTTCGTGTTTGTTTTTCAGTGAGCGTTTCTTTTTAGGTTTTAGGGTTGACTACCTCCTAGTCAAAGGTATATATAGAGTCCTGTTTGTAGGAGAGTTCGCGGTGCTGTCTATTACGATTTTATACTCGCCCAAATCCAACCCATTATTTATGAGTATTTAATACTCTAGACCAAATTCAGTCCAATAAGTCTAAAAATTGCACTTCGCGGTCCCTTCGGGTTGGGGCGAATTTTGCAATATTTGTTTTTCCTATTTTAAAGAAGTTTTTTTTTAAAGACTTTACTTTAATTTATTATCACTTGCTATTTCGTTATTATACTTTTATCTAAGAATAAAATTCTTGAATGCTTCATAATCATATTAACAATACTACTTTTTCATAATTTTTAGCTTTAGTTTGTTAACCTATTTAAAGTCTACATTGCTATATAAATATCAATAAGTGTTACTCAAATACAAAATCGAACAACACTTTTTCAAGTAATAAACAAAAATAGTAACTAAAAAAGCACTAACAATGTAGTGGAGGTTTCAACAAAATAGACACAGTAACTTAGTTTCAAAAGTTTGATAAAATGACTTTATTTAAAAAAAATTAAAAATAATTTAACTACTTAGCCGACAAAAATAGCAAATATGAGTTTATAACGAGATTAAAAAGGAGAATCAACTAAATTAATTAATACCAACAAAAATAATAAATTCGATACGAATATGTAACTATACTAAGAAAACAAGAACTAGCCAAATTAAATATACATATAAAAAGGATTCATACTATTTCATTCACAATAAAATAAAGTAAAAAGAAAAAATCATCTTACCGAGTAAATGATTTTCCAATTCCTCCCATATCAATTTAACATTTGTATTCAATTCACCATCCCTCTTGATATCATCTGCCAGTACATCAGATTGAAAACAAGTATTTTCATTATCATATGTTTGCTTCATACCAAAATGTTCTTGTTCATACCATTACCAAAGAAGAAAAGAAAAAGGAAAAAAAAAAAGGTGGGGTGTTTAGTAGGGGTGAGCATTCGATCCAAATCGAACCGAACCGAATTTCGGTTATAGCCCGGTTCGATTCTGAAAAATGGCGGACCGTTTACCGGACCAAAATATTCGGTCCGGTTTGGAACAAAACCGACCGGTCCGGTTCGGTCCGATTCGATCCACTATGTACCGAATCGTATGGGTCCAAGTTCTTGATTTTCTCTTTTTCCATTCAACATCATTCCACAAAATACAAATTACATACAAGTCTTTACACATGTTCGTGATTCAACATATTTTTGTTGTTAAATAAAATAAAAAATACCTGCTGGATGCAAGTGGGAGGAAAGTATATTTCCATGGCGAGAATTCCCACATTTTTTGCCATCTCTTTTAATCCTCTATTTTCACTTCAAGAAATGCAGAAAAAACAGATCGAATTAAGGAGGAAAAAGAAACACTATTTTTTCCCAAATCGTAAAGGAATTCGCAAATATAAGCAAGAAAATTATAGAGCGTATGGAGAAACGGGTGCTGGAGGTATTAGTTGGGTGGGGCTATTTCGAGGAGGCTGCGGGGCTGATTGGAGGAGGAGAAGAAAATTGGAGAGCGGCGGAGGTGGAGGCGGCGGCTGATGGAGTGTAGGAGGAGAAGAAAATTGGAAGGGTTTTGATTTGGATGAAGAAGCGGGCCTGGGTCTGAAAAGAACTAGGGGCTGTTTAGACAAAAGAATGCAGCGGCTGATGAGGATCTATAAATAAAATTAGGGTTTCAAAGTAGCTTTCGTTTTTTCTGTCAGATTTTGTTTTTATTTTTTTTCAAAGTTGGCCCAAGGCCCATTGTGCAGACCCATGTAGAGTGTGGACACTGCATTATTATTTAAAACTTAAGGCTGTAGTTGGATGTATTTTGGCCCATGTATTTCATTTTTTTACTGGTAAAACATTTATGATTTTATCAAAGAATAAAATTATTGAATGTTTCATAATCATACGAACAATATTATTTTTTCATAATTTTTAGCTTTAATTTATTAATTTATTTAAAGTTTACATTTGCTATATAAATATCAATAATTGTTACTTAAATCAAATACAAAACCGAACAAGATTTTTTCAAATAATAAACAACAATAGTAACTAAAAAAGCACTAACAAATAACAATGTAGTGGAGGTTTTAACGTAACTGTTGTTTCAACAAAATAGACACAGTAACTTAGTTTCAAAAGTTTGATAAAATGACTTAGAATAAATTGCAGAAGGTTATCAAAAGTCGTATAAACAGAACATAATTTAAACATGCATAAAGTTTTATTCTTAAAAGGGTAAACACCACTTTTGGTCCCTCTTATCATTAACTTTTTACAGAGTGGTCCCTCTTATGTTTTTTTTCCCACTTTAGTCTCTACTATGAATTATTTGTTTCACTTTAGTCCTTTTCAAGTGGTCCAAGGCGATTCCGATAACATGTGATATGCTCATGAGGTCAATTTTGTCATTTCAAGTAAAGTAACATGTATATTTTCGTCTTTCTAATTATTTAAAAAAAAACTAAAATTTTAAACTAGGCTTTCATTCCAATCGAACTTAATCGTACATTTCGTTCCAAACTAAAGTTTTTTCCTAAAATCTTTTTCAAACACCAAAATTGCTCACCAATTAAACAATATCTCAAATATTCTAAATAGTGAACGGAAGAAAATGCCCTAAAAAATATTCATATGCATGTCACGTGTTATCGGAACCTCCTGATAAGAACTAAAGTGAAACACATAATTCATAGTAGGGACTAAAATGAAACAAATAATTCATAGTAGGGACTAGAGTGGGAAAAAAAACATAAAAGGGACCACTCTGTAAAAAATTAATGATAAGAGGGACCAAAAGTGGTATTTACCCTTCTTAAAATTATTTTGACAAACTACTTTTATGGTAAAGTGATTCAGAATTATAATTAATGCAAGTTTATAAAACAGAACGCGGAACTTATTACTTGAAGAAAAAGAGAATCAGATTAAGGAAATATATAATGATTAAGACCGAGGTAAGGATACAATCTTCTTAAGATAATATTTTTAATCGATTTTTGGTAGTATTCCAAAATATAACAGTCTAATGAATGGATGAACAAAGAATTCACGACGAACTTAAACAAACAGAACTTCGAACAGATATTTTAAGAGAAGAACGAAAGAGAGAAGAGGGAGTATTTAATTTCTACATTTTGTGCTAGAAAATTGAATGAAAATTGGTTCTTCTTCTATTTATAGAAATAGAAGGGGTGTTTCTTATGAGGGACATATTTATTTAGAATAAACTAGTAATATTGATTCCGTTCAAATAGGTGACTCACGTTCGGTTCAAATTTTGAACCTAACGGACACACACCAAGAGAAATTCTTACCCAGACCGGGTTTGGCCGAACCCAAAGCAACTATATGGCAAGTGCAATATACTTGCTTTGGGATTGGATGTAACTCCCAGGAGAGTGGCCAATCACAAAGCAAGCGCAATACACTTGCTTAGTGGTTGGTTGGGTTTGGCCAAGCCAGGTTTGGACAAGAATTTTCTGTAGTTCATTTGGAAAACACGTGATCTCTCTTCGGTCAACCGGATCCCACGATCCTTTTCGGATCACATGCGGAGATTTTGTGTTAGATTGGGATTTTAATTAATTATTGGGCTTTAATAATTGGGCCAAAAGTTAATTAATATTTCCCCAAAAATTAATATATGTTGAAGCTCGAACCCGAGTCTTGTGACTGTGTCAAACGACGGCGTGCGTCTATTTGAACCTAGGCTCACTTAGATCTCTCCCCTTTAAAACCTTAGTATTCCCATTTAACCTAGGTGCACTTCTGCGGTATTTTTTACAAAATTTGTACTGTACCAATTAGTGCGATTTTTAAAAACTCAAAATCAAACTAGAGTTTTACGAACCATACCAACAAATTCGATTTTGTGCGGTTCCGGTACGGTGTGGTTTTGCGGTTTTTTCGAACAAACTTTTTTCGTGCATTTTTTCTTATATAATTGATTACATAGTTGACAATTATATAAAAATTAATAATATAATATCTTACAAACTGTTTTTTTCATTAAATAAAGCATCAGAAAAGAAAATGTTCACAAATTTGACGCTATAGTTCGACCTAATTGAATAAAATTAATTGGTTAATTATTTTATCATTGTTTTTATTATGTGAAGAAACTTACTATTTGGTATTTGTTGTCTAGAATTTTTGCATTTTAAGTTTTCAACATATAACAAGTTTAATTTTTGCTAAATTAGAGCATATTTTTTTTAATTGAACGCTAGCAATGTATTAATTATAAACTATGATGGACTATAATATAAATTATAAATAATATAGTATTCAATAATATTTGAATTATAAATTTATAAAATTTAGTTGTAAATATTAAAAAATGAATAGATAATTCATGTTTCTTTTTAATTTCGGTACGGTACGGTTTTTTACGGTATGAAAAGCCTAAACCAAAACCATACCAAAATACTCGGTACGGTTTTCATCCATACCAAGACCTTAGATTTTGAGAAAAAAAACCTAACATTCGGTACTGTATGGTACGGTCCGGTACGGTTTTGAAAACCATAGCACCCCTAATTTAACCCAACCCTTAATTTTTCGGCTTTTTTTTTTTTTTTTTTTTTTTTGAGACCTTAATTTTTAGAATTATACATAGCTAAAATTTTACTCTTCAAGGCTACGTGCGACGAAAGATTTTCTTCCCTCATGAGATAAAATCATGCAATTTAGTCGATTTCAACGGGCTTAAGAAAACATTATGACATTGGATTAGGCCATTTTTAACCTTACCAAGGCTAAGAGTCCTCAAATTTCTTGGGCTTTTCTTGGTCTTGGGCCACAACCATTTTATACCCAACCAGGCTTCTTTTAAATGACTTTTTCGGCCATTTCGTTGGGCCTCATAAGTTCTATCTCATCACTTTCGTGGGCTTTTTCTCAGTCCTTTAATTTGTTAAATTAAACAAGATTCAAGATGAAAAAAAAAATTAGCCCAACATAAATTGTTTGTTAATTAAGTTGAAAATATAACCATTCTGCTAACAAATTATATTAGATGATAATTCATCATCAATTGAAAAAGACAAGCAGCAGCAAATAAAGTGAAGAAGAGGGCTGCTGCGTAAAAGGAATTGGAATTGATTTTTCCCAATTTTGAATATTAGGGCTTAATCTTAGCTTAATCTTACCGTTTAAACTGTAACTAATTTATATTGTAATTTCTCTGTTTTACCCTTGTATGGTCGGTGCATTAGTTTTGTATATATAGGGGTTTTCCTTTGTAATTTTATACACATTATTCATTATTGTAAAAACAGTAATTCAAATACAGATATATATATATATTTTTCTCTCAATTTCAATATTCATATTCTGTTTCTACTTTTACACATATTGATTATATAAAACTAACATGGTATCAGCAGTAATACCACTATAATCCTTCTTCATCCGCTGCCAAATCTCCATAGCAATCTGTCCAAGAAATTTCAAGATTCCTCCATTGATGTCTTTCTTGCTCTCATCACATCTTCCAGGAATTCAACAAGTTGCAAATTCTTCTCTGATTTCCTCCATTCTTGCCTGCAAAACACATTCAAACAGCAGTCATCAAACCCTTTTCCAGGTTTCATATTCATTATCCTATTCTTTTCTGCCCTATTCTCTTTTTCTTGATCTCCCTACCACTACATCATGACTTCTGATGACAACCATACCCCACCACGGACTAGACCCCCAGTTGAGGACCCTTCTAGTCCTTACTACTTACATCCTGCCGACGGTCCCGGCCTTAGCCTTGTCAACAAGCCATTAACAGAAGACAATTATCAATCATGGAGCAGTGCAATGGAGATGAGTCTCTCTGTCAAAAACAAGTGGGGTTTTGTGGATGGTTCCCTTCCTAAACCCACCACTGACCCCATCATGATCAATTATTGGGAAAGAAACAACATGATTGTTGTTTCTTGGCTACGGAACGCTGTCTCTTCAGATATTGAACCAAGCATACAATATCACAAACTGGCAACAGACTTATGGGCAGAGTTAAAGGAAAGATTTAAACAAGGGAATGGACCCCGTTTATATCAACTCAGGAGGGACTTATTACACCTGACTCAGGAGAAACTCTCTGTCAATACATACTACACAAAATTCAAAGTCTTTTGGGATGAAATTCAACACACTAGACCTACCTGCACTTGTGGAAAATTGGAAGAATACTTCCAACATGAATATCTGTTTATCTTTTTAATGGGACTAGATGACTTTTTTTCACATACTCGGAGTCAGATTTTACTCATGGAGCCATTACCCACTGTCAACAAAGCTCTACACCTTATAGCTCAAGAGGAAAAACAATTATCCCTACAACTCCCACCCCCTGGTCTTGATCCCAAGAACTCTATGGCCTTTGCCTTCAGACAAATCTCATATAACCCACCCCCTACAAACTCTAGACCACCACCTGTTAGACCATCTTTTCAGAATTCCAGATCACCCTCTCCAAACACTGCCTCCTCTCAGACTCCACAGACCAAGCCCAATGTTAATCCCAATTACAAATGCACCAAACCTAGACCTTATTGTTCTCACTGCCACATGCAAGGCCATACCATAGAAACCTGTTTCAAAATCCATGGTTATCCACCAGGCTACAAACCAAGGGCATCTCAACCCCAGGCCAACAACTTCAACACAACTACTTTGGACACCTCCCCTGGTTTATCAGACTTTGTTCAGACACTCAATCCAGATCAATACCAACAGCTGTCTCAACTACTCAGCTCTCAGGGACAGTCCTCTACTACTACACCTACTGATTCTACCATAAATGCCTTCAATATACAGAACAGTAAAGGTAATGCAGGTACCTGTTTCTCTGCCTCTTTTGATTCTCCTTCTCTTTCCTCTCACATTAACTGGATTCTTGATTCTGGAGCCTCTCATCATATCTGCACAAACATTCATTATTTTAGTACAATTAGACAGACTAACAACACCAAAATTACATTACCAGATAATTCTTTAATTTCTGTGTTCTTTATAGGAACTGTTGAAATCATTCCACATATTGTCCTAACCAATGTGCTTTATGTTCCCTCTTTTAAATTTAATCTCCTTTCTGTTAGTGCCCTTTTGCACACTGGTTTGCATTCTGTGGTCTTTATGCATGATCATTTCTACATACAGGAGACTCTCTCATCCAAGATGATTGGACTGGGTAAACTACATCAGGGACTATACATTTTTGAGGCTTCTATCCCTTCTAGACCTATCTCTGCTACTTGTAATAGGGTTACATCTTTAGATACTTGGCACTATAGACTAGGACATCCCTCTATTCAGAGGTTACTTTCTCTTAAACATGTACTCAATTTTCCTGATTCTTCTAATAAAACAGATCACATTTGTGACATTTGCCCCTTAGCCAAACAGAAAAGGTTACCTTTTCCTACACATATTAGTACTTCTTCTCATGCATTTGATCTCATTCATTGTGACTTATGGGGACCATTTCATATTACATCTTTCACTGGTTTTAGATATTTTATCACTCTGGTTGATGATTTCACACGCTTCACTTGGGTTTACCTCATTTCTCATAAACATGAAACTAAATTCTTCATACCTAAATTTATTAAAATGATACAAACCCAATTTAACAAAACAATTAAAGTATTCAGGTCTGATAATGCTAAAGAGTTACTTTTTACTTCATTATTTTCTGATCTTGGAATATTACATCAATTTTCAAATGTTCAAACTCCACAACAGAATTCTGTTGTGGAGAGGAAGCATCAACATATTTTAAACATTGCTAGGTCTCTACTTTTTCAATCAAAGTTACCTATTGACATGTGGACTGAATGCATTCTCACTGCAGTTTACCTAATGAATAGAACTCCCTCACCTTTACTCAATCATTCTTGTCCTTACACATTATTATATAATAAACCTCTAAACTATGATTTTTTAAGAAAATTTGGCTGTTTAGCCTATGCTTCTACACTTGCTGATCACAGAAGGAAATTTGATCCAAGAGCAAGGCCATGTACATTCATTGGCTATGCTCCTGGTATCAAAGGATACAAATTGTTTGATAATAACACAAAGGAAGTTTTAACTTCCAGGGATGTTGTGTTTTATGAAGAATCTTTTCCATTCCACTCTTTCTCTCCCACCTCACCTAATTCCACTGTTCTTCCTACTAGCTCCATTCCATCTCATTTTACTATACCTGACAGCTCATCTTTCACCACAGAACCTCCTACCCAACCTTTTCCTGTTTCCTCTGATACTACTCAAACCACTTACCCATCTTCTCAACCACCTAATATTCCATCTCAATCTACTCTCCCTACTATTAGGAAATCTTCTAGACCTACAAGACCCCCTTCTTACCTAGCTGATTTTACATCTTCTACTTCATCCACTTACCCTTTGGATTCTGTTCTTTCTTATCACAATATTTCAGCACCCTATTCAGCTTTTTTAGCAAATATCTCCTCTGTTTATGAACCTCACACCTATAAACAGGCCATTAAACATCCTGAATGGATCATTGCCATACAGGAAGAACTTACAGCCATGGAACATAATAAAACTTGGACTGTTACTACATTACCCCCTCAGAAATTTCCTATTGGATGCAAGTGGGTTTTTAAAGCCAAAAGGAAATCAGATGGTTCTATTGACAGGTTTAAAGCTAGGCTTGTAGCTAAGGGTTTCACTCAAACAGAGGGCATTGACTATCATGACACTTTTTCACCAGTGGCTAAGCTAGTTACAGTCAGAGTTCTACTGGCCCTCTCAATCACACAGAATTGGTTCCTTCACCAACTAGATATCAACAATGCCTTCCTCAATGGGGACCTCACTGAGGAGGTCTACATGGAACTACCACAGGGTTACACTCCTCCTACTTCATCTTCCACAGGTAAACAGGTTTGTAAGCTAAATAAATCTATCTATGGTCTTAAACAGGCCAGTAGACAGTGGAATACCAAACTCACTACTGTCCCTTGTCACTTGGTTTTACTCAATCATTATCAGATTATTCCTTATACACAAAAGGGTATGGTTCTTCCTTTATCTCATTACTTGTTTATGTTGATGATATTATTCTTGCTGGACCTTCTCTATCTTTAATTTCTTCCACTAAAACTATGCTCAATAAGTTTTTCACCTTAAGGGACTTAGGACAACTTAAATATTTTTTGGGTATAGAACTTGCTTCATCTAAATCTGGTTTAATTATCACACAAAGACAATACACCTTACAACTTTTAGAAGACACTGACTATCTTGCTTGTAAACCTACTGGACTACCTATGGATCCTAACATTAAACTTGCTCTTGATCCCTCTAGTCTTTTACCTGATCCCTCCCCTTATAGACGTTTAGTTGGTAGACTTATTTACCTCACTCTAACTAGACCTGACATTAGTTTCACAGTTCATAAACTCAGTCAATTTCTAGCTAAACCTTCACAATGTCACATGGATGCTGTGCATCATTTATTAAGGTACCTTAAAAGTTGTCCAGGACAAGGTTTACATTATTATCCTACAACTAACATCAATATTTCTGCATTTTGTGATGCAGATTGGGGTTCCTGTGTAGACACCCGTAGATCAACTACTGGGTTCTGTGTTTTTCTAGGTAGCTCGTTAATCTCTTGGAAATCCAAGAGACAACATACTGTTTCACGTTCTTCAGCTGAAGCTGAATACCATTCCCTAGCTGCCACTACCAGTGAACTACTTTGGATATCACAATTGCTCAAAGATTTAAATCAACATACCTCTCCGCCTGTGCTTTATTGTGATAATTCCTCAGCTCTTCATCTTGCCACAAATCCAGTTTTTCACGAAAGGACGAAACATGTGGAGATTGATTGTCATTTTGTCCGCGAACATGTCTCTCGCCGCCACCTCCGTTTGCTCCCAATTCGTTCATCACTGCAACTAGCTGATATATTCACCAAATCTCTCCCTAAGCAGTCGTTTCAGTTCATTCTCTCCAAGATGGGCATGAAAAATCTTTACCTGCCATCTTGTGGGGGGCTATTAGAGGATAATTCATCATCAATTGAAAAAGACAAGCAGCAGCAAATAAAGTGAAGAAGAGGGCTGCTGCGTAAAAGGAATTGGAATTGATTTTTCCCAATTTTGAATATTAGGGCTTAATCTTAGCTTAATCTTACCGTTTAAACTGTAACTAATTTATATTGTAATTTCTCTGTTTTACCCTTGTATGGTCGGTGCATTAGTTTTGTATATATAGGGGTTTTCCTTTGTAATTTTATACACATTATTCATTATTGTAAAAACAGTAATTCAAATACAGATATATATATATATATATATATATATATATATATATATTTCTCTCAATTTCAATATTCATATTCTGTTTCTACTTTTACACATATTGATTATATAAAACTAACAAATTATTATAATGAAGCCAAAAAGTTTAGGAATTATAACACCAGGAAGTATTCAGTTTCACAAAGTTTGTCCTAATTAAGGTTGTAGGATAAATAATTACAACTTCATCACCCTTATATGAAATCCATTTGGTGCTTCCACTCTAGGGCAATTACAATGATCTCTCTTGGATACATGAGTTACAATATTTTCTTGTACTTTCCTTATTTCTAAATGCCTAGATTACGTGGGTATTTATATAATAAAAGATACATGAATCTAGTTTGATACATAATGGATTCATAATTAATAAAGAAATTTATTATTATGAAAAGGACGAGGGTATTTTCGGAATAAAAACTATAAAACTGTAACAGAGTGGGATAAATATTAGAAGTGATATTTTAAGGGGTAAACGATACCACCCCAATACCTTAAGGGAAGAAACTGTATTTCACCGGTAAATTAATCTACAAGATTTGGTCTTCGATATTCTCTTCATATACTCCTGCATCAATATCTTATGTAAAATTCATTTTTATTGATTTTGATGATTTGAAAAAAGTACTAACGAAATCTTAATATTACGATTTTGTAATATTTTTAATTTACTTAATATTTTGTGACATAGTCAATCATAAATTTTCTAAATTTTAGTTATGGAATTACATAGGATTGTTTGTTTTGATTTTCTGAGTGTGGTTTTAGAGATTAAGATGATTTCTTTGATATATCCCCAACGTTTGTACCTTAGGGAAAAAATTGTTTAATAGAATATTTATAGCATAATTCGGAGTTCTCAAACCCAGTAATACACATCTAAAATTAAAGAGTGAAAACATTTTTAAAAATTAATCTCATAAATGATAAAATTATTAAGATATAAATGATGTTGTTTTTTAGATTTTTAAGAAGTGTGAAAACACTTTTAAAAACACGAACTAAACATGGGCAGGTTCTAAACAAAAAAATGAATATAACTATAAAATAACTAAAATAACTAAAATGAATTTTTAAATCGGAATTAATTATATAACTATAAAGAGGTCACTTGTCGATGAAAATGAACGAGCGTTACAAATAAAAAAACTATACTAGTGAACGTTTTTTTTCCCCAAAATAACCTTTATGGCCATTATATTTTTCGACATGGCTTTAATTGAAAAGTATTTTCTAAATATATCTATTTCTTAAAATCCCAGTTGTTAAGTTAGCAACTGAAATTTTTAGTCTCATTCGCATATAAATTAAGGCTTCGAAGAATCGCAAATAAATCACAGTAAACAATTGCGATTTTTTAAAAGAATCGCATAAGCTAACTGCGATTGTAAGCACAACTCACATTAATTTTGGAGAAATACAATTCAACTAAAGAGTAAATGATGAGAGCAATCACCTTCATGTAAAAAAAAAGTCTAGTTGGCTATAAAAATATATATAATATTACTTAAATTGATTTTATTTTTAGCACTGAGCAGTGTTAAGTTATAAAAAAAAATGTTCTTCCCTCAAAAAAAAGAGATGTTCAATTTTTATTGCATGTTTTAATGTCACACGGTATACTATTGGACAATGTATATGCCAATTGTTATGTAGCAGGCCACACTATTAATTGGGTCATTTGTTAGAGAATTCAAATGCATTAAAAGGTTTATATGTTCACTGAAAAACTTATGTTTTTAATTATTCAAAACAAAATATCGAGTAATTTATAATTTATATGTTTGTTTTCACTTCACAATATTTTCAAAAATTTCTTGAATTTTTTTTCCAAATGTTTCAAAAAATTATTAATATTTGAACTGAACAAAACATTTCAGGAAAACAAAATTTGATAAGGGGCAAATTTGTATTTTGAATGAACATGTTAACTTCATCAAAATTAAAAAACAGAGCCATGAATAAATGGGGTTAAAGTGTCTCATTCAATACTTCACGGACTATAATGTTACATGACCCATACTTTAGGGGTAAGAAACTATATTTAAGCCAGTGTACAATTCCAACTTATGACACGTCATTATAATGGAAAATCTATCCAGCTAAAGAAGCTGATGAAATAGTCGTATAATTACAATTTAATCTGGAATAAAAATATTGTGTACGACTCTACATAATGGATAATGGAAGGAATCCAACAAAAGGAAAAGAAAAGGAAAATTATCCAAATTGCACGTGGGACAGAAATAAACGTAAACAGTAGTAGAAGAAATATTGTAATTATGAAATCAGTTGGCGATTGACAATTTTTCTTTTTTTTTTTTATAAAGAGATAAAAAAATATTAGCTAATATCTTCCTCTAACAAGTGCAGCAAGTCGTGTGGAGCTATTTCTCAAAGTCAGTGCTTCTCCATATATAAGATCATGATTCAATTTGGCTGACGCATCCGCAAAATCGTTATCACTTTTCTTAATGTGCACAACCGGACTCTCCCATGACATTTTAAAAAGCACATGACAATCTTCAATAACTCTCCTCAAAAGGTATTGTTCCGTGTTCGCGTATTTAATCAACTTGACCACAACTTCGAAGTCGAGTTTTGGTGAAGTTGATTAAATGGAACAACACACCATGGGAGAGTTATTGAATTGACAATTGCTTTGTCTAGGACACCCGTTTCTATTTTTGCAGTAAGTTTGAAATTTGAGTGGTGCCATATCATCAAGCCCAATATCGATCTATGTCAAAATTCCAATTTCTAGTCTATTTATTCATATGCGCATCTCAAACTACATACATATAAAGAATATATATGGATTGAGGTTGGTTCGATTTTACATTGTTTTAATTTAAAATATATGATTTAGAATGTTTTGGTAAAACTCTTAAAAACAAAATTTGAGTTGAGTTTGCATGTTGGTCGAGTTTTGTGGTTTAAAAAAATTGAAATATGATTTATATTGAATTTGAACGGTTGAGTTAGATATATTATAATTATAATTTAAAACATGAGATTGTTGAATAGATTATGATGTATTGATGTGTTTATCATCTAAGACTGAGGTGAGGATATAATCTTCTTAAGATAATATTTTCAATCGAGTTTTGGTGGTCTTCCAAAATATAACAGTCTAATGATAGCATGAACAAAGAATTCACGGCGAACTTGAACAAACAAAACATCGAACAAATATTTTAAGAGAAGAACGAAAGAGAGAAGAGATAGTATTTAAATTCTACATTTTGTGCTAGAAAATTGAATGAAAATTGGTTCTTCTTCTATTTATAGAAATAGAAGGGGTGTTTCTGATGAGGGACATATCTATTTAGAATAAACTAGTAATACTGGTTCCGTTCGAATAGGTGTCCCACGTTTGGTTCAAATTTTGAACCTATCGGACAAACACCAGTTCATTTGAAAACACGTGGCAATACAAAAATCTGCTAAAATAGCGATTGATTAGCGACGGATTTTTTCCGTTGCTGACTAATTAGCGACGGAAAATAAAATCCATCGCTAAAATTTCTCCTAACGACTAAAAATTCTAACAGCGACGGATATAATTTCCGTCGCTGAACATATTAGCAGCGACGGATCGCTAGGATTAACTTTAGCGACGGAAAATATCCGTCGCTGTTAGTACGCGACGGATTTTCATTCAGTCGCTGGTAGTAATTTCAGCGACGGATTGAAGAATCCGTCGCTTATCGATTTCAAGTTTTTTAAAAATAATAATTTTTTTTCATTAATGAATTGTTTTACCTCAATTAATCCAACAATTCACTACCACAAACATTTCAACAATTCAAATACTACACAATTCAATACCACAATCATATACATAAAATATATAAATTAATTAGTACTCAATAAAAACCTAAAGATTCAGTTCAAAATTATCATAAAACTAAAGTAAAATTATTCCCAAACAATATAAACCTTCACATCGAAAACTAAAGTAAGATTATTCCTAAACAATGTAAACATTCATATCGAATCTTGATCATTTGGCTCCTGAGAAAGGGGTCGGTTAACATCTTGTGGCTGAGATTGGGCATGAGGTGAAGACTGAACATGAGGCGAAGATTGGGCCTGTGCCAGAGTCTAGGTCGATTGATATGGTAGGGGTGTCATGTTCCCCATATATCCAAACATTGGGGATGACATATAATATGAAGATTGGGAACCGACAACTGATGTCTGAAATGGGCCCGTGAGAGATGGATTAAATGGGGCCACGGGCTGTTCGTGAAACATGTTACCCCGTGCCATCATCATTTGTCATTGTTGCATCATGTTATCCATGTCTCCCCTCATTGTGTTAATTTTCTCATCATAGGCCTTCTCCCGCATATCTGAGGCTTCTTTTAATTTTCCTATTTCCTCCGCATAAGTTTGACAGTGTGATTTTAGAGTGGAAATCTCGTTAATTACCTGTGGTTTGGCTGCTAAGGCCAAGCTCGTCAAAGGTGGTTCATCAAGAGGACTTTCACAAAGTCAACAACCCCGCGTTCAGGTAATTAACGAGATTTCCACTCTAAAATCACAGTGTCAAACTTATGCGGAAGAAATAGGAAAATTAAAAGAAACCTCAGATATACGGGAGAAAGCCTATGAGGAGAAAATTAACACAATGAGGGGAGACATGGATAACACAATGACAAATGATTAGGGCACGGGGTAACATATTTCACCAACAACCCGTGGCCCCATTTAATCCATCTCTCACGGGCCCATTTCAGACATCAGTTGTCGGTTCCCAATCTTCATATTATATGCCATCCCCAATGTTTGGGTATATTGGGAATATGGCACCCCTTCCATATCAATCGACCCAGACTACGGCACAGGACCAATCTTCGCCTCATGCTCAATCTTCACCGCATGCCCAATCTCAGTCACAAAATGTTACCCGACCCCTTTCTCAGGAGCCAAATGATCAAAATTCGATATGAATGTTTACATTGTTTAACTAACGTGTACAAACTCAGAACGTTCGTCGACCCATTCACATTGGCCATTAACTACTTTTGAATGAGTAATCATAAATACATCAGCTCGGGTTGGTTTAGCTCCACTGTTTTTTTCCTGTGAAAAAAAATAATAATCATAAAACATACACATGAAAAAGAAAAATATAAAATATGTGAAGAACTTACGATATCATCCGAGTGACATAATTGTGACTTACTCCCTCCAGCATAAAGTGGGAAGCCCATACCATCACAGCTCGATGCCCGATTTTGCTTATTTTTTTGACTACTAGCAATAAATTTAGGGTCAGTCTTCCATCTCCCAATAACCAATCTCAATCCAATTAGGCCTCTGTAAATTTTTTTCTACCCGTTTATATAACCTATCAGATAGTTCCTTTCCGGCTTTCATTTTATAAATACGCCGGATAGCTCGCTCATTCTCTTGGTTCCAACGATATTTGTCCTGCAAGTCATTATAAGAAACTCCATAAAATAATGGAATGCTTTTGACCGAGTAATTCTGAAATATAATAATAGTTTTGAAACTGCAAAATAAAGTCATTTGATTTTTATTCCTTGTTAAATATCAGTACATCTGAGAAGCAATATTTAAATGAAATTTATGTGATCTCAAGCTAAATGACCACACAAATTCTTCATGATTGGGAACGTTTGAAAAGTTCAGTTTACCAATGGGTTAATAGCAATTTAGTCCCTGTTATATTTAAAATATACAATTTTAATTTTAATAAAAAAACACCATTTCACCACTACCCAACTTGTTTTTTTTTATTTCATGAGGGGGTTATCTGTATTTTTTATAGGACGGTAGATAGTCCATTAAACATATCTCAATGAGGTAAATATAGTAATAGTCGGGTTAAGAGTGTCTTTTCAGAATAAAAATACAGCATCAGCTGTATTTTAATGCGTGGCGCGTCTGAAGGAGGCGTATCATTTAATTCTTTTCTTCCACAAAGGGATCATCTTCACTATTTTTATGAGGGATAGATTGTCCATTAGACATATCTCATGGAAGAAGGGAGTAGATTATGAATGATAAGATTGTGAATAATAAAAAGAAAAATTTACCAATGGATATTGGTCTTAAATCAATATATAACATAAATTTTTCTCAAAACAAAAACAAAAACTTTTTGCATATATTTCAATTAATCTATTGTAATTAGCTATACTAACTTTAACTCTTAAGTAATAAGTATGACACAAATTCTTTCATAAACTTATTATCAACAATTGAATTTCCATAATTTCTCAAAAAATAAGACTATTGAAATTCCATAAATCCTTAAGATTTACGCATCTTAAATTGTACAAAAAAAATTGTCTAATTATTTATCATAAATTATTTTTACCTTAAGCACGCCACGTAGAGAATAGTAGCCAATAATGTAAGAACACGCGTCTTCAACTTTTCTTTGCACTCTTGTTCTAGCGAGTTTGTATAGTATATATCATCATATCTAAAATAGCATAAAATATATTATACATTTTCTTACTCTTTTATAACCAAAATTACTAAGAAGAAATAAAAATCACCTTTCAATTTCTTTTGCTTCCGCATGTAATTGCTCACTTTCTAGTGGCTGCATGAAGCTTTTCTCTATCTATATAATGAAAAAAATATATATATTAATTCATATTATTAACAAAGTAAAGCAGAATATTCTAATTTACCTTAGACACTTCTGCTTTTAGCGGTTTAACATGTATTCTTTATTGTATATTTTTGTTTGTGTGTTGTTGTTGATGGACTTCACTAGAAGACCAATACGTAATTTTTATATATATAGACATTAAAATTTTCAGAGAACAATATTTCAAATTATCAAAAAATTAGCCAAAAAAGTTGGTGTTTGTTTTTCAGTGTGCGTTTTCTTTTTAGGTTTTAGGGTTGACTACCTCCTAGTCAAAGGTATCTGTCGAGTCCTATTTGTAGGAGTGTTCGCGGTGCTGTCAATTATGATTTTATACTCGCCCAAATCCGACCCATTATTTATGGATTTTTAATACTCTAGACCAAATTCTACTCAATAAGTCTAGAAATTGCACTTAACGGTCCCTTCGGGTTGGGGCGAATTGGAGCCGGTTGGGGCGATTTTTGCGGTATTAGTTTTTCCTATTTTAATGAAGTTTTTTTTTAAGACTTACTTTAATTTATTATCCCTTACTATTTCATTATTATACTTTTTCTTTAAGAATAAAATTCTTGAATGTTCATAATCATATGAACAATATTACTTTTTTTATAATTTTTAGCTTTAAAGTCTACATTCGCTATATAAATATCAATAAGTGTTACTCAAATACAAATTCGAACAAAACTTTTTCAAGTAATAAACAAAAATAATAACTAAAAAAGCACTAACAATGTAGTGGAGGTTTTAACGTAAGTGTTGTTTCAACAAAATGGACACAGTAATTTGACTCCTTAGCCGACAAAAATAGCAAATCTGAGTTTATAACGAGATTAAAAAAGGAGATCAACTAAATTAATTATATAACACCATTTGACCTCTATTTAAATAAAAATATAACTACAATACCGACAAAAATAATAAATACGATACGAATATGTAACGATACTAAGAAAACAAAAACTAGCCAAATTAAATATACATATAAAGTGAAGAATTCATACTATTTCACATAATTTTTTACCATTATATAAGAGGATACACTTTATTTATTTTAGTAATAGACATAAAGTAAAAAGAAAAAATTATCTTACCTTTTCCAATTCCACCCATACCAATTTAACATTTGTATTCAATTCACCATCCCTCTTGATATCATCTGTCAGTACATCAGATTGAACACAAGTATTTTCATTATCATATGTTTGCTTCATACCAAAATGTTCTTGTTCATACCATTACCAAAAAAGAAAAGAAAAAGTAAAAAAGGTGGGGTGTTTAGACAAAAGAATGCAGCGGCTGATGAAGATCTATAAATAAAATTAGGGTTTTAAAGCAGCTTTCGTTTTTTTTTTTTAAGATTTTGTATTTATTTTTTTCAAAGTTGGCCCAAGGCCCATTGTGCAGACCCATGTAGAGTGTGGAAACTGCATTATCATTTAAAACTTAAGGCTGTAGTTGGATGTATTTTGGCCCATGTCTTTCATTTTTTTATTGGGTCAAACATTTATGCTTTTATTTAAGAATAAAATTATTGAATGTTTCGTAACTTTTTCATAATTTTTAGCTTTAATTTTAGTTTGTTAACCTATTTAAAGTCTGCATTTGCTATATAAATATCAATAATTGTTACTCAAATACAAAATCGAATAAGACTTTTTCAAATAATAAACAAAAATAGTAACTAAAAAAGCACTAACAATGTAGTGGAGGTTTTAACGTAAGTGTTGTTTCAACAAAATAGACACAGTAACTTAGTTTCAAAAGTTTGATAAAATGACTTAGAATAAATTGCAGAAGGTTATCAAAAGCCGTATAAATAGAACATAATTTAAACATACAGAAAGTTTTATTCTTAAAATTATTTTGACAAACTACTTTTATGGTAAAGTGATTCAGAATTATAATTAATGCAAGTTTATAAAACAGAACGCGGGAATTTACTTGAAGAAAAACATAATCAGATTAAGGAAATATATAATGATTAAGACTGAGGTAAGGATACAATTTTCTTAAGATAATATTTTCAATCGATTTTTGGTAGTGTTCCAAAATATAACAGTCTAATGATTGCATGAACAAAGAATTCATGCCGAACTTGAACAAACATAACTTGGACCAGATATTTTAAAAGAAGAACGAAAGAGAGAAGAGGGAGTATTTAATTTCTACATTTTGTGCTAGAAATTGAATGAAAATTGGTTCTTCTTCTATTTATAGAAATAGAAGGGGTGTTTCTGATGAGGGACATATTTATTTACAATAAACTAATAATATTGGTTCCGTTCGAATAGGTGACTCACGTTCACACACCAGTTCATTTGGAAAACACGTGGACTCTCTTCGGTCAACCGGGTCGCACGACCCTTTTCGGATCACATGCGGAGATTTTGTGTTAGGTTGGAATTTTAATTAATTATTGGGCTTTAATAATTGGGCCAAAAGTTAATTAATTTTTCCCCAAAAATTAATATATTTTGAAGCTCAAACCCGAGTCTTGTGACTGTGTCGAACGGCGGCGTGCGTGTTTTTGAACCTAGGCTCACTTAGATCTCTCCCCTTTAAAACCTTTTTTTTTTTAGACCACTCCCCTTTAAAACCTTAGTATTCCCATTTAACCCAACGCTTAATTTTTCTCAGTCCTTTAATTTGTTAAATTAAACAAGATTCAAGATGAAAAAAAAAAAAAATTAGCCCAACATAAATTGTTTGTTAATTAAGTTGAAAATATAACCATTCTGCTAACAAATTATTATAATGAAGCCAACAGGAAGTATTCAGTTTCACAAAGTTTGTCCTAATTAAGGTTGTAGGATAAATAATTACAACTTCATCACCCTTATATGAAATCCATTTGGTGCTTCCACTCTAGGAAATTGTAGGATCTTCTGACCTCCTCCAATTTCTTCCCACCTATACATAAAAATATATAAATATCACATAAATTTACAAAAATTAAGTAGTATACATATTAAATTGTCATAAACTCAAATCAAGAATAATGGATCATAAAAATGTATTAGATTACCTGTATTTAGTAACAAGGTAGTGAAGGAAAATTGAAATATTAACTATTCCGAGCTCCTTTCCGGGGCACAAGCGGCTTCCGCCTCCAAACAATAAGCAATAGTTGTGCGTCTCTAAGCTCTTATCCTAAAACATCGATCGAGTCAGGTATTTCTAAAAATCCCATTTGTGTTCGTTTCAAGCAATTAACATGATTGATTATTTTCGATCCAATTGTATATCGTAAATTGTAATTAACTTACCATCCATCTCCAAGGATTGAACTTTAGGGGCTCCGGATAGAGTAAAGGGTCATAATTGATCTCTCTTGTGTAAACATAGATTCTCCACCCTTTTGGAATAACAAATCCTGATTTCACAAAGAAAATTTTTAATTCAAACAACATTGATTATAAGTTTTCATACAACATATCATACCATTTAATTTCATCTCATGTGTTGTTTTCCTTAGCACCCCATTGATAATGGTAGCCAATCTTAAAGTCTCAAATATCACCTACACAAAAGAAACAAAATTTAATAATAGTGAGTATGCTATATATGAATGTGTGTGGTGTTATGTGTTCGCAGAAGTCGAAAGAAAGGGATCACTTACAGCACGCGTGAACCTCATGGACTTATAGTCTTCCCAATCGAGTGGCTCGTCTGCGGTTTTCCCTTTCCGAATTGCAAAATGTTCGTCCTTAAAGGAAACAAGAAAGGATTATAAGATGTACTAATGACTAATCATATGTTAAGATTAATTTTGTTTACCCTAAGTTCTTCTAAAGCTTTTGGATGATCATGGAGATACTTTACAGCCATCATTGAAGTAGTGGAAACTGTTTCATAACCTGAGTACAATATTGTGATTATTTGATCAATAATTTCGTCGTCGTTTAATGCGTATTTTGGGTCTAAATCTCTTAACAACTGATCAAGCATATCTTCATAGGTTAAAGGAGAAGCCCTTCTCTTCTTCATCAAATCTCTCAAAATCTTTATCACATTTTGCCTTCCCTGTAAATTAAAAGTATACATTGGTGTTATTTTTATTAACAAGTATAAGACATGATGTTTATTTTTTCTTCGGATTATTTTTTCTAATGAAATCTTAACACATAGGATTTTTGTTAATAAAACAACACATATTTCTTTTTGTCAAAGGTAAAACAAATTTTTTTTTTGGCATTATATTCATATTTTTCATAATGATCTTTAAAATCCAATTCATTATATATACCTCAAATCCTTGATAATAATTTGTGCCTGGAAGATTGATTGGAAGAGAAAGTGATCCAATAAGCAACTTATCAAACTCAATCTTAAATGCTCCATAAATAGAACTTGATTCCACTTCTGCAATCTGTTTGAATGCCATCAAGAGTGCCATCTGAAAATTAAAAAATAAAAAAGAAATTAAGAATCAAATCATTTAAATAAATTCTGCACATAGGAGCAATTTTAACTAATTAAGATTCATATATACTTACATCCATTGTCTTCTCTTGAAGATCAATAATCATAGAATCCCAGTTGGAGAGGTAAAGTTTCATGTACTTATCGATCCTCGAAAAAATTCGGTCTTTTACGAGTGAAGTTCCCACAAGGGAGAGCATATTGTGTCTTAAGTACTTATGTGTAGTACCATAGACAGCAGCAATGTTTCGTGCACCGAGTATATCCAGCATTGATTTTGGATAACCCGGAACAAGTCCCTTTGCTTCGTTCAATAAGATGTATCGATTGAGCTCCGGATCCATTGAGATTATCGTTGGGCTGCCGAGTATGTGGGACTTGAAAACATTTCCATATCTAAGTCATGATGAAATAATAATGACTTATTAAACAACATTGAAATGTTGTTAAAGTACCAAATTGAAACATGAAAATTACCATGTTTTTTTTTAATCTGAATTTTACTGAGAGAAAATGTTAAAATAAGTTGTTACAAAGTAAAATAAATTAAGAATAACATGTTTATGATTGTTGTGCATATAAATGACCATTTTATCTCTACATCGCCAACATTCATGAGTTTTTTTAAGGAAAATACATTAGGTGCATAATGTCATACAAATTATATTTTTAGGTGTATAGTGCCAAAAAATTTAAATCAGGGTGAAAAGAGCTAACATTTTATAATTTTAGGGTGCAAAATGTCAATATTTTATATTTGAAGGGTGCAAAATCTATATTGTCAAGTTTCAAAATGAAAAAAATGACTATTCTACCTTTCTACCAATGAACGTTCTCACTAAAATACATACTAGGGTGCAAAGTGTCAAATAAATTATATTTTCAGGTGCAAAGTGCCTAAACTTTTAATTCAGGGTGCAAAGTGCCAACACCATATAATTACAGGTGCAAAGTGCTAAAAGTTCACCCTAATTATAAAAAAATTACATTTGGTCAATCGCGATTTCATGGTGTTTGGCCCCCCCTCCCCCATGTCATAATCACTTTTAGGATTTTCAGAAGCTAAAAATCAACTTATTTTATATACCCCTACCTACTTTTGCAAAAACTACTATACATAAATAATTATTTTATAATTAATTTGTATTATAATCAATTATTGTCAAAATCTATTTTAATAAAATTAGTTTTTCTATAATTATTTATCAACCTTTATGTCAAACTCACCCTTCATTTTTATTGTTTTTGATCATTTGGAAAAAGTACTAATGAAATCTTAGTATTACGATTTTTGTAATATTTTTGATTCACTTAATATTTTTTGACATATATATATATATACTAGGTGGGTTTGATACCGCGCAAGGCGCGGTTGTTGGTGCCCAGATTGTGAAGATGTGTTGGACTGATTCTTTTATTATTAATATGTAAAGGTACTATACATAAATTAATAATTCGATTCAATTAATTCCTAATCATGAATTTTAAGAGTTTATTTGCTATTTCTTGACTTTGCATTAAACATTATATATATATATATATATATATTTATTATAAGAAATTCAAGATCGAAATATTTTTTGTCATTAATGTATCATAATTTTATTGAGTAATACGCTTTAATTGTTGTACTATATAAAAAATACCTGTTTGTTTCTAATTTAGATAATAATTGAATTTAATAATTTTGTTAATTGATCTCTATATTTTTTGATTTTACGAATCGAATAATTTTGTTTCTGAAAAAATAAAATGTGCCTATCGTGAATAAGATATCGTTTTATCTCAAAATTTGACAATAACTGACTTCAGAAATTTTGTAAATTCACCCATATTTTTTTTTTGTTTATGAATTAAATTATTTTGTTTCTAAAAAAATCAATAAGATAACGTAATTTATATAAGTAATTCCGTTTTATCCATAATTTTTATAAAAAAAACCTTGTCATATAAAATAGAGGGCTTTACTCTAAATTTATATAATAATTAACTTTAAAAATTTGCTAAAATGATCCTTATATTTTCTGGTTCTAAGATATATGGCCTGTTTGTTTGGCTTTTCGGAGAGTGGTTTGAGAAAAAAATTACTGTAGCTAATTAATTGGGAAAGTGGTTGGATTGTTTGTTTGGCCTTTCCGAAAACCAAATTTTTTTTTGGAAAAGCGAGACAAACAGGCTCATACATTTTCACCTAATGATAAATTGGGCTTTTGTTTTATAGCCCAAAAAATATAAATGATGCGGGTGAGTGTCGTGATTAGAGTTAGGGATATTTGTAGGTGTAGATATTTTTTTATTTTGTCTTTCACTTTCATTGCGTCTGTTCGTGTTGTCGGAGAAGACTTTTACTATAGGTATGGCCGAAATAAAAAAAAAATTTATATTTTAATATAATTATGTGATTTGGATAGTTATAGGGAGCCTGTGTTTTAGAATTTGGTTGTAAATTTTATCTGTGTAGTCGTTTTAAGAAAAATTGTGCTGAGAGTCCTTGGTTTTATTGTTTATTTCCTAATACATATTCCCGGTTTTGGTGTTTGGCGCAATAAAAGATGATGTCGAACAAACATATCCTTATTATTTGAGTAAACAGCTAGGCCTGTCAAAGGTCGGGTCCGGACCCGGACCCGACCTGCTTATCAATTATCGGGTCCGGACCTGGACCCGACCCGTTCGGTTTCGGGTCCAGATCTGGACCCGACCCAGACTTTTTTTTCAAAATGATCGGGTCTAGGTCGGGTCCAGACCTGGACCCGATTGAGACCCGGATCCGACCCGGACCCAGACCTGAATTTTTTTTTTTTTTTTTTTTTGGTCTTTTCCCCTAAGACCCGAATTCTTTTTTCTCTCTATCTTAAAATACACACACTGGCCTCACACACTTTCATTTCTCTCTCTAAAAACAATTAAGTCATTCTATCTCTCTAACTAATTTCATACCCAAAATTTTTTAGGGTTCTCTTTTATTTCTCAATCGAATCTTTGAAGAAAAAGATTCTTCAGCTGTTCATCTTCTATGGAACGAAGATTGGTTTTATTACATCAAGTGGTGGAGACGTTGAGTGATTTTTTCTGGGTTTTTGATCTATTTTTTTTCAAATCAGAAAAAGGTTTGTTCGTATGATTTTTCTGGGTTTAATCGATTTTAGCTTGTTTTCTTTCAGTCTTATTCTGTAGTTTGTGACTTTTGTGCGTATGTGTGAGTGTGTTTGTAATTGGACGGTGGTAGATCATAATAATATGCAAAACTAGCTTCTGATTTGAATAATTGAAAAAAATAAACTTGAGTTATTGGATTTAATGTATAAAACTTGAATTTCTTATTATTGATTTTTGGGTTTTTTATGAAAAAAAAATAAACTTGAGTTACTGGATTTAATGTATAAAACTTGAATTTCTTATTATTGATTTTTGGGTTTTGAATTTTGTAAGTGAAATGAGAATTACTACTGTGCTGGAATTGTAGTGTTACTAATAGGTTTGGATTTTTTTGGTTTTATTGTTAGTGAATTGAGAGTTTTAAGGTAAAGATTTTCATGTTATTTTCTTAAGAATGCTATGTAGTATGTGGCTTTTCCGATTTGCCGCAGAAAAAAAAAAAAAAAAACCGGGCCGGGTCGAGTTTTGACCCGACCCGTCGGGTCTTGTATGGGTTCGGGTCGGGTCGGGTCCAGGTCCTGCCCATGACCACATGACTGGGTCTTCAATGGGTCTGGGTCCGGGTCCAAATCCAGGTCTAGAAAATTAATTTCAATAAGGTCTTTATTAGGTTTGGGTCAGGTCCAGGTCTGGACCTTACCTTTGACAGGCCTATAAACAGCCCCTTACCTCATTTTCCGAGTATCAGAAAGGTTTTTGTCGCGTTACTACTTAACGGTTATTTTTAATGGCGGTACTAAATGTGAGTGAATTTTGTTAAATAATGATACCAAATATATCAATCTTGATTTTCATGGTACCATAAGTGCTTATAACCTAATTAACGTTTTTTTCCTTTTCTTCTATCCCTATCCCGTAGGTATAGAATCAATAGAAGACCTTTTCTTCTATATGTCTTTCACAATTTTGTGAATTAAAATTACCTATAATATAAGAATACTACTGAAAAAATTTCTGAAATAACAAACAAGAACAATCTTATGAGTGTTGCAGAATAACTCAATCATCTACTACTACCATTAACTCATAAACCGAAAGATAGGGAGTCCTAAAAGTACAAGTCAAGACATAAGTACCATGAAAATTGTAAGAAAACATCACTGTCATTAAACAGGTTACATAGTAAATATAGAGTCAGCAGCATTTGCGATGATGTTTTTACATACGTAGTCCCAAAAGTACGAACCAAAACATAATAAAACATCACAATGAAACACCGAAATCATATGCATCCTAACCTAAAATACGATCAATACGATCCAAATTCTCATCACTGTCTTCATGGGAATCGTCATCATCCTTCTCAAGTTCAATATAGCAGTCTTCTTCATCAGTCGTTTCTTCATTTTTTTCTTCATCCGTTTCGTCCATTTCTACATCTTCTGTTTCATTTTCCATGCCCACATCTTCTTCATCGCTTTGTTCATCAGTGTCATCATCATATTTCTCAAGGTCAGAAGAAGATTCTTCTTCGTCAGTCACGTCCTCCGTTTCTTTATCTGCCGTTCCATTCTCGATGTTCTCAGATTTGTCTTCGTTAATTTCCTCTTCAGAACCATTAACAGCAGACTCAGATTCCTTTTCCTTATGTTTAGCATCCTCATCAATCTGACGGATCCATTCTTCCCTACGAATAACACATGATATATTGAAATCCTAATCGATCACGCAAAATATTACAAATTTAGATGAACAGAAAATAAAAATAAGAAGAGGATCTCTGCCAACCAGTAAGCCTGATCTATGTCTTCATCTTCCTGTATATTTTTTTTTCCTGTTCAATTTTAACCAATAGTTTAGGAAATACATATACGAAATTAATGTAATATAGAAAATATTAGTTTTTCTTACCTCCATGATTATGAAATAATATGATATTTCTTGTAGATCTGTTAAGAAAAAAGACATACACAAGCTTATAATCTCACAGAAACTACGAATTCATTCTATTGCAGAAGTAATATTCACTAATGGAATAAACTCTATATCAAAATAAAATTAGGGAAAATAGGGGGCCATTGCACATGAAGAAAATTTATGAATGAAATTGAAATAGCTTTTCAACTGTAATACCTAGATCAGGAAAATGCAAAACTACACCTATAAGAATAACAAAAAAAGTATTAAAATGCCATGAAATAAGAAGTATCCAAGAAATATTTACAAATATTCAAATAACAACTTCAAAGAAATCAATATGCCATAGCAAGCAAAATGATAAAACAGTATATAAATCAGCCGAAAACAGAATTACACTTGCAAGAATGATTCAAGAAAGTGCTAACATATCAGAGAGATTGAGTTGGGGAAAACCAAATTGCAGCAACAACTATATAATTCGAACTCCAAATAATCGAAACCAACAACAAAAACCACAAAAAAACGCAGAAATCCAGAAGCCCGAATCACAGAAGCAGTTGATTTATGAGCAATTGTTGTATGAACTAAGAAATAAACTCACCTCTGAATGATTTGAGGAAGAGGCGAGCAGAAGCCCGAGTACAAACCTCAAAAAATCAACGGCCCTAAAGGAGAGCTCTGGAGGAAAAGGAATTGAGTCGTGGAAAATTTCTTCAGGATGTGGGAAAGAAGAAATTTTTTTTACATGTTCGAGAATAGTCTGACATTCTTTATTTCGATTTGTTCTATGAGGAAATCTTTTTAGTGTGTTTACGGCTATAAGTTCTCTAAGACAATGAAGAGTCAGTGTGTATCTGAGAAGACATGGAGTACAGTGAAGTCTCTGATACCTATAATTTCAATCATTATAACACCCGCCAAAACCAACACCTATAAAATTGTTAGATAGGTTTGTATTACATATTTTATTGGGAAGTTCTGTAATTAAGATTTTTTTTGTAAATGTTGCCTCGTTATAATTATAAGACAGAGTTTGCCTGTCTGCTTAAGTGTCTTGACATGGTAAAATTTGATATGAATAATTACTTAATGTTGCAGAGTATGAAAAATCAAAAATCCAAAATTAGTAAATAATTTGAGGTTTTTTTTTTATATTACCTATTTTAAAGGGAAGGCCAATCATTATAAAATAATTCCATGTTTAAATAATGGAATTTTGTTTCGTAATTAAAATATTTTTCTAAATATTGACTCGTTGTAATTAGAATGAGGAGTTGGTATGTCATAGTCTGGGATAATATTCAAAAAAAATATTATGTTACGGGATGAATATTTTATTTAGAAAGACACTTGTATTATCGACAAATCCAGAAAACAAAGCCCAAGTATCATAGGAGAATTCTACCCATAATTAAAAAGTATACATTTCATAAACGTGTTATAAAGTATTCAGACGATTTGGGTCAGGTCTTTATTTGGGTAAATTATGTTTGCCTGATAACATTTTTTCATGTCCATAAATTGGGTTGAGTCAGTTTTTTCATAAGTTATAACATACATTTTCAAATGTACAAAATTAAAATTTGTGAAATTTTATACTGAATAAATTATAGACTTTCATAGGATTTCGAAAAAGCAAATAAGTTGCAATGTTTTAAAAGATAAATTTATTTTTGTTTTATAAAGGATTTAAAATTTGAATTATTCGTAAGTAACATAATGGTGATTATGGATTTCTAAAGAATTTTGAGATGGTTCGATATTTGGTTATTGGTTAGTCTAGTAACAAGTCTTAATAAGTTGTTGCAATCGAATCAGAGAATTCGTTAAAAGAGATATCATACATGCTTGCATATATAAACGTACAACTAATATAACTAATATAATTTATTCATATATAAGATACACCATTTGACCTCTATTTAAATAAAAATATAACTACAATACTGACAAAAATAATAAATACTATAAAATATACATATAAAATGAAGAATTCATACTATTTCACATAATTTTTTACCATTATATAAGAGGATACACTTTATTTATTTTAGTAATAGACATAAAGTAAAAAGAAAAAATTATCTTACCGAGTAAATGATTTCCAATTCCACCCATACCAATTTAACATTTGTATTCAATTCACCATCCCTCTTGATATCATCTGCCAGAGTATTTTCATTATTATATGTTTGCTTCATACCAAAATATTCTTGTTCATACCATTACCAAAAAAGAAAAGAAAAAGGAAATAAAAAAGGTGGGGTGTTTAGACAAAAGAATGCAGCGGCTGTTGAAGATCTATAAATAAAATTAGGGTTTCAAAGCAGCGTTCGTTTTTTTTCTTGTCAGATTTTGTTTTTATTTTTTTCAAAGTTGGCCCAAGGCCCATTGTGCAGACCCATGTAGAGTGTGGACACTGCATTATCATTTAAAACTTAAGGCTGTAGTTGGATGTATTTTGGCCCATGTCTTTCATTTTTTTACTGGGTCAAACATTTATGCTTTTATCTAAGAATAAAATTATTGAATGTTTCCTAATAATACGAAAAATATTACTTTTTCATAATTTTTAGCTTTAATTTGTTAATCTATTTAAAGTCTATATTTGTTATATAAAGATCAATAATTGTTACTCAAATATAAAATCGAACCAAAACTTTTTCAAATAATAAACAAAAATAGTTACTAAAAGAACACTAGCAATGTAGTGGAGGTTTTAACGGAAGTGTTGTTTCAACAAAATAGACACAATAACTTAGGGTGAGTTTGTCATAGCGATGTGAGCTATTAAAAGCACTTCTAGACATTCATTGTGATTTTTGAATTGTTTGGCCCCAATTATAGAAATTGCTTTTAGTCAATCGTGATTTTAATGGTGTTTGGCCCTCACTATCATAATCAATTTTTTAATTTTTAGAAGCTAAAAATCAACTTATTTTAGAAGTAACTAAAATGTTAGCAATTATCCAAAAGAAATTATTTTATAATTGAATTTTATCATAATCAGTTATTGCCAAAATCCATTTTAGTAAAATTAATTCTCCTATAATTGATTTTCGAATCGCTAGGCCAAACTCACCCTTAATTTCAAAAGTTTGATAAAATGACTTAGAATAAAGTGCAGAAGGTTATCAAAAGCCGTATAAACAGAACATAATTTAAACATACAGAAAGTTTTATTCTAGAATTATTTTGACAAACTACTTTTATGGTAAAGTGATTCAGAATTATAATTAATGCAAGTTTATAAAACAGAACGCGGGAATCAGATTAAGGAAATATATAATGATTAAGACTGAGGTAAGGATACAATATTCTTAAGATAATATTTTCAATCGATTTTTGGTAGTGTTCCAAAATATAACAGTCTAATGATTGCATGAACAAAGAATTCACGCCGAACTTGAACTAACATAACTTCGACCAGATATTTTAAAAGAAGAACGAAAGAGAGAAGAGGGAGTATTTAATTTCTACATTTTGTGCTAGAAATTGAATGAAAATTGGTTCTTCTTCTATTTATAGAAATAAAAGAGGTGTTTCTGATGAGGGACATATTTATTTACAATAAACTAATAATATTGGTTCCGTTCGAATAGGTGACTCACGTTCACACACCAGTTCATTTGGAAAACACGTGGACTCTCTTCGGTCAACCGGGTCGCACGACCCTTTTCGGATCACATGAGGAGATTTTGTGTTAGGTTGGAATTTTAATTAATTATTGGGCTTTAATAATTGGGCCAAAAGTTAATTAATTTTTCCCCAAAAATTAATATATTTTGAAGTTCAAACCCGAGTCTTGTGACTGTGTCGAACGGCGGCGTGCATCTTTTTGAACCTAGGCTCACTTAGATCTCTCCCCTTTAAAACCTTAGTATTCCCATTTAACCCAACCCTTAATTTTTCGGTTTTTTTTTTTTTTTTTTTTTTTTGAGACCTTAATTTTTAGATTTAAACATGGCTAAAATTTACTCTTCAAAGCTATGTGCGACGAAAGATTTTCTTCCCTCATGAGATAAAATCATGCAATTTAGTCGATTTCAACGGGCTTAAGAAAACATTATGACATAGGATTAGGCCATTTTTAACCTTACCAAGGCTAAGAGTCCTCAAATTTCTTGGGCTTTTCTTGGTCTTGGGCCACAACCGTTTTATACCCAACCAGGCATCTTTTAAATGACTACTTCGGCCATTTCGTTGGGCCTCATAGGTTCTATCTCATCACTTTCGTGGGCTTTTTCTCAGTCCTTTAATTTGTTAAATTAAACAAGATTCAAGAAGAAGAAGAAAATTAGCCCAACATAAATTGTTTGTTAATTAAGTTGAAAATATAACCATTCTGCTAACAAATTAATATAATGAAGCCAAAATGTTTAGGAATTATAACACCAGGAAGTATTCAGTTTCACAAAGTTTGTCCTAATAATTAAGGTTGTAGGATAAATAATTACAACTTCATCACCCTTATATGAAATCCATTTGGTGCTTCCACTCTAGGAAATTGTAGGATTTTCTGACCTTCTCCAATTTCTTCCCACCTATACATAAAAATATATAAATATCACATAAATTTACAAAAATTAAGTAGTATACATATTAAATTGTCATAAACTCAAATCAAGAATAATGGATCATAAAAATGTATTAGATCACCTGTATTTAGTAACAAGGTAGTGAAGGAAAATTGAAATATTAACTATTCCGAGCTCCTTTCCGGGGCACAAGCGGCTTCCGCCTCCAAACAATAAGAAATAGTTGTGCGTCTCTAAGCTCTTATCCTAAAACATCGATCGAGTCAGGTATTTCTAAAAATCCCATTTGCGTTCGTTTCAAGCAATTAACATGATTGATTATTTTCGATCCAATTATATATCGTAAATTGTAATTAACTTACCATCCATCTCCAAGGATTGAACTTTAGGGGCTCCGGATAGAGTAAAGGGTCATAATTGATCTCTCTTGTGTAAACATAGATTCTCCACCCTTTTGGGATAACAAATCCTTATTTCACAAAGCAAATTTTTTAATGAACTTTAATTGAGATAAAATACAATAATTCAAACAACATTGATTATAAATATTCTTACAACATATCATACCATTTAATTTCATCTCATGTGTTGTTTTCCTTAGCACCCCATTGATAATGGTAGCCAATCTTAAAGTCTCAAATATCACCTACACAAAAGAAACAAAATTTAAAAATAGTCAGTGTGCTAATATGAATGTGTGTGGTGTTATGTGTTCGCAGAAGTCGAAAGAAAGGGATCACTTACAGCACGCGTGAACCTCATGGACTTATAGTCTTCCCAATCGAGTGGCTCGTCTGGGGTTTTCCCTTTCCGAATTGCAAAATGTTCGTCCTTAAAGGAAACAAGAAATGATTATAAGATGTACTAATGATAAATCATATGTTAAGATTAATTTTGTTTACCCTAAGTTCTTCTAATGCTTTTGGATGATCATGGAGATACTTTACAGCCATCATTGAAGTAGTGGAAACTGTTTCATAACCTGAGTACAATATTGTGATTATTTGATCAATAATTTCGTCGTCGTTTAATGCGTATTTTGAGTCTAAATCTCTTAACAACTGATCAAGCATATCTTCATATGTTACAGGAGAAGCCCTTCTCTTCTTCATCAAATCTCTCAAAATCTTTATCACATTTTGCCTTCCCTGTAAATTAAAAGTATACATTGGTGTTATTTTTATTAACAAGTATAAGCCATGATGTTATTTTTTCTAATGAAATCTTAACACATAGGATTTTTGTTAATAAATCAACACATATTTCTTTTTGTCAAAGGTAAAACATTTTTTTTTTTTGGCATTATATTCATATTTCATAATGATCTATAAAGTCCAATTCATTATATATACCTCAAATCCTTGATAATAATTTGTGCCTGGAAGATTGATTGGAAGAGAGAGTGATCCAATAAGCAACTTATCAAACTCAATCTTAAATGCTCCATAAATAGAACTTGATTCCACTTCTGCAATCTGTTTGAATGCCATCAAGAGTGCCATCTGAAAATTAAAAAATAAAAAATAAATTAAGAAACAAATCATTTAATTAAATTCTGCACATTGGAGCAATTTTAACTAATTAAGATTCATATATACTTACATCCATTGTCTTCTCTTGAAGATCAATAATCTTAGAATCCCAGTTGGAGAGGTAAAGTTTCATGTACTTATCGATCCTCGAAAAAATTCGGTCTTTAACGAGTGAAGTTCCCACAAGGGAGAGCATATTGTTTCTTAAGTACTTATGTGTAGCACCAGAGACAGCAGCAATGTTTCGTGCACCGAGTATATCCAGCATTGATTTTGGATAACCCGGAACAAGTCCCTTTGCTTCGTTCAATAAGATGTATCGATTGAGCTCCGGATCCATTGAGATTATCGTTGGGCTGCCGAGTATGTGGGACTTGAAAACATTTCCATATCTAAGTCATGATGAAATAATAATATTGAGTTACTAAACAACATTGAAATGTTGTTGCAGTACCAAATTGAAACATGAAGATTACCATGTTTTATAGCATATACTAGTGTACATTACAAGGTAAAATGGTTAGTAATTAATGAAGATGGTATGCAAATAGATAGTTTAATTGATTTCAGGACAACTTTGCAGTCTTTGAGTATTATTAATTGATTTCGATCGGAACCGACCCAACCCTTTTGTAATTACAATACTATAATATCTCATATTTATGAGTGAGTTTGGCTCAACCATGGAACACTTCTAGATCTTTATATATAGTAATGTTTAAAGTGTTTGATCCTAATTGAGTTTTTGATACTTTGCATCTTAACTTAAAAGTTTTGGCACTTTGTACCTTGTAAATACAATTTAGTTAGCACTTTACACAGTAGTGTGTGTTTTAAAGAAAAAATTAATTGATTGAAGGGTATAATAGTTATTTTTGAATATTTTTGTCACTTTGCACCCTAAAAGTATAGATTTTGACACTTTGCACTTTGAAATATAGAATATTGGCACTTTGCATTCAAAAAATATATTTTCTGGTATTTTCAACCCCGATTTAATATGAAAATCTAAATAATGTAAATACATGCAATATAATAATATGTTAGATATGTAAGCGTGTATTTTAGGTATTATAAAGTAAATAATCTAGAGGATACTTGAAAACAAAATGAAGACAATGTCTTTTCTTTTAATCTAAATTTTACTGAGAGAAAATGTTAAAATAAGTTATTATAAAGTAAAATAAATTTAAAATAACATTTTTCTGATTGTTGTGCATATAAATGACCATTTTATCTCTACATCGCCAAATTCATGAGTTTTTTTAAGGAAAATACATTAGGTGCAAAATGTCATACATATAAATTATATTTTTAGGGTGTAGAGTGCCAAAAAATTTAAATCGTGGTGAAAAGAGCTAACATTTTATAATTTTAGGGTGCAAAATGCCAATATTTCATATTTGAAGGGTGCAAAATGAAAAAAAATGACTATTCTACCCTTCTACCAATGAATGTTCTCACTAAAACACATATTAGGGTGCAAAGTGCCAAATAAATTATATTTTTAGGTGCAAAGTGCCTAAACTTTTAATTCAGGGTGCAAAGTGCCAAGACCCTATAATTCCAAAGTGCAAAGTGCCAAAAATTCACCCTAATTATGAAATTACATTTGGTCAATCGCGATTTCATGGTGTTTGACCCCTCCCCCAATGTCATAATCACTTTTGTAATCTCCAAAAGGTAAAAATCAACTTATTTTATATGTTCTTATAGTCTTACTTTTGCAAAAACTACTATACAAAAATAATTATTTTATAATTAATTTGTATTATAATCAATTATTGTCAAACTCCATTTTAATAAAATAATTTTTCTATAATTATTTATCGAACCTTTATGTCAAACTCACTCAAAAAATTCATTTTTATTGTTTTTGATCATTTGGAAAAGTACTAATAAAATCTTAGTATTACGATTTTCGTAATATTTTTAATTCACTTAATATTTTGTGACATAACTCAATCATAAATTTTCTAGATTTTAGTTTTGAAAATACATAGGATCGTTTGTTTTGATTTTCTGGGTGTGATTTTACTTTGATATATATGTCCCCAGCTTTTGTACATTTGAATTTTTTTTTTTTTATCTAAAAGTGTATGATGGGGTGTTTGGGTGCTACCATGAACTTATTTTCACAATAGAGCGAGACAAATTAATCTCAATAAATGATAAAATTATTAAGTAATAAATAATGTTGTTTGTTTAGATTTTTAAGAAGTGTGAAAACACTTTAATATTTTTTTTTTTTTTTTTTTTTTTTTTTGAGAAACGTGTGAAAACACTTTTATAAACACAAACTAAAAATGGACATGTTCTAAACAAAAAAAGAAAAAAAACTAAACATGGACACAATACTGATAAATGGAGTTATATTTTTTAATAGTACTCTACCTGTCCCAAAACTTAAACTCAATTAGCTATTCTAATTAAATTATTTATTAATTATATTGAAAGTTCCACATGTATAACATTTAAAATCTTTTAAATATTAATGAATATTATGTTATATAGTATTATCAAATTATTATTAAATAAATAAACTTATCTA
Source organism: Penstemon barbatus (assembly GCA_003313485.2). Classification (NCBI taxonomy): domain Eukaryota; kingdom Viridiplantae; phylum Streptophyta; class Magnoliopsida; order Lamiales; family Plantaginaceae; genus Penstemon; species Penstemon barbatus. Next base: position 23,280,637 of record CM064881.1, read on the forward strand.
TATATGAAAATCAATAAATTGACCGATCAAGCGACCAAGGAATTAAGAATTATGGGATGCATGATCCATCCTAAGAACATTTTACATATAACACAATAAAGAGAAAAATTGAAAAAAATATTCCTAAAGGGTGTATGCATAATCACAAAGGAACACGCTAAAATTGATAAGAGAAAACAAAACAATAAAGACTTTCTAAAATGTACAAAATTAATATTTATCTAATTGAAATAAAAAATGTTATATATTTTACATAAAATAAAATTAGAATTTTTCTGGAATAACTAACCTTGCTCCTTTGTTTTTCATGAACTCTGGCCCTTGCTTTAGAAACTCATTTGTCTCCCCCAAAAATGGCCACCCCAAAGTTCCTGGGGGCAACCCTTTTTTGTGATATATAATTATCTCATTCCATTTCAACAAAAATAAGCACAAAAATAAGCCTAAAACTAAAAAAGAAATCACCATTAAAATCTCCATTGGTATGCCAAAAAAAATCTTCAAAGTGATTTCACAAAATAATAATGAAATTGTTAGCTATTTCTTCTTCTCTTTTTTTTTTTGTTAATATATATAATACCAATTCTTTATGAGAGTCTTGAATACTACATGCATTAAATAGAGACAAAAGCTATATGTAAAGGCTAAAACCATGCACCTCTACATATATAGGTGTAGACTATAGGCTCTTTTTTTCAAGTCTGAGGAACAATAAATGTGTCCAAATCTATCTCTAACGTTGTCCTCAAACATAAATTGTGAGTATGCATAATCACCTAACAAAATTGGTTAAATGAAATTGACCCCTTTGGAGATTTAGTTAGATTATAATAACATTATTACATGAATTTTTCAATTAGTCAAAAAGTCAACTACTGCCAAAATAGAGAAAAAATGAATCACAATATATAATGAATACGAATCCAATATAATTTGATTTAATGGCCTCAGTTTTACTCATTGGGCTATAGCTAATTTGGAGATTTAGTTATGATATAATGACTTTTAGGGAGAAAGTTTTGCAATCTAATAAGGGATGTTTTAGGACTAGTACTATATGCATCAACAATTATACTATAAAATAACTAACAAGAAGTTTTTAAGTCAGATATAACTATATAACTATATTGTTTTCAAAAAAAAAAAAAATTATATACTATATCAACCAGCATATAGATATGGGCTAAAGAGTAAATGATGAAAGCAATCACCGTCATGGAAAAAAAATCTAGTTGGCTATATATATAGATATATATAATATTATATTATTTAAGTTTGATTTAATTTTTAGCATTGACCAGTGTTTAGTTTTAAAATAATATTGTTATCTTTTTTATTGCATGTATTAATGTCACACGATAATTTGATCAAAATTAAAAAATAGAGCCATGAATAAACGGGTTAAAATGTCTCATTTAATACTTCATGGACTATAAATTATAATGTGACATGACCCATACTTTAGGGCTGTAGTTAAACCAATGTACAGTTCCAAATTATGACACGTCATTATAATGGAAAAGCTATAAAGCTAAAGAAGCTGATGAAATAGTCATAAATTTACTACTAAATCTGGAATAAATAAAATTATTGTCTACGACTCTACATAATGGAAAGGATCCAACAAAAAGAAAAGAAAAGGGAAATTAATATCCAAATTGCACGTGGGACAGAAATAAAAGTAAACAGTCGTAGAAAAAATATTGTAATTATGAAATCAGTTGGCGATTGACAATTGCTTTGTCCAGGACATGAGTTTCTACTTTTGCAGTAAGTTTGAAATTTGAGAGGTGCCATGTCATCAATTCAAGCCACAATATCGATCTATGTCAAAATTCAATTTCTTGTTCCAAAAGGTGAAATTGCTCACCTCGAGCGCCCCTCACTCCCTGTCCGACGGGATTCTGAGAGGAGGTAAATCATGGTGACTCAATCGGCAACAGAGGCTGGGACCAGTGCTCACTGTGAGAGGTTGTTCTCACACTGTCGCTGGTGATGTTCGATCCTTGGTCTCTTATTTCAAATTCCACCTCTGAGACCAGTTGAGCTGCCCAGACTCAAAATTCAATTTCTAGTCTACCTTTAAGTGTACAAATGATAATTTAGTCATTCACATGCGCGTCTCAAACTCCATATATATAAGGGATTATATGGATTTAAAATATAAGATTTGGAATGTTTGGGTAAAACTTTGAAAATAAATTTTGAGTTGATTTTTATGTTGGCTGAGATATAATATGTTATAATTCACCGCATTGATTGGAGAAAGTTCATTTATATGGTTATAGTTTAACTCATCTCAAAAGCTAGCTCGTAAATTGATGATTGTCTAAGAACTTATAAGGTGAACTTATTTTTGTTATCCAATTTAAATTGGACAACTTATTCTCAATATAATTTATATTGAGTTTGGACGGTGGGGTCCGATATATTATAATTATAATTTGAAGCATGAGTTTCGCGAAACATATCCACAAACTTTATTTGGAATGAGTTTGACCAAATTTCACAAAACCGCGAAACCTAACCGAAACCAATCCTTATAGGCCCTAAAATTTGGGATCAATAAAGACGTAGCCTAATGGCAAAATTTCTAGGTCTTGGGTTCAATTCTCATTATTGTTGGTTTTCTTCTGGCCTTATTATTAGTATTGTATTGTAAGTTATTATACGTTTGTTAGCATAATTGAATTTACATATATGTAACGATGATGTATTGTTGAATAGATTATGATGTATTGATGTATTTACCATCTAAAAAATAATAATAGTAACGTGCTTATTTCGCTTTTCAAAGAATAATTTGTTGTTCTCTGAAGAGCCAAAGCTCGAGCAACATAAACCAGGCCGTCAGGCGTGTCTGTAATCAAAATCTTCCTATTCAATGTGGGGTGTTTGTAAGAACTTCTTTCTTCACTATTGATCCTATTTGCTAAGTGAAAAATTTGTTGGTGGTATTTAACAATTTGTGTTATAGAAATATAACTCTATACATTTCTTTTATTTACTATAGTTCAATTAAATACAGAAACTAGAAAGCACAAACAATGTAGTGGAGGTTTTAGCGTAAATGTTGTTTCTACTAAAATCAGAAGCCTTTTTACTTGAGTTGAAAATAGGCACAGTAACTTAGTTTCAAACATGATCAAAATTTTGATTTTTTTCGTAGAAAACATGGAAAAGTTCCGTTTTTGAATTAGGCGAAACGAAAACAAGATGTAATTCTGAAACTATTCGTTTGCCTTAAACTCTGTTATTTTTCTAAAGATAGTAACTTTTTTAACTATTTTTTTGTGTGTTTCAGAAATATTTTCGAAAAATTTACAATATTTGGCTGACCGAAACATACATTCGAAATGAAGTTTTGATCCATGGTTGCAAAGCTTGATTAAATGACTTGAATAAATTGCAGAAGGTTATCAAAAGCCGTATAAACATAACAAAATTTCAACATGTAGAAAGTTTTATTCTTAAATTTTTTTGACAAACTACTTTTATGGTAAAGTGATTCAAAACAATTTAATACAGTTTATAGTAGGACAAAACGAACTTACTTGAAGAAAAAAACATATTTAGGAAATAAATGATTAAGAATGAGGCTGCGGATGCAATTTCTTTAAGATAATATTTCCAGGCTGTCTATATAGTGCATACAATTGATTCCCGGTAGTCTTCCATACAATAGTCTGATGCTTGCAAGAATAAAGAACTCACAACGAACTTTAACAAACAAAACTTCGAACATACTTTTTGAGAGAAACGAAATAGAGTATATAATTTCTGCTTTTTGTGCTAGAAAATTGGATAAAGAATTAGCATATTCTGGAGGGACATATATGTTTAGATTAGACCAGTACCCGTGGTTCAGTCCGAACAAGTGCCACCCTAAACCCAAATTTTGAACCGAATGGACACACACCGATTCACTTAGAAAACACTTGGACTCCCTTCAGTCAAACCGGGTCAACTCGCGGATCCTATTCAAATCACCACAGATCTTTTGTGTTTGATTTGGACTTTAATTAATAAATGAACTTTAATAATTGGGCCAAAAGTTAATTGATTTTTCTTCAAAAAATTAATATTTGAAAACCCAAAGCCCAAGCCCGAACCCGAGACTCGTGACTGTGTCAAACGACAGCCGGCATGCGTTCAAACCTAGGCCCACCTAGATTCTCTCCCCTTCGAAACTTTTTTAGCTTTATACACAGCTAAAATTTTGAGTTTTTTTCCAATATAGGCTATTACATGCACAAAAGTATTTCCCAAAATAACCTAAACTGAAAAGTATTTCCCTAAATGTACCTCTTTGTTAAAATCGCTATTGCCAGTGTCGATTTTACCTAAAATCGATGTTGCCAATAGCGATTTATCAGGCATCTCCGAAAATTAAAAAAAAAATATTTTTAATTAAAATCGATACTAGCAACGTCGATTTTTACTAATTAAATTAATTACCAACTAATTAATCACTAATTGATCAAGGGTAAAATCGATACTACTAGTATCGATTTTATGGGAAGAATCGCTATTACTAGTAGCGATTTTATGCCCTAATATATTATCCCATTCCCCCTAATTAATTTACCCATTCTCTTTTCATCCAAATTATACCGTTCGATTACCATCTGCCCGAAGCCAACCTCCACCGCCTCTGTCCGCCGCCGCCGCCTCCCTCTCTGTCTCCGTCCGCCGCCTCCGCCTCGGTCTCCTTCCGCCGCCTCCGTCGCCTTTGTAGTTACTCCGTCTCCGTCCACTGCCTCCAAATTAGCTCGTTTTGCCTGGTTAGTCCCTAATTAATTTTTTGTTCCTTTTGTTGTTGACTAGATAGATAGCATGCTAATGTTAATTTTTTGTTCCTTTTGTTGTTGACTAGATAGATGGTTGAAGAGTCATCATTTAGTGATATATGGTATTTCAACTGGTTTTTTCGTACCTTGAAAACGAAGATTATTTTTATGCAATGTCATGTACCTGTTAATGATCTATACATGTATGTCCTGGAATGAGCTTGCCACTGCTATATTTAATGGTTTAAGTCTTTATTTGGATTTGACGGAAATGTTGGAGAAAGGATTTTGAATGACTCCAATATTGGGTTGATTTAATTCATCATTTGGTTAAGGATAGTACAAGGTAGATAGCTAAGGTGTAAGGATTTGAAAACCGCACAAAATGAAAATAATCCATACAAGTGTTATAAGCCTATAAATTTGATGTAGAAGCAAAGCAAATCTTGAAAAGTATTCAAAATGAATAGAAGCTCTGTCTTTGACTTGTTAGCACAATGGGGTTTTGTTAATAAAAAATACATAGGGAATTATCTGACATTTAGGAAAAACAGAGGGGGTAATTTTGAATTTTACCCATTAAAGGTTTGATAATTTTAGCACTCTATAGCTTTTAGTAGTAGTTACTCTATGCATTAGAATTTCATATGATGAATGATGTTAAAGTACATCTTTGTTTTCCAACTGCTTTTCCTTGATGAAATTCTGAAGGATATGAATGTTACTTCATTAAGTAATTTTTTCCTAATATTTTCCTTTTGTTACTGAATGAAAAATGAAGAAAGAGTCAAGTCTAGCAGCCCACCATTCTCGGACTAATTGTTTATCCATGTATATTTCGAGCCACCTTAAGAATCATATGAGTTTTGATCCCGGTAAATATGGCTTTCAGTGTGTGGAGATTAACAGAAGTGTTTGTTTGCTTATTTTGATCCTTCAATTCATGGGACTAATTGATTATCCTATTATATTTCAAGCGTCACTAAGAAACATATAAATTTTAATCCCGGTAAATATGGCTTTTAATTTGTGGAGATAAAAATAAGTGTTTTATTGTTCATGTTTGTTTCACAATTCGTAGACTAGCATCCTGCAATTCACAGACTAACTTTCCCTTATATGTGTTCTTGTAGCATGAATTTATTTACCATAAAAATTTTAATTTAAGGGACAGGTGGCTACATGGTAAATTACATGTGTATGTCTAAATAGTGAATTATGGTTGAACTGATATGTCATATGTAAGATAATAAAGAAAAGCAGTGTTGTCATTTGCTTAGAATTAGCATCCTGGAATATAAATGGGGAAAATTGCACCTGATGTATTGAGAATGTTAGCGTATTTCTTTAATTCCCCAACCTTTTGTTTTAAGGTAGAAGCTCCTATTGATTGTACTTTTGTGACTGGGCTTCTAAAATCATAAGATATGATAATCTCTTTATACTAAATCTGGAAGCTATCGCCATGAACTGGATTTGATTGACTTTAATTTGCTGAATATATATAATATTTATATTTAGTCTCCCTTGCTACAACCACTACCTTATGATTTCATAGTTGATGATAAAATTGTTGTGGTCAAATATTTATTGTTTCATTCTGAGGGTTAAAATAAAAGAGACAGTTAATGTTGGGCCTATTGATTCACACATACTGTAAATATATTTTTAGCAGAGATGGACGCCGATCAGTTCAGAGATATTGTACATCCTGGGCCTATTGATTCGTCGGTTCTTACTCAGCAGGATCAGCACCGGTCTACCAAGATTTGGCAAGGGGAAGATCTTGAGGTCCTAAAGTGTCGTCGTGGGGATGGATCCATTCCTTGGTCGTCGATTGACCAAAGAGTGGTGCCTTATTTGATTAAAGCTGGATTTTATTATCGTATTGGGGCAATCAAGTACGATTGGGCATTGATTAATGCATTGGTCGAGCGGTGGCGTGTGGAAACTCATACATTCCATCTACCTATCGGCGAAGCCACCATTACCTTATAAGATGTAGAAGTATTACTTGGTCTACCAATTGAAGGGGATATTATTAGTGGAATTGATTCAACCTATTCCACGGAAGAATGGCAAGAAATTTGCGGCAACTTATTCGGTGGTGTGCCCCCCTCTAATCAATTTACTGGTAGAATGTTGAATTTGAAATGGTTGATGGAACATGTTCATCCACTACCTGATTATGCTACTGATGTATCAGTGCAATATTATGCGAGAGCGCTTATTTTAGCAATGATTGGCGGTATTGTCATGCCTAATTTAACAGGGAATAAGGTAGATTTGAAATATTTAGTCTTTCTACATGATTTGGACATGATTGGCAACTTAAGTTGGGGTAGTGCGGCTCTAGCATACTTGTATCGTGAACTATGTCGGGCCACTAACCCAAATAATATTCAGATTGGTGGGTGTTTGACGTTATTACAGGTACACCAATTACAGTTAATTAATATATTAATTACAATATATTTTGTATATATACTTATTTTGATAAATATAAAATAGGTTTGGGTATGGGAGAGAATTCAGTGCATGCGTCCGAATATTGAATATGGCCTTCAGTCTGTGCCTCAAATAGACCCCGCTGGTCCTTCTGGGTACAAGTAAGTACGCATACTTGTTATTTACTTATGATTCAAGTACTTGAAAATTAGTTTGATTAATTCGATGTTTTTGAACCATAATCAGGTGGCGTGCTGCGAAAGAGCTATTTGAGGTTTCTACTCATGTCTTACGTGTGTATCGAGACCAACTTGACCTGCTCACTGATAACCAATTTGAGTGGCAGCCATACCAGCTTGAGGAGTTGCCTCATTATTGTCGACAAGGAGAGAATATATGGAGGTCCAGGGTACCTCTGATATGTTATGACAGAGTAGAGTGGCACTTTCCAGATCGGGTGCTTAGACAGTTTGGCTTGTGGCAGGATATCCCAGTCCCATGTGACACCGTGGTGGACATACACAATATTGACCTCCGGGGGCGTAGCGATGTTGATTGGACTATTTTTCACGAGGATTATGTGGATTTGTGGGAGACACGTGACGAGCTCGTTGTCATGTCAAATGAAGGGGGGGAACATGTAGGTTGTAGTGATGCTTACAAGATTTGGTACAGGACTATCATGAGGGTGTTGATATCAAACCCACACCAAAGGCTCCAAAGTGATGTCACAGGTTACAGGGGTACCAGTGGTGGATATGTGGGTTTGGTATGTAATATTGTTTATATATGAGTAATAGTTTTTATATAAAGTATATGTTTTTGTCTTCATATAGATTCAAGAACTACAACGTATCAACCACTTACTTGGGGAATTTCATATCGACAATGATGTGCAAAAGGTGACGGAAGCTCAAGAGCACGTCGTAAGTGCGTTAGCCTTAGTTGGAGAGCAAGAGCGACTAGCAGGTCAAGTACCACCAACATATGGGTATAATGTCCCTCCTACAGAGTTAAGGACGTCGAATTCTAGACGTAAGCTACTTCAGATGCTCCAAGTTCATCATATGTACCTCCTCCACCTCATAACACTGGGTTCGCTGCAACAACATGGTTAGAAGGACAAAATACCCAAGTTGAGTGCGTTACTCAGGTTGGTTCTCAGGCTGAGCCCTCCAATCGTGGAAGGAGGTTGCCTCAACGGGTGAGGAGAGAGCCAGCTACTTCAGATGCTCCAGGTTCATCATCTGTACCTCCTCCAACTCATAACACTGGGTTCGTTCCACCACCTCATAACACTGGGTTCGCTGGACCATCATGGTTAAGACAAAATACCCAAGGTGAGTGCGTTACTCAGGCTGAGCCCTCCAATCGTGAAAGGAGGTTGACTCAACGGGAGAGGAGAAAGCCAAAACGATATACACCATCCAAATGACTTTAGTTTAAGTTGTAATTATGACTATATAAGTTTCATCGTATTATCAATTTGAAATATATTGTTATTTAACTTGACTTAATTTGAATTTGTGTGTGTTATGCATGTAACAATGTTAACGTAATTTAGATTATGTTATTGAGTTGTTCTTGATTGTTTAAGATAATATGTTAATAGTTTTGCGTTTTGGTTGAGATGAAGTGTTGAATTCCTAATGTGTCTAGACACTGCCAATAAAATCGACACTACTAATGTCGACTTTACATAAAATCGACATTAGCAATGTCGATTCTACGTAAAATCGACATTAGCAATGTCGATTCTACGTAAAATCGACATTACCAATGTCGATTCTAATGGTGAGTTAAAGGCAGAAAGTTTCTGCCTAAAAAACCGACATTAGCAATGTCGATTCTACATAAAATCGACATTACCAATGTCGATTCTATATAAAATCGACATTACCAATGTCGATTCTAATGGCGAGTATTTAGGCAGAAAGTTTCTGCCTTAAAAACCGACACTGCTAATGTCGATTTTATACTTAAAATTTTTTTTTTTTAATTGTGAATTACCTCTATCTTATTTTTTATGAACGAACCTCGATTTGTATAACTCAAACAATCAATAACAACTCAATAACATAATCTCAATTTTTTTTCATAACATTGTTACATGCATAACAAGTTCAATACATAAAAATGTCTCAACAATATTATCTCAATTACAATAACATCTATGAAACTATGTTCTATTATTCGTGCATTTGCGACGCGTATGTCCTTCCTTCCCACAAGTAGAACAATGAATCACCCGTTTGTCGGTTTGAAAATCCATTTCATTGCGAATGCGTCTTGATTTTGGTCGACCTTTTTCCCGTTCAAGCTTGTAGTTTGGTTTGAACACCGGACCATAATACTCGTTCCAATAATACTCATTATCCAATGGTTCAAATCTACCACTCCATGTCCTCGAATAATTATCAACGGTATAAAATGATGATACAAAAGATAAATGATCAACATTTTGGTTACTACAACAAGCAAGAACGTGGGAACAAGGAACATGATAGGCTACCCACTTACCACAGGTGCATGTCCTTTCGCCAATGCGCACAGTTTGAACATTACCTCCCTTCGTCATGCGACGACTTGTGATAACAGAATAAACTCCACCGCCCGGCCTATTGTTGAAGATTGTTACATGCATACCCCCAACCTTCGAGGTGTTGTGGAGGAGCATTTGGTAAACCTTGGGGCTAAATCGATTTTGGGGTTCGGTGTTTGGTAGGCCAATATTTTCACGAGCAAGTTCAGCAATACCAAGTCTAGATTGAAAGTAATAAACACAACGATAAAATGAAGTCTCAATAATTGCTGTAATAGGCATATCACGAGCACCTTTCATCACGCCATTGAAAACTTCTGAAATGTTCGTTATCATTAGGCCATATCTATAACCACCATCATGTGCAATCGTCCATTTGTTTTTCGGGAGTTTATCCAACCACTTTCGAGCATCAGGATTTAATAGCTCAATTTGATCCATAACATTTTGAAACTTGCGATCCTGGTGTGAGCAACCCGCCTTCCACACTAGCCTTTTTAAATTATCAGCCTTATAGATTTTGAAGAAATTAGAACGAACATGCCTCAAACAAAACCGATGTTCTATATTTTTCCATTTCCTTGCTTTGATTGATGCCAATATACCGTTTTGGCGATCAGAAATCAAACATATATGACGCCCCTTCACAACATGTTCTTGCACAAGGTTCAAGAACCAATCCCAAGTTTTATAAGACTCGCTTTTTACAATAGCAAAGGCAAGTGGCAATATACTATCATTTGCATCACATCCCATCGCAATTAGTAAAACTCCCTTGTATTTTCCGTGAAGAAAAGTACCATCAATGCTAACAACTGGACGACAGTGCGTGAACGCTTCAATACAAGGCCCAACTGCCCAAAAAACACGACGAAATTTATCCATTTGACCGGGTGGTGGAGGTTTATAGTACTCAACAATTGTCTCAGGGTTGTATTGTTTGATAGCTGCAAGTACTTTTGGCAACCTTTGATAAGATTCATCCCAGTCTCCATAGATATGTGCAACAACTTTTTGTTTTCCACTCCATGCTTTTTTATATGATATTTCTTTAGTAAAGCTATTCTTCACATATTCAATAATGACACGGATTTTCAAATCTGGATCTACCTTAACAAGATTTAGGATATCCCAAGCAATTAACTTAGAGTCCAGATGAAAATGATCTTGGCCTATTCCTGCAGATAAACAAGTATGTGGTCCCACATAACGTGTCACTTCCCACAATGCATTCTTCCTGATCAATAAACTACCACGGAGATAGAAGTTGCACGGATACTCTTTTTTATAACAACATATTACCCATGTTTTATCAGTGCTCTTCTGTACCTTGTATCGCCAATTCTTTGTTATATGATATTTCTTCACAGCACACTGCATATCATTTTTCGACTTAAAGAGCAAGCCTATACCTAACTCGTCACTCTCAGACAATTGAACTTGACTTGCACGAATATCTGTGACATATAATCCTTCACCAATTTCCCTATAAAATTGGCAACCATTGACATCCATAATGTTATCCCCAATATCAGTTTCCTCATCGTCACTGCTATCACTGCTACTTCCATTGTCCTCATTCGTTAGTCTGTGATCAAACCATTCTTCATCATCTTCGGAATCAGTCTCCAAATCTTGGTTTAATATGTTTACATTTTGAGGCCTAGGAGGACTAACATTTGTGTGTGCTATGTGCGTAGTTGTACCAGCATCTGACTGAAAAGTTAATGGAACCGCATTACCCAAATCATGGTAAGAAGTTGAGTAATTTAGATTACCTTGGTCCAAATGTGAGTCAATTGTGTCACCAACGTAATGACCTCCAATATCTGTGTCACCAACGTAATGACCTCCAACTTCTGTATCACCAACGCAAGGACCTCCAACTTCTGTGTCATTAGCAAACTCTTGACTATCTATCGGAATTATCTCCAAGTATAACTGTAAACTTCCTATCCCCGAAAAATGAGTAAATACATCAAACATAGCTTCAACACCACTATTATCATTAACGGGAAGTGCAATATAATTAGCAGTGACACGATCAAATGAAATAGGATATCTGCATATCACTCCCAACCTAAAGTCCCGTTTGTTTAGTCCGGTAACTTTGTACAATTCTGTTAGTAACTTCTGATAACTCCATCTGCTATTTGCCCTAAGGGGCCGTTTTGGTGGAATATCATACTCACATCCATTAGACGGGTTTAATATATTTCCTCCCCAATAGCACAAAAACGTAACCGGTAAGCTATCCATTACAAACCTGAGATAATTTTAAAAAAAAAAATTAAATTACCTTTTGAACAATTTTAGTGAATTGTCAACTTTATAAGTATAACATAAAAAGAACACTAAAATAAAAAAATGAACTCTAAAGATAACACCATGTATACTTGTTATTGTTGGCATTAATTTAAAAATAACACCATTTATCTATAGCATAAATTAATTAATTAAACTAAATTCACAACCAAATTAGCTCAATCATGGACAAAATCAAGAGAGTTATACGAGACTAAAAGTGTTGAAAACATAAAAATACTATGGAACCAAATGTAAAATGTTTCAAAAAATCACATACAAATACTTCTTGATCACACAACATTTATTCAAGATAAGCATATTATATAGACATGTAAGTCCTCATCGTTTGAATTCATAACTATAATATAAAGAGCACAAAAAGTGAAAACAATAAAGTAATACATACCCCTTGAATATGAAAAATATTGTTAGGGCTTCAAGGGGAAGAATTGAGCAATTGACGAATTTGATGGAGACTTTGTGATATTTGCTGAAAGAAAAGAAATCTAGTGCTGCGTTTTTTTTTTTTGGGCTGAAATAGCTGCTGCTTTGAAACTGCTTTGAAACGGCCGTGTGAAATGAAACTGAAATGAAGCTGAGGGATTATATTAGGGCATAAAATCGCTACTAGTAATAGCGATTCTTCCCATAAAATCGATACTGGTAGTATCGATTTTACCCTTGATCAATTAGTGATTAATTAGTTGGTAATTAATTTAATTAGTAAGAATCGACATTGCTAGTATCGATTTTAATTAAAAATATTTTTTTTTAATTTTCGGAGACGGTTGATAAATCGCTACTGGCAACATCGATTTTAGGTAAAATCGACACTGCCAATAGCGATTTTAACAAAGAGGTACATTCAGGGAAATACTTTTCAGTTTAGGTTATTTTGGGAAATACTTTTGTGTAATAGCCTATATAGAAAAAAAACTCTAAAATTTTACTCTCCAAAGCTTTGTGGGATGAAATATTGAAATTCTTCCCTCAATTTCATTCACCTTTAGTTTTATGGGCTTTATCAATTTGGGCTCAATCCAATTCAATATTACCTATAAACCCCAACAAAATTATAGCTTAATTTTCTTCTAAAATGGTGCCTTGTGCTCAAATTCTATTATTTGAATTACAAGTTTACAACTTTTGTCATTAAAAAAAAAGGTTCCATATACGACCAAAGAAAATGGCTGATGAAGCTGGATATATAGTTGACATTATGTTATCTGAACTTCTTGATTAATAAAATTTGATTTTTGTAAATAAGAAACAACCAAATAAACAAAGTAATAAAACAAATTAGAAAGGAAAGCCCAACTATAGATAAAGACTACTTTTCCTTTTAATTTTTTTGCCTTTTCTTCATAGTCCAAGAAAGCAAAAAAGCCCTTATGGGAAAGGGCATAAGTAACAAAGTATCCACATTTAAAACTTCACATTTAAACACTAAATAGTAAATACAAGCCCAAATTTCCTTAAGAAATCCTCAACACTCTACTCAGAAAATTTTGCAACCTCAAGTTTTGAGGCAGCTTCAACATCCAGAAACCATACCAACTTCCCTTTACCGGCCGGCTGGACCATTCTCGCCGGCAGAACTTCACAGTCGGGACCCACATCATCAATCGCCAAGTGCACCGCATCTGCTTTGTTGCCACCTGTGACGACTATTGCAACATTGGAGGCAGAGTTTATGACAGGCAGCGTGAAAGTGATTCTCTCGGGTGGAGGCTTGGGTGAATTAGTGATAAAAGTCACCCACTGCACTTTCTCGTCAAGTACGGATTGATTCGGAAATAGTGATGCAACATGCCCATCGGGTCCCATTCCGAGGAGAATGAGGTCAAATTTTGGACAGTCGTTAATTTCGGACACGCTTATTACACGAGTCCTAACGAGTTGTCTGATGGCAAACTCGTAATCCTCGGCTGCTTGTTCTGCAGTTGCTGAGTCGTTTATGGAAAGCACGTGGCTGTGAACAATAGGCACCTAGAAATGGTAACCAAATATATAATGAGTTATGCATTAATGGAGAAACAGAGATTAGCAGAATTAGCTGGAAAAGACTAATTTCAACTTTACTAGAAGAAACCAAACATTATATTATAAGTATCTGGTATACCAAATTTTCCAAATAGCATATGTCAGTAAAGGGTATTAGTACGGGTTTTTTTCTAGTGAAATGGTGAATACATCATTACATCAATCCAATACATCAAAAAATCTACGCAGTCTGCCTAAACTAGTAGGAATCGAATGCAAGACCTCTTGAGTATTAGTACGCTACATAAACTATCCAAACGGTGGATCAGTCAAACATACACCAATCTCTACCTTGAACACTTTTGATTGAAAAAAGGACACATTAAAAACCAGAAAATACTAAAATATATGAATTTGAATATGGAAAATAAAAGTCCCTAAAATGGTTGCTCGTTATCAGCAGATTCGAAATAAAACGCCAAGCCCAAAATCGAAAGAAAAGAAAGATAGGTCAAATAAATGATCACTAGAGCAAATGCAGTATAAAACAAGTTTAATCTTTCCAACATTGGAGGTCCGAGGACGTCACTTGTCCCCTTTATGCCAGATCTATCGAAGATATATACAAGATCTCCAGTATTAATCATCAAAAACTGGATAAATCATCAATTAAATGCCCGACAATCCAAGAATTATACGTATATTGAGACAACATCAGCGAAACGAATAATACGTCATTGAATCAACGAAAGGACAATAGGGTTACGTACCTTGGACAAAAGACCATCCTTTGTAAGCTTATAATTGCTATCCGAGTGGCTTTTGGAAACCATTCGCTCATCGGCAAAAAATATATACCACTTGGCCCAATCAACAGTCTTGTTGTATGGAGCTTCACATAGTTTTCTGCTCATAATTTTGAAAAACTTTTATACTACAAAAGGGTATTATCAAGGAGGGAAAGATCAAAATGACACAAATGCACTTACCGCATTAAGTTAATAAGTGAACCGCCGGATAAAGCAAGCGCGAAAACGCCCCTCTCTTTTATTGAAGCCTCTGATAAATCTGCAATATATTCTGCCAAATTGCTACTCAATTCATCTGCATTCTCATGAATTCTCAGCTCTCTCCCATTCTTTTCGACCCAAGATAAAGCCATTATATCTATATTTAAAAAAAAAAACACAAAATTGAAGACTTCATAGAGGAGAATCCACAATTAAATAAAATCATACAATAAAAAGGAACTGGAAAATTTTGGCACCACAATTTCTAGAAACTCAATTAAAACCCTTCAATTAATTAAACTAATTGTGATCACAGACAATCCAAAGCTCTGATTAAAGCAATTACAAACCAATTTCAATAAAGATTCACTTCAGTGCATGTAATACACAGAACCCAGAAAATTGAGAGCAAAATATCAGTAAACTCAATTACTATGAATGTATTGACGAAAATCAAGAGGCATAAGATCAAGGCCCAAATCACTTAAATCAACACATGCACATCAAAATAAGTAAATAAAACAACTTTTATTGACAAACATTGTGGCATGAACGAGCTTAGATTCTGAAGACCCACAAATAAAAAATAAAAAAGATGCATTCTTGAAATCAATTAGAGAATAATCATTAAAAAAAATCAATTCTTTTAATAATTTAATAAACATTTAGAACTAGAGAGAGAAACTTACAGAGAAAAGGATGGGTGTCAGAGAAGGAAGAAAACTGAGTGAGGTGGAAGAATAGAAGATGGGTAGCAACTCGTTGTTCGTATTATATAGACATAATTACACACCCCATTGTTACTTTTTCTGTGTGTGAATGTCAAGAAAATTTATATATGAGATAATAAAAACTATTGCACATTTTACATTTAAATATTAAAGACTTTTTTATTTTTATTTTTTTAATTAGAAGTCATCACAATAATTGTGATATCGTCATACTCGACCATTCACAATGCAAGTGTATTTACAATTATGTTATATTTGGTTATTTTTCTTCGATGTTAAGTAATTACATAATAAGTGTATTAAATACTTATTTATTAATACTTTCCGTGTGAATGAAACTGGATCTAGACAATTTTAACTGCGGTTAATGAAAATATTTCTTTTCTTTCACATCATAAGGAATATTTAAGAATGTCCTAACTTAGTATAAATAAGAAAGTCTATTTTTTTGGGGTACAATTGAAAAAAATAAGAAAGTTGGCATGTTAATTACTTCATTAGAATTGCAAAGTTTTTGTAGATTTCAGTGGAAGATGGAGAAATATCACAAATTAATAAATCAAACAAACACCTCTTTATCAACTCACTTTTGGATTAGATATATATATAGTAAAAAACACTAGTTTGATCCAGTTTTAAAATAAATAATATATATAGATCTTTCAGCGCTTAAAACAAGAATTATAGTTTGGCTTAATTGAAAAAGGAAAATATAGCTAGTTAAACAAAATTAGAAGGCATAATATATTTTATTTCATTTAATGAGTGGGTAAATTAATATACTCAAACAAACACCTGGTCTGGTTGGAATTTGACAGGTTTGCAATTTGCAAGTAACTTGCACGGTTTAAATTGAATACTTTAGTGCAATCTGAAGCATTTATTTGCTTCTCCTTTTTTTTTTTTTCCTTTTATCTTTATTTTAAGTTATCCCATTTTATAGTTCTTCCTTTTGTCCTTTTCTTTTAAGTGTGTAAATAAATATTATTCTATTCGCTTCCAAGTTTTGTCATGTTCCCCTTAACTTGCAAATTGCCCCTTGTTTTAAGCTTGGCTATCCTATTATGGAGGAAATTAGAAAACTCCACTATCATAATTAATTAATTGTTATTGATAAAGTGAATCATACTTTTTGTCTTTCTTACAGCCGACTTTTGAGCATTCGTTCTTCTTAAATTTTTTGGAGCAGATTCATATTTCTTAACAATGTAGTGTAACACATTCGTCCCTCTTAAATTTTGGTAGTAGAAGCGTACCTCTCATCAATGCAGTGTAACACATTTATCCCTCTTAATTAAATTCAAAATATATCCTAAAATAAACGAAAATGGATGTATTATGAATTTAGATGGACGAATGTGTTACACTATATTTATGAGAGGGACGCATCTACTATCAAAAATTTAAGAGGGACGAATGTATTATACTACAATGATAAGATGAACGAATCTGCTACAAAAAATTTAAGAGTGAAAAAGTTTGGGTCCATATTTGAAATTACTAGTTACCGGTAATACTTTAAGAAAAAAACTAATAATATGAAACATGTATTTAGTTATTCATGTACTTAATTTTTTTTAAAGAAAATTGAAATTAGTGATGCCACCTCTAAATTTTACGCTAGTTGGTTTTGTCAAGAATATCATTTTTTAATCCAATTTAATGTTGTTCTTTCATTTCTTGTTAATCTTTGCAAATTTCAATTTCGGATCAAAACTTTTATTTCTTTTGATTTTCAAAAAATTCTGTGATGGTTTCATGATTTTAAACATTTATTTGATGTTAACTTCAAATGATTAACTGAATGGATAGCACTCCTTAATATTAAGAAATTTAAATTGGAATATGTAGAGCTCTCTATGTAGGAATTTATTTCGTATAATCGCTTATTTATTTTGAGAATATATATTTATACCACGAATAACGTGAATATATAGTTTCAAAGTGTGTTTTTTAGAGCATGTTTTAGTTCGATGTTAAATGAGTGCAAGTACAAGAACACCCATCCCACATTGATGAAAGGAAAAAGAGTATGTGCACCTTATTTTGTGAAGAAAGTCAATAATATGCCAAATGTTATGTGATTTGTATATATTATTTATATGATGAAATTATTTTATTTTCTTTATTTATTTAGATTACTTTAGATACTTTGGGAGCTTTTGAATAAGTACAATACTTGTTTCAAGTTGTAATTCGATTCTAGGAGTATATTTATAATTCTTTCTTAACATATTTACCTCCAAGTTGGAATATGGGTTGGGTTCTTTGAGCACCAACGTTTGGTGAAGATGGAGGACCTAGGTGAGCTTGGTTTGACCACACTTATTTGTGTGTCGTCACCGTCGGTTGTATGACATGATGTATGATCAGTCGACTCGACATAGCCTCATGCTTGGGCTTCAAAAATGTTAATCTTTTAGAGAAAAAAATAATTTTCATCTAATTTCAAAATTCAGCAAACACGGTCTAAATTTGAGGTCCAAAACAAAAACATGATTTGATCGTCCGTATATAGAGCATAACCTACTTGTTCATGTTGCGATCAACCCTTGCTCGTCTAGTCCACCTATATGGACCACATCTACGATTTATTCATGAACGAACTTATGCATCTATTTGAGATTGAACCATTGAACTATTTGTACTAATTCAAGTGCAAGTTAAGTAATGTGCTCCGTCCAAAATAACCTTGTGTCTATATCATACATGAGGCAAAATCTGGTCAATTGTGCTTCATGTGTCCTATAAATAATAGAAAATACATACTCTTCTTCCTTCGAAATATTTGGCAAATATTTTTAATCATTTTAAGTTTTTTTTTAGCATTTCATTTGAGAAAAATAACAAACATCAATACTGTTGCATTTTGAAAATTACTTGAATTAATTTCTTTACACGAAGTCAGCTAAAAATATTATGCTCGCGACATTGTAGCCTTGATCTTCATTTCTATTTTTTTGCTTAATAATGAACTAATAATGACCATCAAATTTGTTACAAACACATGGATTAAAACTTTATATTTAGTGTATGTTTTAGTCTACTAAATTGAATACTTTTCGAAGATATTTCATAAGCACATGAAAAATTGTTACTGAAACTAATTAAATTGAGAAATATGAGAGATTAACAAGGCAAATACATAGTTGTGGAATTACAACTTATTCTAGTTCCTCCACAAATTCAACACAAAAACATTTCAATATCTTCGATTGGTATGGTAACGATAAAAAGTTTGATCCATATTTAAAAATTTCGTTATATTGTTAATTATGAACTATATTAAATTATATCTTGTTTAAATATTATTCTTGGTTTACATTATTGCATGAAACATAGTATATGCTTTACTATATATTAATACTGTTAATTATAAAGTTAGACTACTATATGTTACCATATTATTTCAAAATATTAAGACTTGACTCCACTAAACTATTACATTCTATTTTATTATTTAAAGTAGTGCATATATAGAAACTATGGTCAATCTAGCTAATTAGGGTAATTCCATTAAATAAGGTACTATAGAAATATTATACACTAATTAATTATGCCCATCATAGTAAAATATGCGGATATAAATATATATAAATTGTTAAATAAAATATAAAATAATTTGCAGGTACTTTCCATTATTGTTTTCTAGTAATAAGTTTGATGTTTTTTACTTCAATTCAAATGGATTGAAAGTTAATGAAAGTGAAGTATATTATACCATATCAATCCAAACCTATTCCCATATTCATACAAACCCAACTTTATGTCATATATCATTATGTTTATACAGAAGAAATCATTTCAGCCATCATTTTCTTCATTTTCTCAAATCTCCACCATCAAAAGGTAAATAAAATGATGAATATATAGTATCAAAGAGAGAAAAAAAGGGTTTGGAATCTCTACCCATCAATATCAATCAACTAAGGCAAATTCAAAGTAAAAAGAAATTTAAAAAGCTAATTCTTTATTTATCAAAGCCCCACCTCATGACACTTCTTACATCCTAATCTTAGCAAAATCAAAGTCTGACATTTTAATACGCCCACATTTTTTCACCCTATTTAGAAGAAAGCATGAACCATAACAATATTCTTGCTGGCGACATTAATTTAGCATTTTTCGAAAATCATTTCATTCAACTCGATCAATAAGTTCCTTGTAATATAAATTATGATGATACTAACAATACCCAACATTCGATTCCAGGAGAAATTTTAGTCCGAATCCGACTTAGCCAAATTCGTTTTTGTTATTAGTTAGTTAGTCTCCAAAGAATGTCATCAAATTTCAAAAGAAGTATAATACACATTTGTCATATGAATGTTTTGAGTTCGGTCATACTCCATTTAGACAAAAATTACCCAAATTCTAGTTAGGATTTAATTTTACTTCATTTTTTTTTTGGGTCTACTAAACCGTGAATCGGTACATACATGTTCTCCCCACTATTGTGACTCCAACAATATTTGAACTTTGAGTTTGTTTTTGGGATTGCAAGCTGCTATCATGATCACTTGGCCCAATCACCTAGGGATTGCAAGTTGTTCTTATAGTGCTATCACATATTGATCTCTATAAATTTATTTGAGTTATTACGTACCCATTTATGCTACTAGCAAAATTATCAAAAAAGTCAATTTTCCAAATAGTGGAGAAGATTTTCCATTATTGCATTTTGTAAAGAAAAATCTAAACAAGACTTGCAGGATTGGCCGAACTCATCCAATCATAAAATAAGTGAGATATGCTTATGATGGTGATAGTTTGTGTTTTAGGGGTACATTAGTAATGAACATAATCTCTAGAATGTAAAAGAATTAAAAAGAGCAATATTGATTGCATTCTCCAGAAAGACTAATTTACCCCTATTTATGTATGCAGTATTAATGAGGTGACGTACTCTTCCCCTCCTACATTTTATCCTATAAATAGGACATCTTATTCATTGGATAAGGGAGAGGAGAATAGTGAGAATAGCTAAAGAATTTCCTCGAAGTTCGTTTCGTAATATTAGAACGAGATTTGAAGACGATCAAAATAGGAGGAGACAATCCCGAAAATACCCTTGATCAATTTAACGCAACATCAACTTACTTTATATTTGATTGAGTTGGTGGAGTATTACCCCTTTTGTAAATAAGTTGCAGTAGTAGTACCTAAATGCGCTTTTCTTTCTTGGAGATCATTAAAAAGCTGAATTATGTCACCTTATTTTTATGGTCGAGTTTGGACCATCAATTGTTGGGAATAATAAATTCAAACATATTTCCATTCTTTTTTTTTTTTCACTCCACCAAATGATGGATCATCTGTGATGGGAATTAAATTCTAATTTTATATATAGTTAAATTAGTTGCAGACATTGTGGACCAGCTGCTAGTAAAGATTAATTAAAGATAACTTAATAATTTGAGTTTGCTTGTAGAGAGTAAAACAAGGAAAAAAATAAACTAGCTATAAGTCTATAACAGTACCTTTCAAGCTACATTATAGTCAAATGTAGATGAAAATGAACTCAATATGGTTGTATTTTATTGTTCGAAAGAACTTGGTCACATGTTCAATGCATATTGGCACAATGTTTATTTTCTTTTATTTAATATAAAAGGGAGAAAAAAAAACTTTCATTTGAAAATGAGGGGTAACATAGTCTAGAGATAAATTTGCACTTACATCCCCTGCGCCTTTGTCACATAGATACAATATCCACCAAATTCTTATAATAATTTTCTTAATTTTTTTTTAGTGAACAATCGATCTTATACATAATAATTATGATTCAGATTGATTAGGACAGCAAATTACAATAAAAACAACTTACAATGCATAAATAACTAAAAATGGGGGGAATTGCATTTCTATACCAAATTTTTACCTACTTTAGACATTTGGTACCATACCTTGAAAAAAGACATTTAATACCAAAATTGAAGGGCTTTTTTCACATTTACTTGAGGTTTAATGATGATTTTTAGTATTCTCCAAATTTTTTTACCATAACATACTTATGTATCCTATATCATATTTGGAAAATTATTGTGGCATGATCCTTCTAGATTATAATATATGATTTAAATTTGATTAATATCCCAAAACTTTGTTAATTTTCTACGGATTATTTATTGCATTTCTTGAATTAAAAATTGGACCATTAGAAAAGCTTTCTAATGGAAATTTGGCCCCAAAAAATGGACGAAAAAAATAAATGTAAAAAAAAAATCCTTCAATTTTGGTATTAAATATGTCTCTTTTGAAGATTTTGTATCAAATATCTAAAGTAGTAGAAAGTTTGATATGAAAAATTGAGAAATTAGCTCTATCAATGAAACAAGACCTCGTCGACTAAAAACATTTTGACCATGTAGGATGAAAAATCCCTTAACTCGATCCCACAACCAATTTTAACTAAACTACTAAACTTACTAATGTAGCCAATCCTCCTCATAGTTTGACTTAAGTTCTTGAACTAAATTCTTATTACATCGCTCGTACGCCTATTAGGAAAATGTCTAATGTTAGGACATAGGACCAAACATAATATATATTTGAGACCATTTAATTTCTTGAAGGTGGATGATTCCTTAATTATCATCATCACTATTGATCAATTTAAGCAAAGCATGATTGTCTACTTATATACTTGTTAGCATTAAACCTCCTTTTCTAACCCATTTCGATCGGATCCTTTTAAGCAAATCATGAATTTATGTTGTCCTTTTCAATAATGGCCATATTGCCTAGCTAGGCTTCTCAGTTGTCCTCTAACTCACGTGGTGCATACATTATTGATTTGTACCTAACAATTTAATTTAATAGTAGTACTATTAGTTTTGATATTACTTATGATATGTATGTTAGAGGGGGAAAATTCTTGTCCAAGCCTGGCTTGGCCAAACCCATCCAACCACCAAGCAAGTGTATTGCACTTGCTTTGTGATTGGTCACTCTCTTAGGAGTTACATCCAATCCCAAAGCAAGTGTATTGCACTTGCTTTTTAGTTAGTTTGGGTTCGGCCAAACCCGGTTTGGGTAAGAATTTCCCGTTAGAGGGTCCATCTCAAAAACAACATTTTATCTGTTCATTGTTTCATTAATTAAAAATATTAAATAAATAAAATAGACAGCAATGTATATGAGAGTTGGTACGGATCGAATTATTTTGTTCCTGATGTTTAGGATCGGATTTATTTGTCCGTTTTCGTGTGGGCGGTCCATCATAGTATATATTGTATGAATTTAAAGATGTATGCCGCATGTGATCTTGATTGTATCGTCCATTGACATTCTCCTAATTTTTTCTTGGAAATAGTATTAATTAATTAAAAAATAAACACTAAAATAAAGTAGAAGTATCGATTGTAGTATTGTATCTAGTTCAGAAGATTATGTTAGTACCAATAGGTGATTGGTCTAGTGAAAGAGACTAGTCACTACAAAGTAGCGGATTCAGGTTCGAATCCTTGTTAGGAGAAGTTCTCACTTTATGTGCCCGACGTGCATGGAATTAAATCATTGGGAAAACAAAAAAAAAATTTATGTTTGTCTTCTAAATTAAATGAGTAGATGCTCCAAAGTACATTATATTCTCACTATGTATTTTTATTTTTAGATTTAGTTTTAGTTTTAGTTTCTTAGGGGTATTCAAGCTTTAGATTTGATTTAAGTTATTTCAAAGAGCCGAGCATATTAAGTGAAAACTTTTTCCAATATTATCCAACATCATTTGCTATAAATAATCTCTTAGAAAAATTATTTTGTGCATTCACTACGACATAGTACAACTCATGGATGCATGAGAATGTATTGAGCCCCTAAACTTATGGAGTAGTTGACTCTAAGATCTCATTTCAATAATAAAATTGATTAGATAAATCTCATATGTATGTTATTCCACATCATTCGTCTCTAAAAATGCCACACATTATTCTTTCCTAGATGTTTAGAGTCATGTAATATAATAAGGGTTAAATATATTCCTTGTAATCTTAATTAGGATACTTGTTTAATCCAATTTTAAAGTAATTAGATCTGAGCCAGTTGTATAATATTTGGAAGAAAAAAAAGACACCTAGTTTCTTTTTAGCTTTAGAAAAGAGTAATTAAAATCCTAGACTCAGTTCTAAAGTTTTATAAGTTCAACCAAAATTTAAATGTCATACTCAATAGTATAATAACTTGTGATTTCAGATACTAATATATATTTAAAATAGTTTCTAAATTTTACACTAGTATTTTTCTTTTCTTTATTAGGTTTTACATATAAAAAAAAAAAACAAAGGTGTGATATATCGAGGTTATCTTTTAGCTTTATGTTATGAATACAAATAGTTACACGAGATATTTTTGAGCATGTACATGTGTTTAGGTTTTTGTAGATATCACACTTATAGTTTTGACTGTATTATAGTTTTTGTATGTAAAATAGGTACATGATCATAAAGGATTCGACTACGATAACAAAAAAGAAAAATTACAATGTCAAAGTATAGTAAATTACAATACATATATCAAATGATACATAGGCAATCTTTCGATGAACAAGTATTTAACGCGGATTTTTTGCAAGTTAATTAACTCCTTTTGACAATTTACCTTCATGTTAATAAGCAATTTACTTTTCGGTGAGATGAAATAATGCGCAATTTACCTCCTTGCTAGGGGAGGTGTTGCACACATGGATCAAAATTTCCATCTTTTCCGTCGAAAACATCGAAAAAATTCTGTTTTTGAATCAATCGAAATGAAAATAAGATGTATTTTCGAAACTCAATATTTGTCATGTAACTTTCTTTTTTTCTTAATTTAGTAACTTTTTTCCTACTTTTTTCGAAACGTTTCCGGGAACTTTTCGAAAAGTTTCTTATATTAAGCTGACCGAAACATATATCGAAAACGAAACTTTGATCCATGGTTGCACATACACTCTATAATGCTACTGAGACTTCATTTTCATGTAAAAATTGATCAATTTAATCTTACCATTGATAACATATTCACCTCGCTTTAACCCATGTGATATGCATATATAGACAATTTACCTCAATGTGATATGTATAAATAGACATTTTAACTCTCTGTTATATTGCATAATATGTTTTTTATCCCCTTGTAAAATTGTAAAAATCAAGAGGGAGGCAATGTGCTTCTTTTACAAAAATACAAAGATGTATTTTGCCATTTTATTTATCACAGAAAATTGAACTACCTATTTTATATAACACAGGAAATTAATTTGTTATTCACTCTATTTAACGCATGTGTTGGTACATGCATTTGTTTTAATTTCTTTGTTCATATTTTCTCAATAGTAAGAATTAAGACAACCAATTCTTTTAACATCATGTGAATGTTCGGAAAAGGATACATCATACATATTCAATTTTCAATTATGGACATTTCTCTTCGCCAACTTTTTATAATCAAAATACAAATCTCAAACTAGATTTGCATTTGCTCTCAAAATTAATAAAAAAATTGGTTCATTTGTCAACGTTAGAGCCGTGTATACCCTTCATATGAGTATGCTTGAATGAAATAGACCTACCCTCCCTAATTCTTTTGATATATAATATAGCAAACAACAGTTGAAATTTGGGCATTTGTACCTACAAGAAAACTTTTGTCCCAACTGAATATTGAGATAAATTAACTGATTTGTGGTCCTATAATTGACTTTGTCCTTATTTTTGTTACGTACACGGGCAGTTTTAAATTGCTTCTAAACTCTTCAATGTTAATTTCATTTTAAATGCCAACAAAACTTTATTTGTTTGGGTGGTAGTTCTGCACATATTTATGACATGGATAGGGATACCATCTTTAAATTAAATGAAATATTATTATGTTTTATTTGTTAATTTGTGAAAGTAGAACTGTATGTTTCATGTGAAAGGATGTGATATTAAGTATTTGTTTGGAATGTGGACCAATGATTTGAAGTTTCCTGCTCCCTAGACCTAATATGGACCTGCCCACTTTTCTTGGATATCGATCTTTTGTATATAAGAATGTAAATGAGTCGAACGAACTCGGATAAGGTGCAAAACTTTAAGTAAAATTTAAAAGTAAATATGATATTTATGGCTAGCGATATTGCCAGAGCAAGGATTGTTGTTGCCAGAGCAATTTTTTTTCATTTTCTAATTTGCTCCTTCTAGTCAAAAGTCATAAAAATTCATACTTTTTAGTTCCTAAAATAACCTTATTAATCATTAACAACTCATTTTCTTCTCTCTCCTATTAAAATATTATTAACTACTTTTTCTTTTCCCAAGAAATCTTCAAATATGAAAATAATTTAAGTTGAATTTTCATTTTATAGAGTTTAATCTGTTGGGGAGGTCATGAACATAGATTATAAGTTTATAATTTTGTTTTAATTAAAGTTTAATTTGAATATTATTAAAAAATTAAAAACTTTATATAAAAATAACACAATAATATATTTTCAATTAAACATAAATATTCATTAAGCAACATATTAATTTTCACTTTCACAGTATGTATAATTATATTTTTATTATCTAACTTGCTAAATAATTTTTAGGAACAATTTATATAAAATATTTATGTTACCTTTTAACTACTCAATATTATTCATTTAACATAAAAAATTGAAGTCTAACAAAAATTTATAATATTATAATCTTCTTAAAATTGATTCAGGTTCGATAAATAAAAAAATTACAAAATATGATAAATTATATGAAGTTAGTCAAAACTTTGACTTGTTTGATTTATATAGTTAAGCTCTTCTTAATTAAATTGATTTGTTTAATATTGAAACCAAATTCAATATTATAGATTTCAATTTAAAAACGTGTATTTCGACTTAAGTTAGCTCGTTTATACCTTTGTTATCAACTATATATTCCACTAAGATCGATAAGCTACTTGTCATATAAATTTTATTAAGATTAATTTAACATATATAAATCAAACAAGTCAAAGTTTTGACTAACTTCATATAATTTAACATATTTTGTAATTTTTTTATTTATCGAACCTGAATCAATTTTAAGAAGATTATAATATTATAAAGTTTCGTTAGACTTCAATTTTTTATGTTAAATGAATAATATTGAGTAGTTAAATGAATAAATTATTTATTTTGTAATCTATGTTCACGATTTCCCCAACATATTAAACTCTATAAAATGAAAATTCAACTTAAATTATTTCATGTTTGAAGATTTCTTGGGAAAAGAAAAAGTAGTTAATTATATTTTAATATGAGAGAGAAGAGAGTGAGTTGTCAATGATTAATAAGGGATATTTTAGGAACTGAAAAATATGGATTTTTATGACATTTAACTAGAAGGGGCAAATTAAGAAATGAAAAATATTTGCTCTGGCAGCAACAATCCTTGCTCTGGCAATATCGCTAGCCGATATTTATACACCTATATATCTTCTTTAGATTGTATGATAATTGTTAACTTAAAACCACATTTTGCGTCAAGTTCATCCAAATTCATTAGGTTCGACTCATCTCAAAAGCTAAACTAATATGTGATAACTATCCAAGACCATATAAAGAGTATTTAGTTTTGATTGAGATTCTTTAGTATAAACACTCCTCCATCATATGTGGGTTAAATAAGTTCAATACGTAATATTATCAAACGTTTATCTTGCGAATTATGACATATAGGTAGTCAATACGGATACAATTGGCTTGGACAAAACATGCCGGTGAAAAATCTGAACTTGTGAACAAAAACCGAAGAAACTCAATCACAAAATGAGGCAACCCAAATTAACATGAGGTCATTGAATCGGACTAAGCAAATCTACATAGATTGAATACAATTCAGTAATTCACCTTCAAAACTAACTCAAAAAGCGATAATACCCAACATGAAATAAGGAGCACTTAAACTTAATACTCAATTCACGTTGAACATTCTTTAACTCAACGATAGAAAAGAAAGTTTATTTTTAATTTTTAATTTTGAGACATCTACAAAAAGAAAAGTTATTTAGTGTAACCCTTTTACCATGTAATCAAGTACACCATATACCATATGGTTCAGCGCACCTTTGAAATTTTCGCGTATAGTGAAACTTAACATCCATATTGTGATCAATGTGAACACATTTTTAAAATATTATATTTTTTGAAGAACATGGTCAAAATAAAGGTGATCTAAATTCTCACTTTACATATGAAAATTTCATCGATGAACTGTACTACATGTACTTGATGACGTGGTACAACAATTATATTAAATAATTTCTCCTTACTAAATAATAAAAGGATATACTTTTAAGGCATATATATTATTATTTAATTTGTTTTTATTTTATAAAATATAATATTAATATGTAAAATTGATTTGATTTCGAAACAAGTTCACATCAACCAATTTTATTGGAATTGGAATCGAGTTATAAAATAAATTATCAAGCAAACACCATATAGAATCTAGACTACATGGCACCACACCCCGATATAATAATATGAAAATAAATTGGTATGGCATCTTTGTTTGGTTTTTCATGAATGCATTACTATATAATAACGGAGTAATATTTTGTTTAGTTTTCATGAGTGGACTACTATAAAACTTAAAACAAAAAAAGAAGAAGATATAGTTTAAAGCAACAGCAGCTAAGGGCAGAAAATCGGTTTAATGAAACAACTTTCAGGACATATAATTGTACTTTACCAAAATCACAAAGAGTGGCGATTGGTACATTACCCTGAGAAGCCACACAATTAACAATTGGGGGGAAGTGTCAAATAAAAATTTCCAGAAAAATTAGACAACTACAAACGCAGAATAGTTCGAAGAGTATCAGAAAGGTTTTGAATTGTTTGTTGCTCTTGGGCTGCTTGCATTTCCTGAAGTGGCATTTCTTCATAACACCTGTAACGAGATGTAAGTTCATGATCTTGGAAAAAAGCTCATTCACTATGCCATACATATATAAAAAGAAAAAGTGAATGGAGGTTCATACATTTTGTGGTATGCCAATGCCTGAGCTAGGTTCATCAGAGTTGGACTAGAAGTAAGCCTCTGATATACACTCGGGGGAAGGGGCACCTGTAATATATAAATACATATTTATATGATGCAAATGCTGAAAATAACATAACATTAAAAATGAACGAAGAAGATGAAGGTGACCTCATTTTGTCTGCTTCTACCCTTTTTGGGCTGCGCATCGGCAGAGAAAAGCTCCTGCATCGCTTCTACAGCTATGTTTCCACCCTTATCCCCTTTCCATCCCCCAAGCACGTTATCGGTTAAAAGTGCAATGGGTGATATATCAGTTGCCCTTAAAAATGGTATCGGTACCGTATTGCCAGCAGAGTATATCGACCAAAGCTGTACCATAATAGGCAAATAAGTTAACAAAACACAAATAGTAAATGGACTAAACTGGAAATAACATATATACCAATGTGAAGCTAAGTTTATACAGGAAAATGCCTAACTACAGAAGCAAATAGAACACGGATAAGGCTCAGAGACAACAGTGCAAACTGACAGCAAATTCAAAGTTTTAGCCACTATGTGCTGCATACTACTTACCAAAGTAAATCTAAGTTTTATGTACGCATATTTGGGATGATCATGAACTACTCAAACGTAGGGTAAACAATTCACTACGTACAGCGACTTAGTCATGAGGAAATCGAACAAGTTATGTATTCAAAAGGACTCAAGAATGGTTCACCACTAAGAAATTTATACCGTCGTTGGTAGATATGGAAGAATGATTGTTGAGAAAGTTGCTCCATTTACTTTCAGATGTGTAATTTAATCATTATGTTAGATTAAAACCCTCATTAAAAAGATGTGAAATTATAGAATGTTTAAAGGGAAGCTTCAAAATGCCATGTTCAGAAGTATCTGTTAATTAGAGGAAATCTAGTGAGGGAAGTTGCACATTGGATCAATTTTGTGGTCCATGCCCCTTGGCCTGTTGCTGCAGGAATGAGGTGTCACAAAACAAGCATAAACTTACCTATATTGCAAATGATAGCCTGAATATATGAAGGGACATTTTCTAAACACACGGCCCTCGAGCTAAGTGGCTGAATAATAATAGCCTGAATAGAAGGAAAAAATGGGAAGGACAGTTGGAACAAGTGAACAAGAATGGAAAAACAAAATGTGAAAACCAAAAGGAGAGGCTTGCAATTCCTGTTATGGACTAGTAATAGTTGCAGTTCAAACACATCATCCACACAAGAAAGCAAAATGGCTCACACATTCAATAAATGCAATACAAGACCGAGCCAACTTAATAGTCACCATAGGAAAAATGAGACATTATCTAATGCACGGAAGAGTTTGGAAGCTAAAACAGCAAGTACCTTATCTAATGCTTTTCTACTGACAGTCTCGCTAGTAGCTGAAGCATCGGTTGAGCTAGGACCACCACCAACAGTGCCTAGGCGAGTACTGTTTGCCTTGTGATTTTGCTGGATAGGCAAAGGTGCAGGCAATCCTCCTGTTCGGGTTCCCACATTGACAGTGCTGCCCATCCTGAATGTTAATATGTACGAGTTAATATACATTAGATAACTGCATAGGAGTTCTGGATATGCAGGTTAGACAAGCACAGTTTGTTCAGGAAACATGGATATGCAATTGCAGGTCACAAGCACAGTTTCCGAATCATCAGAGGGAACCCCAATACTTCTTACTCCAGTCAGAAACAAAAGCCAGCGTAATTAAGTATGAAGAGTACAGCAAAGGGAGCACCTAAGACATATGCACATCAGTAAACCATTCAAAAGTAGAGATAAGGCACACAAACCACCCAAGTATGGGATCAAGCAAATGTCTGGGATAATATTAAATGCCTCTAGTCAGTAGTCACTACCAACTCAAGCTCTAGATGAAGTAGTCATCCAATATATTATCATGATATCACGGTACATTATCAGAGCTAGACCAAGATGAGGTCTTGGGTTCAAATATACCGCCACAAAATTATGAAAAAGGTTCTAGTAGCTAGATTTAAGAAAAGTAAATGTAGCCTGCACATGAGGGTCATATTCATGACTAATAGGGTCTCATACATACTAGCTAAGACTTTGAAGGGGTGCTCAATCAATGACAACCAAGTTAACTGGAACAAGCCACTTTCAAGTATCCCTCTCAGTATAGAGGTTTTATTAGAGAAGAGATGTCAGTCGCGAAAGTGTGTTCACCAGTCGAAGTTGGACACAATTTTGACAAGATGACCAAACTTCAGAAAAACAGACTGGGGAATAACTAAAGTAAGGTGACTCGATGTCATCCTTTTCCCTTGACTCTGTACCTGATTCAAGTACATATGATAGTAACATAATAATTAAATCAGGCAGAACACGTCATTTAGATAAGTTTCCAGGAAAACTAACCTGCTATGTTGAACCACAATATTCTGCTTAAAGGATAAATCTTAAGAATGATTAAGGCAAAAAGTGCTTAGTACTTCTCAAGTACAGGCCATGCTTAATCATACATATTCATCTCACAATGTGAGCTGATAAATCTCAAATGAAAGATAATAAGTGAAGCCACTACTATTTTTTTTTTTTTTTTGCATTATTGACACGCTGTAATAGTAGCTTTCATATGTGTGGTTCTTGTATAGCCTTTTCATCTGGTAAGTGATATCTTCACATGAAAGTAAAAGTGAGGGATTTAATTAAGTTGGAAATGTTTCCTTGAAAAGGCAAGGGAAGGGAAGGTTTGAACCTGTCAAATTAGTGTCAACCATATAAAACACCCATATACATATCTATTTTCAGTGTGAATATAATAAAAACTCATGTCTTTTAAGTGATCAACAAAATCATATGCAAAGAGATCCATATTTGGTGAGCGACATAAAAGATCTTTTAGAACACATAAATGGAGCAGCAATGGAGCGTTAACACTAATATCCTTATCTGGAAGCAACAGGAAGGGAAAGGGGAAAATGGTATTGTAAACCCGCAACTAAGCAATTTTATGTTCGAATTGAAAATGAAATTTTTGGAGTTATTTAGCAATACCAAGAGTTGATTGATACATCTCCATGTCCACTGATTGAGGGACTTGCAGCAAGTCTAGTAGCAGGAGAGGATTCTTCTGCATTTGTCAATGCTCTCTGAGCAGCTGTTTTACTGTTCTCAACTTTATCATGAATTATTACAGTGCCAAAATCACCTAATCAGACAAATCTCCGATCAGTTTACAAACAAAAAATTAAACTTTCACATTCTAATCTTCGTTGACACAGGAGCTAGCATGCGCGCACACTCACACATACATACACACACAGAGATAACAAAATAGCGAAAACAGACCAAAGAGGATTAGGTTCACTAGGTTCAATTGTTCGATTTCGCCATAATTAAGTAAATAATAGTTTTGTGCATAGTTAATAAACCCAGCCTAGAGTTGCTACAAACGAGGCTAGTTGAATGAGCAATGCTGAGCTGGTTATGTAATTAAAACTATCGTAGTTATAAAAAGGTTAAAGCATTCACTAGATTGAGGATATTCTTGAATAAAACCAGTTTTTTGGAGTTTTATGCCCCAAGATCAGAATTCAAGTCAACCAGTTTTTCAGAATTTTTTAAATCATCTGTTTTGTCTTCAGCTCAATAATTTTCGTAAATACATACACTTTGTATTGCCCAACACCAACCAGATCTTATCTGAAATTGCCACCCCAACTATCATGCCAATTTTCCAAGATGTAACACCGTTATACTAATACAATATAGGAATAAAACATAATGCATGATTACCTTCTTCAGATGATTGCACTCCAGAAGGAGGAGCCTGTTTATTCTTTATGCTAAGACCAAGTACTCCAGAGGCAATATGCAGATCATCCTGAGGCCTGGATGGAACAGTGTTGACAATGGCTTCATTTGATGTTGAAACTCCCATTGGATGCTGAAATATAGAGCCAAAAACAACAATTAGAAAAAGCAAGTGTCAGAAAAAAGGCAAGCATGAGAAGAGAGATAGATGGACACTGAGAATGAACTATGATATTTTGAATAACCCATAAAGAAAATCAGTTCTACCCCATCTCTCGGCACTGTCGCATCTAATGCAATATCCTTTGATTGCAAAGCCATTGATGCCCTGATTTGCTTGGCCTTCTCGATCCTTGGCAGCATTGTAGAAGCTCCATTTCTACATTTTTCAATGAATTTGTGCTGCACATGAGCAAAGGGCAATAGTAGAAGTAAGAATTGATGCGCAAAAGATAAATTAAGCATGTCTAAGTGTAAAACAATTAGCCTTCTTTTTATCTATCTTTTTTGGGGTTGTCGGTTGATATTGAATTCTTTTTTGCATATTCATCTGTGGTTGTATCACTGCAAATAAATATCTAAGGCCAAACCTGAAATTCAAGTCAGCCAGATAGCAGAGATGAATCTAATTTTTTAAGCGTGGGATATGTTGCTCATAGCCTTACATATATATACAGGTTCATATATATATCAGAGATGTCATACGGAAAGTAGTGCATTACTCTTTAACAAGAAAACCCACAATTTACATTCAAAAGGACTTTTGTCTGTCTTGAAGATGGGATTTGTACGATGATATTATCGCAGATGTGCCAGAATATGTATAGCCAATCAGAAAATAAACAAAAAATTCATATGAAATATGTGATATTCCTTACAGGAGCAAACATTCATCCAAATGGAAGAACAGTGGAAGCAGCTAAATGTGTACAATGATGCACACAAATTTATAATGTCTGTTTCAGTTTCAGTCAAAGTTTTATACCTTCAGCATCTCAGCTGCAGTAGGGCGAAGTCGTGTGT
Source organism: Penstemon barbatus (assembly GCA_003313485.2). Taxonomy (NCBI): domain Eukaryota; kingdom Viridiplantae; phylum Streptophyta; class Magnoliopsida; order Lamiales; family Plantaginaceae; genus Penstemon; species Penstemon barbatus. The sequence continues at coordinate 23,314,239 of CM064881.1, forward strand.
CCTTCGTTAGGCATTTAGCAACAAAGTCATGGAATACAAGTGACCTGTAGCATTAAATTATTCAACTTTCAGACCCAAAATATAATGAGTTCCAGATTCTACCAATTCCATGTGAAAGAAAAGAATGAAACATAGGAAACCACCAGTCAAAATAATTTAAATTTTATTTGCTAAGGGTGTTTGTGTGGTAGGAAGAGAGGTTGGAGTTTAGTTCGGAGAAGGGACTCGTGACATTTGTAGGATTCAAGGTGGAGAGGAAGAAAAAGATGAAAGGGTGAGGCATCTCTCCTCATACTTTCATTTTCTTCTGATTCAGTGGATTTGCAGGAAGATTCAAATTTGAAAGATGATCGTGTTTCTTTCCCTCTTTTTTCTTTTTGGTATCAAACCAAGAGAAAGAGAAGAGCTTGAGTTTTCTTTTTCCCCTCCCCTTCCTGATACTAAACAAAATACAGGGATACCTGTACCCCACTCCTCCAGAAAGGATTAAAACCATTTCACTTCCTTTTCTCCTCCCTCTCTTGATATTAATCATACCACTAGGGGTATTAAGATGGTAACTTCTTAATGGACTTGTTGTCTCGTCACTATCCAAAACACTGGTAATCACATTTTAGAACTATAAGAATATGGACGTTAAGTGCACAAAATCTTCTAATTCTTAAACCACTGAACTTTAGCTGAAGAAGAGCAGCAAGGTTTCCAAATTAAAATATACTCCTGTCTAGAAGTGAGTTCTCTTATTTCCTTTCTGAGATGTCCACAAAAAGGCAATTTTCTTTGCAACAGTGCCCTTCGATTTGAAGTAATGATGTCACCCACTAATATTCGATTAATGTTTGTACAAAAATCTACAGGAACTTTCAGCTGAATAGGTGTGAAAATACAGCATGCGGATGTCTAATTAAGGCAGTATGCTTGATAAAAAAAAAAAGAATAATATTGTTGATTAAAAGTTGCACTCATTAATTCAGCTAAACGTATACAACTAAAACAAAGATTTAAAGACAAACCATTTTTCTTTATCCTCGAGCATTGGAGCAGGTTCGATGGAAATCATAAACAGTACCTATTACAAACTTTGAAGATGTTAGGCATCCAAATGTCATGTATCAATATCATTATAAAGGAGATGGCAAAGTGTAAAAGCAAGATTTTGTCACTGATTAATTATCGACGTAACAAAGTCGTAACTCATCAACAATAACTCTAAAACTCAACAACAGCTACAACAAAATTTGTATAAGTTAGATGCAGGACAAAAGACATTCCGAGATATGTAGTGGTGAATTATATAACCATATAGATAAGGGCAAGTCAAGCCAGATGTCAGTTATGCAATAGTGTACATCTCTAGCTATTAAGAGTTAATTGTATGCAATATCATAAACATTAATACACAATCTGAATGCAACATCTCTTTCTTTTTTTAAAAGAAAATATGAATGTGAGGTTAATGTACAGTCCTACAAATGCAATATAAAATAGATACAAGAAAACAAAATATGTACAGACAAAATAGCAGTACAGTGTTTTCAGTTAATGTAGGGAAAACAATGACAAAAGGCACGGAAGATTCAATAGTGTAAAACTATTGATGTAGTAAAGGCTACAGATTAGCTCATCGTCCATTTTTTAACTCTTTAACTATGAATTCTTAATTGATCAAAAAAAATCTATGAATTCTTATATCAAGTAATATTACCACTTACTTCAACATTTCAAGTCAACATCTCAGTATAGGCAGATTTGGCTGAGAATTCAAAAGTCAATATCTGTTATGTTTACTCTTTTGCACCCTCAAACTAATGGCTCAAAGTGTGTCCTTGTATACTTCATGGAAGAGTTTTTTTTTTTTTTTTCCAAAACAAAAATATATATATATATATATTATCAAGATAAAGGGCATTGTTCCCCAACTCAGTGGCCAACCAAAAATTAATAAAAAAATGTGGGTCCTTAAATTTGTTCCTCAACTTGTGTTTTCTGCTTTTGAAGGTGAACAAGCGGTACATCATCTGCCATTCTTGTAGCCACTATTGAAATTGTTAAGTAGACTTCCACGTGTGCTTAGAAATGTCTTTTAAAGGACTGGAATGTATGGTTATGAGAACAACTATCTGATCAAGGGTTTGCAGCTCCTTGGCTAAAGGTATTTAGCCAATATGCCAAACTTTGGCCTCTAATTTCTTAAAATCACACATTTCTAGCCAGCTAATTTGCCTATAACTTCAGCATTTTCTACAAGTCCAGACTGAGCCTCCTCTTCCTTCTGCAGAATTTAGTTATAGTAAGTCCGCTTGTTGTTTTCTGGAAAACTATCTTTGGAAAAGTGTTGCCCAATGCTGATATTATTTTAGCAATCAGCTGAACTGTTCGCACAAGTTCAGATCTTTCAACGGAGGTTGCATCAATACTACCTTCTTCAAGAAACCTACTGATCATAAGAAATATGTTTTGATGAATTACCCTCATAGGATGAACGGTTGCCCTGGGAGGAAGTCCCTGGAAAAACGGAACAGCAGTAACTTATAATCATCACAGATAAGTGCAAGACTTAAATCAGATTAAAAAATTCCAGTGATCTTGAAGATAATGGCTGCCATAAAACTAAACCTAGTAGGAAAAAATGTACCTCTGCCATTTCAATTGCAGACACTCCAAGAGCCCACACATCTACCTGGAGAAAAAGTGACAAAATTTTAAGAGTAGGTACACCACATCCGTTCAGAATGTAAAATTAATCCCAAAAAAACTCAAGAGGTTTCTTTCTCACACCCACGTGTATCAAAACAGACAACTTACCTTTCCATCATAACGACTTTCTTGAATAACTTCTGGAGCCATCCAATGTGGTGTACCGATGAACTGAAAACAAGAGCAGTGAATCATTGATAATTGATAAGTACTTCAGAGACAAGAATAACAAAGTACATCATTAGTGCAGCAGAGAATAGTACCTAAATTACAGGTCAAAAATATTAAAGAATTTTTTTTAATAGAAATATTGTGCAAAGAACTCAAAGCTGGCGCTATATATAATTCTCCGCCATGAACCCGACTAATAAACACTACCCATTAATAATGCTTGCCATGACAAATTTCTATATTTCGGTTACATTATCCACTATTTTCAGGGTTCACAAGATCTCAAGTAAATACTTAAAAAAAGTAAACAAAATTCACGCACTGCATGGACAAGCTTTCAGCTTCTGAATACAGTGTCTGACTAACAATATCAACTAGCAACTTTGCATTTTTCAGATGATAGAAGATTCTGACAAATGTAAAATAAACAAAAACATTTATATATATAAAGTATTCAACCACAAAATATCGCAGAAGCGAACTCTAGGAACATATACATACTTATGCAGTAACTAATAAGAGGCTTAAATGGAATAGAATAAGCCTGGCCTCAAGGAAGCTTGTAACTTTAATGAGCTACATGTGGAGCAGCTTATTTATTATTCGCACAGAAGTGGAATAAAAGTATGAAGTGAAATCATTTTGGCCAACCATGATCATGCAAACAAAGGAATACTCAGAAGTACCGTGTTACGCTTGGACATAGTTCTTGTCAACTGTGCAGCAACTCCAAAATCACCTGTAAATGTTATTCATTTTTCATTTTCATCATGTCAGCAATGATTCTCTGACTCCAGTAAATAACTCCACATAGTCCAAATGGAAGGTAATACTCAAGTAAAAAAAAGACAACTTGGTTAAATTCAAATCCAAACAAACAAGATATTGTGAAACTGATTGGCAAACTGAAAATATAAAGATCTGCGTGGAGTTGATATTTCAGACAGACACCTATGCATGAAGTGTCAGGACTCACCTAACTTGACTTCTCCTTGTTCAGTCAACAAAATATTACCACCTTTAATATCTCTATGTACTTTGAAAATTGAATGAAGATACGAAAGACCCTGCATGAGACAGACATATTCTCAGAAATATTACGTAAGAAATAGCAAGAAAGAAATATCTAGCAAGTTGAAACATCGTGATGAATTTCTGTGTGGAGTACCACCACTTCCAATTCTGTCTTCCTAAAAAGCACAAAGAGGATACATGATGTGTCGCTTTTCGAATGCATGAGAGGGTCAATGAACTGAAAAGTAGATAGTACTTGCAGGAACTAAACATGGAAATTAATTGATACTCCTGTCATGACTCTATGTAAAATCTTAGGGAGTATCATCTCATGAAGAAAAAATACTTACTTTCCCAAATAGAAGTTCAATTACTCCCTCTGTTCCATATTATTTGTCTCTTTAGCAAAAATTTATGGCTTCACATTATTTGTCGTTTTAGACGTTCAACGCAAAATAAATTTATTTTTTCCAGATTTACCCTTTAATATTAATTGATCTAACTCCTAATTAAGAGAGGAGAGAGAAAAATAATTATTACTCCAGTAAGGGTATTTTAGGATTTCTAACTTCAAATGATGGCTACTTAATAGGTTTCTTAGTCCATGTGCCACTACCCAAAGGACAAATAATATGAAACGGAGGGAGTAATTATGTAGGGTAGTTTTTGTAATAAAACAAATGATCCTGTAACAGATCTTCTAAGCTAACATTGTCCCCTAAATTATGGACACCTTGAATGCCAAAGATGTTATTTAGAAAATATTGTCCATTAATTTATGGGTACCTTTAATGCTTCTCTGCAAATAAATGCTATTTGACATTCCTCAAGAGCCTCGTCAGTAATATTCATCAAGTCAGCAACACTCCCACCACCACAGTACTCCATTACTATCTGCCAACAAAGCCAAAGATTCCGCATGATTTAATATGTTTAACAGATATCATCATATTTACAACCTCAGGCAGAGGAGACATAAATTGGGCCTGCCACCATCACCCCCCAGGAGAAGAAAAAAATCAAAAAAGACAAAACAAAAACAAAATACCAACAGCAACATCATAGTGTAAAAGCATGAAATATAAAGAGCTAGGTTGTAGCATACCCAGAGAAACTCTTCCCCTTGGTAGCTTCCAAGATAGCGAACAACATTAGGATGATTACACTGCTGCAACATCTCAATTTCACCACGAATTTCTTCATAACCCTCCTCCTGGGAAACATATTGCATTTCACGATTTGAATACAATTCACTTAATCAATGTAACATCAGATGTCTTTGCATCAACAATGTGTTTTGAAATCATACCCCTTCAGACAACGATATTACTTTGATAGCAACCAATTCTGAAGTCCTTATATCCCGAGCTTTGTAGACTGCCCCATATGAACCCTTCCCTGATTGAGAAAAAATTTCCCTTTCAATCATCTTACACTTGGCCATTTATTAAATGTAACAACAAAAATTATATATCCAATGTGTTAAGAAAGTTAAAATTATTTTTATGTAATGAAATTCCATGTACAGGAAAGAATTGAATGTCTAGGTAATCCTCAACCAGTTTAGCAAAGCAACAAGAATTCCTAACATAATAAATCCCGTAACATTTTTTGTGTTCTTAGAGTAGAGCATATATAAACAAGAGTGTGTGAAACTATTATGCGTGCGAGGAAGAGTTCCCAGTAGCTCCATCCAGATGGGAATGTACTTCTAATTGATCCAACTGATTTCATTTTTGTTTACCAGATACAACAGAGATGCCAATATACGATGCAGGACCCATTAAACTTGTGCTTTCGGTAGCATGGAGATTGATTCATGTGAAACCAGCCTCACATGCCAACCACTCCAAGTACCAAAAGGTCATGCTTTGCTCCCGCCACAGGGTACTCTCTTAGTGGCATGGGTAAGCCAGTAAATAGCTGCTTGTGAACTAGATTGTTTCATTAATACATCATCAGTTCCCAAGATCGGCATGTAAAATAAGAAGATGACACATCTTTCCTTAAATTATGACCGACAAACTGCTACATTTCTACTTCATAACATCTATTCGACTTGCATAATAATCATGATACAATATGTTAGCAGTACAAAGATTTAACGATGCAACTGCAGTAGGCAATGAGTTCGAAACATCCAGTCAAAAAAACTTAAATAGCACATAATCCAGAAAATGAAAAGGATTTCTTAAAGCAAGCGCAATGAAACTTGAATATTTACCGAGCTCATGGAGCAATTCGTACTTAGTAAAAGGATCCTCCCTGATCACGCAATCTGGTATCGAGCTCAATGACACTTTCCCACTCCCCTGCTGCCGCAATTGCCCACTGCTACCACTCCCCTCCCTAATTCCACCACCGCCTCCACCTTTTTTCCCCTTCCCATACCCCTCCCCCACCTTCTGCATACTCTCCACCGCCCTCTTCATCGTCCCCCCTTCCCCACCACGACCACCTCTCCTCACCATTGTCCCCATTCCCTCTTCCTCATCTTCCTCCTCTTCATCCTCTTCTTCTCTATCCCTCACCACAAAAGTTGAAAAATCCATCCTATTTTCTTCCTCATTACCAATGTTACCTCTAGGGCTTATTCTCCTCTCCCGAAACGGTTTCGCAGCTCCACTCCTACTAGCATCCACATTCCTGTCCGCATAATTGGATCTCCTCCGATCAGTTTTCACGATCATCGTGCCGGAAATAGAAGCATCTTCGTCATCGTCAGATTCTCCGCCGCCGAAGTCCTTGGGAAGGCGCTTAAGTAATGGAGGGAGTGATTCTTCCTCGTCGTCGTCCTTGTAGACCATGGTGGCGTATATGTCCGACGATTCCGGTTCAGGTTCTTCTTTATCATGGATCACGACTGTGGAATATAGGTCAGAATTCTTCGGTGGCGGGGGCTTTCGCGTCCGCCACGACCTCGGCGAGAACTCCATTTTTTTTTTCTCCGAGTAACTGCAAATCTGTGTGTTTGTGTGTGTGTGTGTGAGCTGGAAAGTACGAAATTAAGTTCAGTGCGGCAGTCTAAAATCGTTAGTTATGTCTGGAAATAGAAATTTTAATTTTGAAGCACGTCTAAAGACAATTTGACTTTTTTCTGTTGCCTAAAAAAGAAAAAGAAAAATTGTTTAACTGTTTTCTCCAACACTCTGTTTGGTTCCACGGAAAATATGATAGGATTAAGGAAACGTATAGTGGAAAACAGCTCTCACGGAATGTAGCAATCAATTTATAGGTTTCACTATAGAATGTATCCAAACGTTGAGATTGACCTTTCAGAAATACGATCGAGATTTCTAGTTCAAACTTCTCTTTAATTTGTAATTGGTTTCAAGAAATTTTGGAGTTTATCAAGAATTTGCATGGATCCCATCTATATATTGTTGGACATTCGCTCGAAGGCCTACGACATTTGTCGTTATTATAAATTGGCGTCTTTTAACCAACAGATGATTGGTCTAGTTGAAGGGACTAGTCACTACAAAGTAGTGGACTCATGTTTAAATTCCTGTTGGGAGAGATTCCCACTTTATGTGTCTGACGCGTCTCGAAAGGGATTAAATCCTTGAAAAACCAAAAAAAAAAAAAAATTTGGCGTCTTTTATTACACTAATTAACTAATGACATGAGTATGTACAATAAAATTTAAAATTAGTGTGTGTCTTGATTGTTTTAATAAGCTAGCTTAAGAAAATAATAAAATTATAATTTCACCTAACATCATATAATAACAAGTGTAACTTAAGTAGATTCGAACAGTAAATTGTTGGACTTTGTTTGATTTGATCGTCTTACGGCGTTAATTATGATTGTAATTTATCTTATACAACATTTGCATAACGAGATAATCATAATTATTAGTCATCTAAAGAACAACATGTACATGTAATATTGAGACTAAATGTTCCACATTATTTGAAACAATAGTTAGGTCCATCTTATAAGGCACTGGACAATTTTCACCTTACAAACTAACTTTTGAGGTTAAGTTAGGCCCAAGCCAAATAAGTGGGCTTAACCCAATCCATGTGATGAATTCTAAAATGTAATTTCCACAATTATGTACTTTATATGCATATAAGAGAAATATTAACAAGATAGGACTCAATATTTATGAATTTGTGTAAATATTTAGTATCCTCAAAAGAATTGAAAGGAAAAAGAAATTAAAGAAACCACACATATAAATATATGTGCAATCATTATTTTATTTTTACATTGCAGCTAGGAAATTGAAGTGATCCTCTTCTGTTTCTGATTCATGATAATATTATCCTTTGTCGAGGCAGCAATCATTTCCCTATAACAATTCAAGAACGTAACGCTCTCATCCACCATGAAATACCCAACAAAAATCTGATAAATTCTATAAAACCGTTGACCAAACGGAAAAAACCACGTGAAAATGAAGAAGAATCCTTGAAACACATGCACCACAATCATTGCCCTAAACAATAGCTCCACGGACAAAGGATGTATCAAATTGTTTATAGCTGGTTTTTTCTTTGGATGCATTTGCTTCAATTTCAGATATTGTTGATGCAAATGTGTACTAAAATATCCGCCGTGGAATACGGAGAGGTTGAGGAGGAACGCCGCGGAGGTCGCGAATTCCCAACCGTTGTTCTTTACGAGGAATTGACATAGGAGGGAAATGCATAAATCGAGGGCGATTGGCATTGCGATTTTAACACTGAAGAAGAGGCGGTACCCGATTATGAATACCACGGCCGCGTACCAAGAAATTGGGAAGTCGAGGAAACGGGTCATGAAGAGGACCGACCCGTTTGCGTTAGATATTACGGCTAGGAGAAGCCAAAATTCCGTCAGCCATGGCTGGTGTGCGCAGTTTAAGGATGTCATTGTTTATTTACGGATACATATATATATATGTATGGAATGGAAATATATCGTGTCCAGAAATGAATTAAGTCAGGTCAAAGGTTTGACATTCTTGGAAGAAAAAAAAAACATATGTATTGGATAGAGAATTTGTTTTCATCTGGAAAGGTGATGTGGATGTTGGTTGGAAGTTTGTACATTGCCTTGTGATTTGATCCACATTATGTATTGTTCAAAAATTAAATATATATGTTGAACTATATCATAATACATATAGCTAGACATTATAAATCCTTCAAAAATTGCTACATGAGTTGAGTGTTTGGCTTAGAGAGAAAGTCGCCATTTTCTCGAGTGGTTTATATATACAAGCTATTGTAATCTTTCATATAAGATGTATTCCACCTTTTCTATTTTTTTATTACATAATTATGTTGCATTAGATTGGGAAAAAAAAAACATCATACCCACCTGTGTTTTGGAAAACTTGCACAAAACGCTCTTGTGCTATTTTCCTTGCAAGAAATACTCTTGTGTTTTACAATACGTTGCACACTCTTCCTTTTGTGGTTAATGTTGATATTTTATGTTACATATTATTTTATCCTCCTTATTTAATCTATTTACATATATATTAATCTAATTTGATTTCATTTATAGTATTAATAAATAAAATAAATATTAAATAAAAAATCTTAAAATAATTTATACATTAATATTTTTATCAAATAATCTATTGAACCAGTTATCGAGTTGCTTCATTTGCTTAACCTCAAAAATCGTGGAAGTTTCTGGTTGACTTAGATCAGTCGGACTGTCGGAACTTATCACCCTTGCTCATGGATTCTATTTGGGTTTATCATAATTCAGTCATTTATAATAAATGAGTGATTGAGCTTGTTCCTCTTGTTAAATATATTAGAAAAAGGTCTCCTAACATTTTTTTTCTCAAATGAGCCTCATTATCACTTCTAATTAAGGTGGCTCCTATTGGCCATACTTGGTATCCCCCAACTTTTGGTTCGTTGAAGGTGAATACATATGCGTCTTTTGATGATGATTTTGCTTCGATGACCGCAATTGTTCACAAGACAGTTCCTCCAAGTAGGGGTGTAATCGAGTCGAGTAGTATCGAACGATATATTGTTCAAGTTTGGTTTGATTTTCAATCGAGCCGATCTCAAACGAGCTTTTATTGAACGAGCTCGAGCCGAGTATCGAGTAGCTTGATATTTTACATGTATTTTTTTCGATTTTTAGCTTATCGAGTCAAACTCGAGCCGAGCCTCAAAAGTTATCGAACGAAAAAAATGTTCAAACTTGTTTGATCAATGTGACGAACCGAGCTCAAACGAGCTTTTATCGAAATAACTCGAGTCGAGTATCGAATATCTTGGTTTGATTTTCAGCCCTACCTCCAAGCAACTATGTTTATCTTATTTAGCAGTAAAGGTCCTCTTGATCCTCATTGGTTCGCTCCTCAACAAATGGCGCATTCGTGATGTATGTATATTGAGATTTTCAATTGGAAAGTGTCGAATCGCTCTGGGAATCATTATTGAAATCCAGAAATTTTGGACTTGTTGGCCTAAATGGAAGTTCAGATTCTCGCCTAAAAACTCAAATCGTCTCCCACAAACTTACCACATAAACTTTAAACTCCAATTGATTGGATTGGTCAACTTGTTTTCCGTTATCTTTAATTCCTATTTTTGACTTTGTTGTACTTATTAAGTATGAAATGAAATTTATTTGGGGACTTCTAATAACAGTTCACCTTGTGGAAAATTGCTGACAGTTTTCCACAAAAATGAACTGTATTATTTTTTTATTAATAAAAAACTGACATATACTACCGGTTATAACTAGCAGGTCACAATTGTTGTAGTTACTCTTTTGCCCTCTCCTTGTTAAAAAAAATTAAAACTTTGGTCATCTTCTTCACCAGGCTCAAGCGAACAGGTCGATCCCCAATTCTGTCCATCTGATTTCTGGAGGTTTGTGGACAATTGTTGCTCGTTTCCTCTTCTCTAGGGTCTGGGTAGAGTGTTTACGAAGTTAATTTCGCATTACATACACTAATTGAGCTGGAATTTAATTCGAGCCGTGAAGAACTTGAACGGCCGTGAGATTTCTGTTCGATTTTGATTGGAAAACACTCCTGGAGTGTTTAATTGTTGTTTGTCGTGTTCATTTAAGTGATTCAGAGGTTCGGGCCCTCAAGAACTTAAACGGGTCGTGAGTTCCATTCAAAATTGGTTCGGATTTCTTGAGGAATCTTCTTCTTTTTGTTCGGAGGTTTGATTACAGCCTATTTCCTACGCAATTAACAACATCTCTTGTTGAATTTTACAAATTTGGGCTTCAAATTAGATTTCGGGTTCTTCGATGACAGCGGTTTTTTGAGTGTTTTTGTTCTTGATTATTGTTCTACATTGCTTGTTTTGGTTCGTAGTGTTTAATTTCAGGTGTTGTTTGCTTAAATTTGATGATTGATTAATTGGCAGACCACTTTTTTTTCCTCTGTTTTTTTCAACTTTTTTTTTTTTGGATGGTTTTTTTCAACTTCTTAAACGTTTTCGTCAAGTTTATTATTGTTTCAAAAAAATACTAATGGGTACATAATTGCAAATAAAATTCAAAATACTGCTTGGGAATCTCCATACCTTAAGGAACTGGAAATTTGATGTTTTTTAGTACATGAAAGGAACAAAGGAGAGAGAAAATGAAAGGACAGATTAGTTGTGAAAAAGAAGGGCATTTAGGACAATTCTCAAGTCCTAGTAGTAGGAATTGTCACCCGGTTTCAAGTCACTTGTTTGCCACATGGCAACAAGTGAATGGTGAACTGTGGGCAGTTTAGCCAAGGCTGAACTGCCCATAGCAATCCCGAATTTATTTATCTAAAATAGAAAAAAAAATCCCTTAATTAATACTTTTGGCATTTTCTTCTCCTGAAAACCAACCAAATTAAAACATGTAACTTTCTCTCTTCTATTCATAGCAATATCTAATGAATCCCTATATTATTGTAACCAATATGAGATTACCTAAATCTTTACATAATCAAAACTCGATTATCAAAACACATATGAATTGAATTAATACCTAAAATATTATATTTTTTCATCTATATATATGGCCCAAGAAAACTCAATGTGGACGCATCATTTGACTTGTGTTATATACTCTATCCAAATTAAATGGCTTCCCAAAAGTTGATTTTTCTGGTCATCGTCCTGTTTTTGGCTATTGGTTAGTCTATTTTTATTCTCCATTGATCTAGTACATATGCACATGACATTGCTTTAAATTGATTATCAAGAATGTACTTACATATATATATATATATATATATATATATATATTTTTTTTTTTTTTTTTAATTTCTTGGTGCCTAATATATATAGTGTCAGCAAGAAGTCAATCATCAAAATGCAGGAGCGATGATGATTGTAAAGCACTCGTCAGGAAATGTTATGGTCATTGTGGTGTTTATTGTGGCAATGGCGGTATATGTCAATGTAAATGCGACATAAAGTACAAGCGCGAACGAGAGCAAAGACTTGATGTTGCTACTACTTTTAGAGAAAAAGGCGTGCAAACACAAGATTGAAAGAGAATATACAAAAATATTACTTCATTTGATTTGTGCTATAGTTGTAATGTCATTTAAATTCGAATAAACAAGTTCCTATATTGAGTTGATCGAAACATACATCAAAAACAAAACTTTATCCATGCATTTAATATTCATATTGCTTGATAATTATTGTTAGGAATACTAGCGTGTTTAAATTCTAGCGGTATCTTCATTGGAAAGATTGCAAAAATGAAAATTTTTGTTACAAGTAAATTCAAGATTTATCACAATTTACATTATCTTATTTCTCAAATAACTTTCTTAAAACCCAAATAATTATGAAAAATGTAAAGAGAAATTTATCAAACCACCCCATTTTCTCAAACCAATCTGGGTAATGCGAGACAAACTAGCATGTAAGTCTATAACAAATATATAAATAAAATGTGCTCAGGGGCATTAGCGGAGTGATAAGGATTGAAGTGATGTGGGGAATCTCTCCTTCGGCAATGCAAGCTCGAACCTCATGTGGGGCAAATTTTCATTAAAATATTATGGGGTTTGTGCTGGGATTGGTATCATGTTTAGCTTTCTCCCTCAAAACCATATCATATGTTCACATCCCTCGATTTAAATATTTTCTGGTTAAGGGACCTCTAACACATGATAAAAATTTCTCCTTTGAGATTAACCTTTTGTAGAAAGATATATAAATAACATAATCTTTCAGTAGCTATATATATTTAAGTGCATTTTCCTTTCTAGATATAGAGTTTAAACACGCAATTGAAAGGAGAAATTTTTATCATGTGTTAGAGGACAATGCAACTCGTTTAAATGCAAGTCAATAGACCCACCCTAATTATATATGAACTATTGAAATTGCTGTTGAAATGTAAACGAGTTGCATTTAAACGAGTGCATGTAAGTCAATAGTTCATATATATTTAGGGTGGGTCAGTGTAGCTATATATATTTAAGTGCATTGTCCTTTCTATATATATGAACTATTGAAATTGCTGCTGAAATGTATTGAGAGAGTCGTGTCTTTTTTTATTTTTTTAGGGCTATCGATATATTATGTAAGATTAGACTTTTATACATAATCATATTTAAAAATTTATGAATTTCTTAGTTTAATTTATATTTTCAAATTTTTATAAAGAAATTAACAAATTAGTATCATATTAATTACCGTTATGATATAAATCAGATTAATATTATATGATTTAATTTAAATATATAATAAGATTTTGTATATTTTTAATCAATTATATATAGAATAATATTTAAATTTTATGCATATTACATATACTTTAAAATTAAATATATTTATTGCATTATTATGATGTTATTTGGTCCGACAACGATACGACCGGTTCGACCAATAAAATCAGTGGTCAATTGGCTCATCGGTTCATTGTTCGGTCAGATTATGAAAACATCGGTATTGGTTGGAGTGATGTGAATAATATAGAATATTTCTATATTTATAATTTTTTTTTTTTTTTTATTGAGAAGAAGTAATTACAGAATTCTACTAGTTCTAGAAGTCAACCATGGATCTCAAGAGGAGCCATAGAGGCAAGAGCCCATATAACTCGGCCGATCTACCAGTTAAATATTGTTGTGGAGTAGCCTTTAAGGTACGCTGAAAAATCAAAATCCCAACATGTAATGTACTAACAAAATCAAATCATTTAGTATATGCTTTGTCTTTAATCTTTCGTAACCTTCAAGATTCTTCTCCCCTTTCTCTCTCCAGTTGTTAAGGTTTGGTGTAACAAATAATTGCAAGGCATTCTATTTTCTTATTTCTTTATTTAATCCCATTATTGTTTTCTCCTTAAATTACTCCAACCTGTGCTTTTTTTGTATTTAATTCTTGGAATTAAATGATGTGCACTATATAAAAGGTCAAGTCTTTGCTATTGTTTCCACTGCAAATACAAGAAGTGTTCTACTTCTAGTGATATCAAAAATACAATTAATAGGTAACAATATTTTTTTTCTTTTTCATACTGTTGTTGGAATTAGGATCATTATGTTAACTTTGTTAAGCGATTGAGAGTTTGATTTGCACAAAATATTTGACTTTTAAGGTGATTTAGTAATAATAGGGATTGGGTTAATTTCCTTTTCTTAAAAAGTGTTATATTTATTCAGTATGAGATGAATCTGTTGCATTGATATGGGTTCTTGAAATTGTGTTATGTATTTATTGCATTCGTTTGTTTACTCTGTTTGTATGCTCTTCGTTTCCAGTCAAGATTTTATTTGGGAAATATCTTTCCTTTTCAAATTTTTGATCATGTAACTGACAATCTGAGAAGATTTATGTTGGAGAGTCAGGTTTAAAAGATTGGGAAAATCGATCATTAAGTTCTGGATCATTTCATTTAGTACATAACTGAAAGCATGATTAGGTTTCGTGTGACTTTGTGTATGGACATGGTTATTGTTCTCTAACTGATACTGAATTCGAAAACTGAAGAAAGCGTCTTAGAAATGGCAAAGGAAGTGTCGAATGGAGGGAACCATGTAAGTACCAAGCCACCTCCTGAGCCGTCACCATTGAGGAGAGCTAAGTTTTTTCAGGTGAACTTATGTTTTTTCGGGGATGGTCAAAATACAAGAAAATCTATGCAAATATAAATTTTTATAGGCTGAAACAAAGTTTTATTGTTGTGTAGACGTTGTCAATTTCAATAGATATATGGTACACTAACTAATCACTTAATAACAGGCAAACATGAGAATTTTGGTTACTGGTGGAGCTGGATTCATTGGCTCTCATTTAGTTGACAAACTCATGGAAAACGAGAAGAATGAAGTAAGCATTTACACACACACAAACAAATGATTCTTACAATAGCAAGTGCAATCGAGTGTTATGAAAATCTCGGTTGGTTTTTACTCAGGTGATTGTTGTGGATAACTACTTTACTGGCTCAAAGGACAACCTAAGGCAATGGTTTGGTCATCCTCGATTTGAACTTATTCGTCATGGTTGGTATTCTTTACAATTTCATCAGTTAAAAAAAAAATTAGCTTACCATCTA
Source organism: Penstemon barbatus (assembly GCA_003313485.2). Lineage (NCBI taxonomy): Eukaryota > Viridiplantae > Streptophyta > Magnoliopsida > Lamiales > Plantaginaceae > Penstemon > Penstemon barbatus. The sequence continues at coordinate 23,329,608 of CM064881.1, forward strand.
TTACAGTTATATATTTGCTTTTTTACTTATTAATCTTTTTTTGTGTGTGTGTGTGTAGATGTCACGGAGCCTTTATTGGTCGAAGTTGATCAGATATACCATCTTGCTTGTCCTGCTTCCCCAATTTTCTACAAATACAACCCTGTCAAGGCCAGTCTCTACTATCAAACTTTCTCTCAATCAATAAGAAAATATTACCTGATTTGACATAAGAACTTTCTTCTCATTTATGGAGCAGTGATGATTAATTTATAGTTTGTTTTCTTTTCCAAATGCAATGATAATCAACAGACAATAAAGACAAACGTAATTGGAACACTGAACATGTTGGGACTCGCCAAGCGAGTAGGAGCAAGGTGTGTGGCGGCTTTTCCAGATTATCTCTCACTCGATTTTCCTTCTGTATATGTTCTAATTTAGTATTGGGTTTAGGATATTGCTGACCTCAACATCAGAGGTTTACGGTGATCCACTTGTGCATCCTCAGACGGAGGATTACTGGGGCAATGTGAACCCTATAGGTATATATTAAGCTTAAATAATTTATGACCAATATCTTTGTTTCCTATTTAAATTTCAATGTAGTGTAGTGATGATTAAATTATTTGATGTGGGATTGCAGGAGTTAGGAGTTGCTACGATGAGGGCAAAAGGGTGGCGGAAACTTTGATGTTTGATTATCACAGGCAACATGGAATAGGTAATAAAAGTCTCTCTTTCTCTCTTTCTTTCACTGATCATATTCAAACGTTATGCGTACTTGACCAATATGAATAATGTTTATATAAATTTTGAATAGAGATAAGAATTGCAAGGATCTTCAACACTTACGGACCCCGAATGAACATTGATGATGGTCGAGTTGTCAGCAATTTCTTAGCTCAAGCCATACGGTAATTAATATCCTTTTTCCATGTGGGACAGAATTTCAAACTTTATTGCAACTAACGTCTCAACGTAATGCAGTGATGAACCAGTTACTGTTCAGTTGCCCGGAACACAAACGAGGAGCTTTTGTTACGTTTCTGACATGGTATGAACAAACCTCGAATTTTGTGTTCGGCTGTACAACTAAACTCTACAAGTGAATAATTATATAGACGTCATTCTAATTTCATTTTGTGAAGGTTGATGGTCTTATTCGACTGATGGAAGGTGAAAATACCGGACCAATTAACATTGGAAATCCAGGTTAATTTCCATCGCTTAATTACTATCGGATAATAATCTTAAACCTCCATTTGTTTCTGACCGTGTACTTTGCTATGTATCAGGTGAATTTACAATGCTTGAGCTTGCGGAGACAGTGAAGGAGGTAAGTAAATTTTGTAACTTCTAATTTCCCTATGTCCTAAGTTATTACATATTCGTTTAAAAAATCATTATTGGGACTTGTAGATGATCAATCCTGAGGTGAAAATCGTAACTGTGGAGAACACTCCGGATGATCCACGACAGAGAAAACCGGACATAACAAAGACTAAGGAGTTACTAGGATGGGAACCAAAGATCAAGTTGCGCGATGGAATTCCACTTATGGAGGAAGATTTCCGCAAGAGGCTTGGAATTTTGAAGAAAAAGTGAGAAACAATATTTTTCTGCTTGCTGAGTATTTCAAGAGGAGAGATACATCTGCGCGGCTTCTTCTACGTGTTTTTTTACGTACGGTTTTCTGTTTTCGGTGTGCTTAAAGTTTTTGGTTTTTGGTTTTTGTTTTACTTCATAAAAAGAAGAAGCATTTCCTTTTGTGAAACATCAATTCGTACCAATAAACACATTGGAACATGCAAGTTTGACAATTTCTTGTGTCAATATTGATTGATAGTGTTTGAAAACTTTCATAGGTTTGAAATTTCATATATTAATAATTACTTTCAGAAGCCTTCTCCCTTTTTTCTCTCTTCACTGTTGTAGATACCATTTTATTTGTCGTTTTAGAGGATTGTACACAAATTAAGAAGTTTAATATACAGTTACTTTTTGAAAAAAGACCCGAAAATTTTCTTTTAATCAAATAATCACGACATTAGTTAGCATTAATAACAACCATTAAAAAGAATGATAAAATTGATAAAAAAAAAATAATTAATTTTACATGGAACTCTTAAAACGATAAATAAAAGTAAATAAATTTTATTTGTCAATAAAAAAAATGGAGAGAGTAGTTAAGTCAAGATCTGAAATCATTGGTCAAATCTATCTATTTTTGGAATAATCAATAAAATATGAAAGTTTCAATGACTGATTAATTATGTTTAGTTCCAATTCCTAGAGTTGACTTACTAATTGTAAACTACTCTCTCCGGTTTTTTTTTTTTTTTTTTGAGGATTGCACATTAATTAAGAAATATAATAAATAGTTATTTTTTAAATAAAAACTTCAAGATATCCTTTTAATTAAATAATAATAACATTAATTAGCATTAATTATAAGTTTTAACAAAAAGGGTAATATTAATATAATTAATTTTACATTGAAATTATATACGATAAATAAAAGCAAACAATTTTTTTTGTCAAAGCGACAAATAAGAAAAACCTGAGTGAGTAATTAGTCAGAGAACTTCTTAGAGATATAAATAGTAATTATACAATGAACTCCTTAGACCATCAATTAATTTAAAATAAATATTTTGGGCTAATGTTAAGTTGTGTTGAGAACTACCAACACGTGATTGGTCTAATGGAAGGGATTAGTTACGAACTCAGGTTCGAATCCCTGTTGGGAGAGGTTCCCACTTTATGTGTCCGACGCGCCTCGAAAGGGATTAAACCCTTGGAAAACAAAAAAAAAAAAGTTGTGTTGAGAACTATGAAATGACTTAAATAAGTTTAACATCCAGCTTCACTTATAGTCTTTTACAACTCAGAGTCAAGTCCATCTCAAATAGTGCTAAATCAGAATCAATCAACTCTAGATGAGCCTACTTAAATTAAATATATGTAAGGATTAAATTAGTCAAATTTCAGAATCCAGATTAGATTCTAGAATATGCTTCTAGCCCCATGCCCTAAGGGGTATGATTGGCAAACTTCAAAGTAAATTACGCATTGGGACAAACTACATTAACTTCTTGTTCTAATAGATGCGGGACAAACTATGAACCGCATACCTAATGTCCAGGGGCGGATCAAGAAGTTTTGGTCTGGGGCCTAAAATAGTACAAAAAAAAAAAAAAGAAAAATCAAATATAAGACGCATGAGAGATTGTGTTTGACAAAAATAACCCTCACGAGATACTTTAATTACATATAGTACCTCGTTATAGTCTCAAAAGGACCCAAAATATCTACGTATTTACATTAAAAATTGACCACGACGATTCTCATTTTTTGATCGCTCATTAGGTTACGAAGTCAATTCTCTATTGTCTTCATAGCTAAAAAACTCTATCCCCTAATGCAGTTGCAACAGGTAGAATAAGCGTCAATGTCGCAAGTTTGTAAATCAACGAGAATGCGATATGTCTTTTAGTTGCAACATACCATCTTCTTAGCAAGATCACTAATCCCTTTCAAGCTAGAAAAATCATCAATTGATCGAACATCCCTAATATAATTTTAAAGTTAACTGAGAGCTCAAGAAAAAGAGAAGTCGTTTGGACAAAGTTTGGCATGACGAACAAGTTTTTCATTATCAAAAGCATCAAAGCGATTGGATGGGTTTAGGCATGGAACACAAAGAAAGAACTTCGTGTTTATTTCATTGTATCAACTCTTGCAATTGTCTATCTATCACCGAATTGAATTTCTGAACTTTTTAATGATGCTCGATATCAATTGTTCAATCCTATGCCTTGGCCTATCATATGAGACATTACTCTTAGAACATCAAGTAATTCACAACACAGAAAACTTAACAAACCATGCACATGAATTCATGAAATCCTTCCTATCCAGGTAGGAAAATATTCCCTTGCTCATTAAACTTTTCATGCCATATAAGAATTCACCACATGGATTGGGTTAAGTCCACTTACTTGGCTTGAGTCTAACTCAACCTCAAAAGCTAGTTTGTAAGGTGATGATTGCCCAAGACCTTATAAGGTGGACTTAACTATTGTTTTCAACCAATGTGGGACAATTAGTCTTAATACTCCCCCTTCACGTGTGGGCGGGCTGAATGTGTGGGTGAAACAAGCCCAACACGTGACATATTAAAGCCCAACCTTGCGGATTGCGACATGTGGGCCCCAACACACGAATAATGACCGTCCAGGACTTTGTTAACTGGACGAAGAATGACAACCCAGGCCTTTGTTATCTGGGGGAAATGTGTGGGTGAAGAATAAATCCCATCATCGCGCAAGAAAGAGCCCATCATGGAAGGAAGTGGCCCACTTCAACCTGGGGCTCTGATACCATATTAGAATTCACCACATGGATTGGGTTAAGTCCACTTACTTGGCTTGGGCCTAACTCAACCTCAAAAGCTAGCTTGTAAGGTGAGGATTGCCCAAGACCTTATAAGGTGGACTTAACTATTGTTTTCAACCAATGTGGGACAATTAGTCTTAATATGCCATGCCACTGTTTTGGAGCTTGCTAACTTACATATTTTATGTTCTTGTACTTTAACCTTAAAACGTTCAGGTTGATTCATATAGATTTCTTCATCTAAGTCGTCATTTAAGAATGCGGTCTTTACATCCATTTGATGGATTATTAAGCAATTTATCGAAGCTAAAGCCAACAAAGCTCCCAACTTTTGTTGAATAGGATGATTATTCCAGTTCAGTACCCAGCTATTTTCTTCCTTTTTATAACAAGTATTCTTATCTGTATATAGCTGAAAATTAATAACTTTATTTTTCATTGTAAAAAAATATTAAAAAATATGACAATATATTTATGAATCATGCTATTACAATCTCCACTTAATTAGTGACTATAGTTGATACTTGTATCAGGAGCCTTTGCAGTGCCAGAGGCCTCGACAAGAAAGGCGAATGATCCGAACCTTTCAGCTCAAAGACTTGATCAGGTGGACTTGATTCTATCATGGCCTCCTGAAGGTTGTGAGGAATCGCAAAATCTTCATCCGTTTTAATGTAGAATCTTGGAATCGAACCATAGTTTGTCGGAGAAAGGGAGAGCTTCTCCGTCACTGGTGCAAATGGTACAGGCCTCATGGATACTGATGCTAATGCAATATCCTGTTACCCAAATTCGAAGATAAAATTTTATAAAAATAATGAAGATATGTCGAATTAAATAAACTCGTTCACAATGCACGTACCTTGGAACATGTTCTGTTGAACAAGAAATCTTCCAGCAGTGATCTATCATAATCAATAGCAGTTGGGGGATGATTTTTCCCGTTTGCGTATACGAATTTTTGGACGCTCCGGTTTAAATCACTTAAGCTAGACTGCAACAAACATATAAAAAAATAATTAGACTAAATTAAATTTTGCAAATCAAAGTTTGACATAGATTTCTTTGATTCTTGTCATTTTTTTATGTACATTTATAGAATGGAAGAGGCAAACCTGATTAGAGAAAAAATCAATGGCACTCTGCCCATCATTCAACATAGTTGCAGCAACAAAAATGGCTTTAGAAATTTTGGATGGATGTAACTCCATTGCATAAGAAACACAAGCTCCACCAAAATCATGCCCAACCAATATTACCTGTTGCATTACATTATTGATTGAAAAGCATAAACAGGGCTTTCCGGTTCCGAACTAACAATATTTGGACTAAGAATTGGGCAGGGGCCGCGCGAACGCAGGCCCCCTCTACCACAAATTATGACGTAGGCTCGACCACTTGAGCCGACCTTAGGCGGGCGCCCCTCCTAAGTGCAATGGAGGTCGCCAACCTAGGCCATGGGCCTTGTTGATCGCCCATTGACCCCGTCCAGGTAAGTATGGAGATTAGTGCCTCTCCTTCCTATTTTATACTACCAGACACCCACTCAAACAGTATTTTCAAACCGATGTGGGATAAAATACAACACAAATAAATTCATTGAAATGGAACTCCATTATCTTAGAAATTTCGACAACGGAACAATTATTTCCTGCTCATTATTTTTCAAAATTGATGTAAAATTAATACTCCCTCTGTCCCAATTTATGTGTCGTTTTAGGCGTTTCACACATATTAAGACACCTACTAGATTGCCTCAATCTTAGGGAAAAAATAAATGATATTCCTAAAATACCCTTACATTCTCTATCTTACAATTTTCTCTTAAAATGGGAAAATACGTAATTAATAGTGCATTGAAATTCTAAAGTGACAAATAATTTGGGACAAAAAAATTTCTCTAAAACGACACATAAATTGGGACTGAGGGAGTAAATTTTAATAGGATAGGGATGAAGAGATACCTTTTTGCCATCTGCTAGACTTTTGAGGAAATTTGTAAGGGGCTTAGCATATTGTTGTAAAGATGTGATGGAATTTATGTCACAAAAATTAACTCCAGAACCGGTTAGGTCTAAAGCATCAACTTCACATTTGCTTTCTTTTAAGAGTGCTATGATTTTGTACCAACACCATGCACCAAAACCTCCTCCATGAACTAGCACAAAATGATTGCTATTTGGCTCCTCATTAATTCTTACTTGATCCTAAAATTACAATAAATAAATAAAATTAAAAGAAAAAAAAAGTTACATAGGAATTGCGATGCTTCAATTATATTAACTAATTCAATTTTAATTAATTCAAGGACGTCATGAGAGTCACTACATATTGCAGTCAATAGAAGATAGGACTAAAATACTTACAAATTGCATGTAATCAATTTATTCATTCATTTGAAAATTAAAGCTAAATTAAGTTAAAGTATAATATATACTATTCATGCATCATATATTTGTTTTGTAAGAGTTAAGTGTAAAATAAAATATCCAAAATATCTAGAAGATCCATTTAGCAAAAAGTCAGCATTCCACTTAATTTTATTGTACTTGTCAAAGCTCTTATCGTTTACCCTAATGCATTTGGATAGTTTGAACGAACCCATAAAATGAATCTCAAACATACATTGCAAGAGATGTATAGTTGTTGAAAGAGGACCTTTTTTTTCCAAGAATTGCATATAATATTCAAGAGGATGATTGATTACTCCTGTCTCCTTATATTTCAAGAATCAAAAGTATGGAAATTTAAGATAAGCCGAAAAATACATGTGTCAACTATAGAGTTAATGACAATTTACCCATGTGATATTCATAATGTTCAACTTAGTACTCTGTGATTTGAAAAGGAGCAATTTATCCCCTCTATAATTTTATAAAAGTTTCACACTATTCCCTGATATTTTTATATGTGGCATTTTACCTCCTTGTGTTATGATAATGTGGCAGCATGTGCTTTGATAAATGTGACAAGTTAGTCTCTGTGTTACGATAAATATGATAATTTACCTCCCTATATTACAAAACAATTTCATGTTCACTGCCAATTTCGACAAGTGAGTTACACTCTCCTGTTCAAGAGGGTAAATTGCTTCTTTTAAATTTTCACGGGGAGGAGGCAAATTGCTCTTTTTCAAATCATAGGAGGAGTTAATTGAACATTATGAAAATCACATGAGGTTAATTGTCATTAACCCATCAACCATATACTACAATTAAACATCTTAAGATAATGCAATTTTTCACTAACTATAGCATATCATAGTGATTCTTAATAAATCAGATTGATCTAATTACTCACTTGATTAGGAATATGCAAAGAAAGAGATGTGCTAGATGACGAAAGAGAGCGCGATCTCCTCGGCAACTTCTTCTGCTTCATGGAAGATGGTAAAGGATTTTTGGTCGATACAGAACGGTCCAAATGAAGAAGAAGATCATTGTTGTTCTGCAAGTGATGGTGATATAGCATAGATGCAATTTGAGCTTGTTGTTTAATGTAGGAGTCATCCAATTTTTTTTGATGTTTAGGGGAAGATGATGATGATGAGGGTACTTTTCTTGATTTTGTATTGGAAGAAGAGGACTTCCATTGATTTGTTGATGCTTTTGTTGTTCTTTGAATTGTTGGAGAAAAACATGCAAATGAGTTTCCCATTTTGCATTAGAGATTTAGAGTCAAATAAAATGTATTGTTGTGTTTAATATATATATGCATCCTATAAATAGGGACTTAAAATGATAAATAATATGTGTGGATTGAATTGGGTGCATAATTTTGGTTAGGCAATACATTATTTAGAGTAGATGATAGTTCAAAAATTAATCTTACCTCCTAACCACGTGCTATTAGTATAGTAATTTATTCCATAGGTGTAATAGTTTGGCCAAATAATAACTTCTATGTTACATGTTCCAATTGCATAAATAATATATTCATTTCCTTCATTGGTAATAATAATATATTACTTGCCTCCACAACAGGTGATTGGTCTAGTGGAAAGGACTAGTCACTACGAAGTAGCGGACTCATGTTCGAATCCCTGTTGGGAGAGGTTCCCAGTTTATGTGCCCGACGCGCCTCGAAAGGGATTAAACCCTTGAAAACAAAAAAAAAAATATTACTTGCCTCCATCTACTAATATATAGCAAGTAAAATTAATAGCTAGTCTTTGCACCTACGCATGGAAATTATCAGTAGACTATTCCTTGCACTTTATATTTGACCCAATTATCTACCAGTTTATTATAATTAGGTCATTATTAGCACATGTATTACACTATAATTATGTTCGATTGACCAGACCTTAACTTGAGTTTGTCCTAAACGATATTAAATCAGCACATACTGCAAAAGGATACAATTTAAGGTGATGTAAATCATTACAAGAAGTCTTGCTTGAAGCAGAAAAGTCGTCATTGAATATTACATTCCATCGTCCTGTGTATACTCATTCAATTGAACAGTAGAAATCTAAAAGTCGTCTGACCAAATATTGATAACAGAAAATTCGACACTTTGATAATTGATATCAATATAATACCCAAATAATAAACAAATTGTTAGATCAGATAAAATAAAATGAAATGAAAATTTATCAAAATGTCTCATTCTATGCCTACTACCATTATTGAGTTCAAAACAAGGATCAAGTTTAAATTAATAATTGTAAATTAGAATTACATCATATCCATCCCCCATAAGACGAGCTAGTAGTTATTACAAGAAATTTACTATGATGATTATTAAAGAAGAAAATGGGGAAAAAAGTGTTAGAATCAAAGTTACAGCCAAGAAAAGGGCATAGAACAAAATTTAGAGAATTGCATTTTTGGTACCGAATTTTATGTCAATTTCTACTCTTGGTACCAAATGTGGAACGATTTGTTAAATTATGGTACCAAATGTGTTTCCATGCATTTGTTTGGTATCAAAGTTAGAAATTGACATAAAACTCGATACCAAAGTAGGCCCTAGATGATATTGTCGGGCCGTCCATGCTCAAGGATATATTAATAACAATATCTCCATGGAGCACCTCTATTCCTGCAAGGAAAAAAATTGAGGAGCCAGCTCAGCTAACCACAAGTAGTCTATTCTGGAGACATTGCGAATGTAGTTTTGATTAGTTCGGACTAGTTCGTCAAAAATTATGCACTCTGGTTTCATCCGGAACAACACCGAGGAAGGGTGAATTTGTACTGTCAGACCACTTGACAAAGCCCTGTCAGTTTATGAATCCAAATCTTGAGTTCAAAGTGAGAGAGAAATGATAACATCTTAATAGATGCCAAAACACCTGCAAAATAGTATTAAACAATTACCTGTAAGTGCCATCAGGTTGCTTCAAAGCTGCACTGAGAAAAAAGGAAGCGGCAAGGCATCTGCGGAAAGGAAGCATATCATCTCCGCATGAGGTGATCTGAAGACCCATTTGTTCAACATTCCTCTGTATTTGACTACAACGAAATTACCAAAGTAAGTTGGAGGTGTATATCAAGAGAATTTGACACAAGGTCAGACATTTTTCTGTAATTAACTGGACATATATAGTTTGACCAAAAGGAGGGAGGAAGAAAATAACAAGATCAAAGAAATAGTTTATTATACAGACAAAAGTTGAAAATAGACTTTAATGATTGTCTGCATGCATGTATAAACCATTACGGCATCACCTATACCAAAAGTATTTTATAACAAAAAAAGAGGAACTGTTAACGATAACCACTTATTTGCTTTTAATGTATGTTGAGGACATCATAAAAAAACCTGTGGATATCTCGAGCATGCTTTAAGGAGCGGCTATTAATAAAATTCTCCTTGCACCATTTCCTGAGGTTCTTTTCTGATTTATCTTTACTGTTTACTTGCTTGCTCTTCTCCAAGAACTCTTCAGAAGCTCGATATACATTCAGTAATGTCAAATGATCCCCATCGGTACTCGAGAAGCTTTTCAAAGCAGTTCTTGACTGCGTAACAAAGAAGTGGTTCAGGATATCAGTTAACAAATAACAATTAGTAACATAAATGAAAAGCAAAAGACATTTTTCCTCGCTCATATTTGTTCATATATATATAAGCACTCTTCACAATGCAGCGGACATTATAACTTGCTCCCATGTAATATGCTGACTACACATAAATTGTGACCGTTTTGCAAGTTTGACTGGATCTAGTATAATGTCATTTTGAAGAATAAAGGAAAATGCCACAGACATACCTCGTCCAATTTCTCACGTGGAGCATAAAAGATAGATTCGACAGAGAGCATTGCAACAACAATTAACATCTCTTCCAAGCAATTAAATTGACTGGCAACAATGAGAGCCTTAGAATAAATAGGATCTAATGGAAGTCTGGACATTTGATGACCAACTGGATCAGATAATTTACTTTCTTCTGTAAGAGCACCTAATAAGAATAAAAGCTCCATTGACTTGATGACGGCCATCCTGAATGAATAAACAAGGCCGTGATGAATAGTTACACTCTAACCGGTGAAGGAAAAGGCACATCAAAACATTGACCTCCACATGAATAGTGGATCAAATATCACCACATAACTGAAACATACAGTCAAATATAAACAAAAAAGTAAGATGTAGAGTTGTTTATAAAATTACATTGTACACATTAGGTTCTAATACACAAACTTCTTGTATTGAAACCTCTAAAGGAAGAAACTTTGAACCAGATACGTGGATTTGTTGCTCCTATAAGAACACAAATCCTGATACACACTTCAATTCCTTGAATGCTTCTTCCATTGGCAAGTAACTGAAATATTGGTATACTAGCACGCGAGAAAAGCTTACATTGTGAAATTTCAGTATTCTGATGAATGCAATTCAATTAATAGAAAGAAACTCCTAGTTAGACTATTAACCGGTTCTCATACAATAAGGTAGTTCATATACTTATGTCCATAGACATAAAAGAGAAAGCAACAAGTTGGGGGGAAAAGGAAGCTGCAAAAATTATGAACCGGAATGAGGGTAGTCTGGCATTATTGCTGAACAGTAACCCACAGAAGAGTATGAGATTTCAGAGCTGATTGACATAATCACCTGTCTGGTTTTTCAATGAAGTCGAATCCAACAATATCATCAATGCCTAGTGCTTTAAGCTGCAAAACAACACTTGACAGATTGCATCTTTTGATTTCTGCTGTTGTGGAATCTTTAAGCTTTTCAAATTCATTCTCTGGATAGAGGCGATAGCATTTCCCAGGTCCTTCACGTCCAGCACGTCCACTGCAAACAGATTTGCATAATTAGTTACTCCAATATTTATAATTTCAATTAAAAGTTGGCCCTTTCATTTATTCGGAAGTTGAGGAAGATATATCGACCGCGACTATTCACTATTCCAGATAACATTTTTCTCACTGAAGCATTACTATCGTGTTTGCAACCATTCAAATCTTAGACACAGTATATAAACCCATTCTCCACAACTTGAGTGAGGACAGAGCGCTTATAATTTCAATGTAGACAAAACATAGTTCTGCAGCTATATTTGTTACTTAGCAGCCCTCTTTACAATAATATGCATGTTATATAATCTGGAAATTTGGTTTAATGAACCCAACCTCTTCTACCAGACAATTTTCTTTCATCAAGTTTCAACTGCATGATACCAAGGTAAAACAAAATCTTATTTATCAACTCTTTCATCCCCATAAGTAGGTGAACAAACAGCACAAAAGAAAGAGAAGAGATAGACTCATAGAAGTAATCAACAAAGGGTCCTCAGGCATAAAGAAGGATATAAAATATGTAATGCACTTATATATGTATAATTTTTCCTGTGGGGGGAGTATGTCAGGATCATTTCTTTTGCTCTACCTTCTCTGAAGCGCCTGTGCTTTTGATGTTTTTACAATTATCAACGGTTCAATCCCTGTAGAAGCATCATAAGTGCGTACTTTAACCATTCCTGGGTCAATGACATACTTGATTCCAGGTATTGTCACCGATGTCTCTGCAATATTTGTAGCTAATATTACCTAAGCAGAAAACACAAGTAAGCAACTTATTATCAGATTGCTTAACCAATTGAGGTCTCTCTGTAAATGAAGCATAATATTAAAGGATGGATGGACAATGCTCGCTCTTCCTCATAATTTTATACCAGAACAAAGTTCATGAGCAACTACAAAGGTTCAAAACAAGTTATATTAGAATTACAAATCCTATGTGGTGCTTATCATTTAATACTTCTGAATTAATAATAATAGTATGTAACAGATCCAGCCACGTCTTTTGATAAAACCACTAGATTGGTTCACACGCATTACAAGAGTTGATTATCTTTAGTTTTCATACACCCTAGCTCCTGGTGAATAATATTTTCTTATGATTTTAATTTATATCTTACTTAACTGTCAATACTTATGGTGTTCAAGCATCAATGTAGTTCTTCGAAAGTCATTGTTCATATATTTTATTAGAAGTGGGTCAAGACATCAAGTTAAACTTTAGCCAGTGAATGAGACTTAATCTTCTCCTAGAAGCTTCAACACATCCAGAATATATTGTAGTCACAAGAAATACTAATATTTATAATATTTATTCTACGATATTTTCAGTCTCCTTTCCACATTTCAAAATTGTGGGTAATTGTGCTTCTTGATACTTTGTTCATGTTCTATGTATGCTCACTACATTTCTCTATGATCGAAGTAGGATGACTGTTTAAGAAAATGAAGATCCACATTCCACATTACGAGTCTTTCTAGAGAGTACTATGTCAACAGATATATTCATGCCTGCATGTTTGGATAGGTATTTTAGACAAACAATAAGAGAAAGAAGTCAACCTTCCGAAATCCAACTGGTGCAGGCATGAAAACTTTCATTTGTTTCTCTGATGGCAAAGATGCAAATATTGGAACAACCAAAAGCTTGCGTTTACTTTCAGGCAATTTCGGAAGGCGGTCTTGGACAAGCCTCTCAATAGATTCTATTTCTTCTTGGCCAGTCAAGAACACAAGTATATCACCTGGGGATTCCTCCAAATGAATCTAGAAGGACAAAGAAACATACCGAAGATATCAAAATGCAACAGGTACAACCAGACAATTTACACCGAAAGCAAGAGCCTTCAACATTACTTCTCAAAAAATTAACATCCACAAATTAGGCTTGACTAGCAGAATCATTCTGAGAGGGAAAATAATATATTCCAAATATTATAGAGGAAAAAAAACTCAAAATCAATTTATGATCAATGAACCGATGGAAAAGCAAGAATTATGTAAGCACAATAGACCAAAATTATATATACGTGGTGAAGCCATAGATTTGCTTTAGCGGGGATGTATAACTTATACCTTCCTCCTAAGTTGCAGCTCACAATTCAAAAAATCAGATATTTTTAAGAATATATACTAAAAAAGTTACTTTTATTATAAAGGACAGATCAAACAAATTTATTCTATCCAATCAAGGCATCTTTTAAGAATAATAATAATAGGAAAAACAGCTCTATCAAAAAACTAAAAAGAGAAAAATCAAACAAAAACAAGGCTCCTAAATTATTTTACCTATTACGTTCGCTTTATTTTCGATACTGATTTATGTTTTCAGAAGGGAGAAAAAAAGCCAATTAAAAAGACACTGCACTATTCTTGTGAAATATATTTGCCAAAATTATGAATTTCATGAAGGGGGAGGACTTTAACACAAAATTAAAACTTAGCATAAGATAGATGTCCCCCGTATAGTTCAAAATGACTGAGGCACTATTATGCATTTTAATCAGCACGAAAGTGGAAAGCACCTGAAATATTGTAATCAAAGCTGCATCAACGTAATCAGTCTCAGGCTGATTAGTATATAGTATATCAACAGGATATTGCCGCCCCTGGACATGTACAGCTCTTGCACCACCAAAGTAATCAGAAAAACCTTGTGCATCCAGACTGGCAGACATGATAATTAACTTCAATGGTGACAATTTAGTACTTTGGCAGTGCTTCAGAATACTGGTGTTTTGAACACCATTCTTATTTTCCAATAACGTTCCATTCTCATCATTTTTATTATCACTATTTACAATGTCACGAGCGCCTAAAGACCTTGTTTTTTGTACTGTCTTCAACAACCCAAGCAACACATCAGTGTGAACGGTTCTCTCATGAGCCTCATCAACAATAATTACAGAATATTTTGAGAGATATGGATCCAATAATGCTTCCCTGTATTCATATTCAATTTTAAACATCATGAGCAGTTACCAAGGTTTCTTGATCAAGAATAACAAGCTTCAATCCATAACATAAAATCTTATTATAGACACCCTAGAATATACACCTATTCTCACATATTCATCCAACAGATTACACTAATTTGCTAAAATAATTTGCATTATAGAAGGGCGAATGAAAACAGGCAGTAACGCTTGTTCTTGTTACCTCAATAACAACCCATCTGTCATGTATTTAATCCTTGTTGAGTTGGATGTCAAATCGTCAAATCTGATGGCATATCCAACCTTTTGCCCTAAAGGAACTCCACATTCCTCGGCAACCCTTTTTGCAACAGTTACAGCAGCAACACGCCTCGGTTGAGTTATCCCAATGATTCCCCCACTGCGGCAGAACCCTCCATTAAATAGATATTGGGGTAACTCTGTCAAACAATCAGCACCTCATATAAATCAAAATTCCAATTTCTGACAAGTAAATAAAGTACAGAGACAACTCCAAATGATTGTGCCATACAATATTAAGCATCAATCTGACTAAAAAACGTTAAGACTTAAAGACTTCTGGTCACTCAAAACTTACGTGTTGTCTTCCCACTTCCAGTTTCACCAACAATAATCAGTATGTCATTATTGCGAACCTCCTCCAAAAGTCTCTTTTCAGCTGAAAGTATAAGATTAATAAATAAAATAAATAAATAAGCATCCAAATAAATTCAACTTAAACCCTAAACCCCAATCAAGTAAAACATGATCAACTCTATTCAGTCCAAAAGGGAAGAATTACTAACACAAAAATTACCTGCAGCAATTGGCAGAGCTTTCCTGTGTTTCTCAATCTCTTGCCTCCTGCGGAAATACATTCAGACTATAAAAAATAATTTGTTAACGCGAATTATTTAATATAATTTATGTGTGTGTAAATACCTGGCGTAAAAATCGGATTTTGCAGTGTGTGTGGAGGAGTTGTTAGAAGCCATTGAAGGCATGGCGAATTAGAGCTGTGCTTCAGTGGCGCCCAATGTTATTTTTCTTTTATTGGGTAGTGAAATTGAAACTCCCAAATTTTGATTGCGACAAAACACAATTTTGTATAAATATAGGGAAAAAAAAGCACTTTCCTCCCTACACTTTGAGTAGTTTTGCACTTTTGCCCTAACCTTTCTAAGTTTGCACTTAGCCCCTAAACTGTTTTACATGTTGCATATTGCTATCTCTGCTCGGCCTGTGGTCGAATTTCGCGAACTTTTTTGTTTGATGCTCAATATGGGGATATTTAAAAGGGATTTTTTGCAATTTAACTGTGATATATTTAATGGATAATTTATCTCCCTGTAAAATAAAAATAGGCAATTTAACTCCCTGTGAAATGAAATAATTAGCAATTTACCTCCTTGTGTGTTAAAAATGGACAATTTACCTCCATGTGAAATAAAATAATGAGCAATTTAACTCCCTATGATATGAATTAATAAGCAATTTACAGGGAGGCGCTTCTTTTATAAAACCACAGGGAGGTATTTTGCCCTTTTTCTTATCACGGGGATTTAAGTTGCTTATTTAGGATATCACAGGAAGGTATTTTACCCTTTTATTTATCACAGAGAGTTAAATTACCTATTTAAAATAACACATATTCACTCTATTTAAAACTAACAAAGTTTTTTCAAAATTATAAATTACATTGAGTACTACAATTCTGATAAATATCACTAGTCAATACTAGTTCGAAAGTGAATATGTCAAATTTTACTGAAAAAACGCTTGAATTACTATATTGTCCTTAATTGAGTACTACAATTCTGATAAATATCACTAGTCAATACTAGTTCGAAAGTGAATATGTCAAATTTTACTGAAAAAACGCTTGAATTACTATATTGTCCTTAAACAAATCTGAAGTCTGAACTATACATATTCAAAAGAAAATTCCGTCAATATGACAATCTGCAACATCTAGAATATGTGAGCGGGTAAATGCTAACTAAGAAAGATTACCATAATTATATGCATATATGTATGTATCAATTATTCATATTTTTTTTTAGAAAAAGGGTGCATCTTTTATCTAGATTACTTTTTTAATATAAAATAATTAAATTATTCAAGAGTTATATAGTTGGTCAAAATTAATATAAGTACAAAAGGGTTATTTACATCACAATTTCGCATTAATTTTAATTGAAGAATTAACCCTTGTATTATTTTTATTAGGAAATACTTTATTTTATTCATAAAAATGCAGCAATAAGATTTACTTACGCACTGCGTCTTCTCATTTAATGTAATGATCGTTTTTTTTTTTTTTACTTTTTTTTTAAAGGACACTAACAAGAAAACAGTTATTGAATTAGTATATCATTAGGGGTGCACAAGGTTTTTAAAACCGTTCCGGACCGTCCTGTACCGTACCGTACCGATTCGTACCGAATGTTAGGTTTTTTTTCTCAAAACTGAAGGTCTTGGTATGAATGAAAACCGTACCGGGTATTTTGTTATGGTTTTGGTTTTAGACTTCTCATACCGTAAAAAACCGTACCGTACCGAAATTGAAAAGAAACATGAATTAACTATTCTTTTTTTTAAAATTTACAACTAAATTTTATAAATTTATAATTAAGATATTATTGAATACTATATTATTTATAAATTATATTATAGTCCATCATAGTTTATAATTATTATATTGCTATCGTTCAATTAAAAAAAAATATGCTCAAATTTAGCACAAATTAAACTTGTTATATGTTGAAAACATAAAATGCAAAAATTCTAGACAACAAATACCAAATAATAAGTTTCTTCACATAATAAAAACAATGATAAAATAATTAATCAATTAATTTTATTCAATTAGGTCGAACTATAGCATCAAGTTTGTGAACATTTTCTTTTCCAATGCTTTATTTAATGTAAAAAAATAATTTATAAGATATTACATTATTAATTTCTTATATAATTGTCAACTATGTGATCAGTTATATATGAAAAATTGCACGAAAAAATTTGTTCGAAAAAACCGCAAAACCGCAAAACTGTACCGTACCGTACCGAAACCGCACAAAACCGAGTTTGTTGGTATGGTTCATAAAACTCTAGTTTGGTTTTGAGTTTTTAAAAACCGCACTAATTGATACTGTATAAATTTTGTTAAAAATACCGCAGAACCGTACCATGTGCACCACTATATATCATGATAAGAAAATAAGGAAAAAAATATTCTCAAAGTTAGTTATATCTTCGTAAAACTATCATTGTCATCCTACAGTGTTCTTTCACGACGTAACGATCCTAAATTAAGAAAATTCGATCGTTTTAGTTTGTTTTTAAAATATTCAACAGTGGTGAGTATTGCCAATTTTGTCACGTCCAAGCATCACTTCATCCCACCTTAGTAATATATTAATTTCAATTAAAAAAAAACATTATTAAACCAAATTGATGTGCAAAAACTACTAATGTGATAATATTAATTAGTTATGGAAAGACTAATGTGCATTGCATTTGTGTTTTGGGTTCGGAAATAGCGGATGCATATCACGTGCATTGGTTATATGTTTAATTATAAATGTGAATAATATTTATTGAATTTCCAACTGTAAATAATTAATAATATTGGTACGTAGTTAATCCACGAAAGTAGATTTAACCTAGTATATATTATTAAGTTGGCTACGTACACAACATATCACTCTTGACTCTGAGAATTTATCTTAGTCTATGGAAAATATTTGATGAAATAAGTACGATGCATATTATGCACAAAATACATAGGCTATTTTTAAATCAGATCTGGACTAATATTCTTGTTTAGACACTCATTAAAGCGTCATAATTGGGTCACGCCTTTCCAATGTCTATGGACCGACCTGAACATATTTTACTTGTGCTTAATTTTTTTTATTTTTTTAGCGCAATATATTATGAGACATGAACTCAAACATTAATGAGTTGAGTCGGAGTCAATTAAAACAAAATAATTAATGAGCCGCACCAGAGTCTAAGTCATGTTCAATAAATTCGATCGATTTGAGCTTGAACCATTTAAAATTTGACTAGCTCACATAATATAATATTCCTAATAAAATTGGATGATGAGCCATAGACTCTCAATATATGTTATGCGATGTTAAGAATCAACAACATAAATTGAGTTTAAGAATATTTTAGACGACATGAGTTTAAAATCTCAAAAAAAGGAAGGTGCTTACGCATTTGGGCTGTAATTGAACAATGACTACTACCATACTCCCATGAAGGTGGGGTAGGTGATTTGAGACAATTATCCACAAAATCAAAGGCTGACCTATTTAAACAAACTCACGTCCCATTGGTTGTGTCTCACGTCTTAATCTCAAAAGCCATATTGAGATTATCTATATTTAGATTTCTTAGATGCAATGCCAAACTTTAATTATTTATATGTTTGGTTTTGAATAAATTAAATCTTCCTTTGAGTATAATATGTGGTTTTATAAACTAGTACATCGATACGTAGTTCTGTCTAATGGTACAAAATATGACTTCAATTACTAAGGGTCTATTTGGATGGGTTTTGGCTCGGTTTCGTGGGTCTCGGTTTAAAAAAGTTGGTTTGGGTGGTTTCGATGAAACCTTTGAGACTTCATTTGGATGGGTTTTGGCTCTTGGGTTTTGTGGTTTGAATAATTTGAGACCTCACTTGTATTGGGTTTGGATGTTTGGGTTTAGGGAAAAAAATAGGTGATAGGTGTCAAATCAATGTCTTTTTAAGTAAGATTTGGGGGAAAAAATAGGTGGTAGGTGTCAAATCAATGTTTTATAGGTTTGAAGAATTTGAGTGTTAGTTTCTGAATAAATTTTTAATGGGTTTATGGGTTTGACGAAAACTCATTTGAAAGGGTTTTGGCTTGATCTCGCGAAACCGAGCCAAAACCCATCCACACACACCCTAAGAACTTGCCTACACAACTTAGAGGGACCAAAAAGTACTTTTCTATTAAATGAAGGATGTTACTTTTGTTAACTAATATTCTGACACACGGCTTCAAAATATTGGAACATGTATATAGTCATAAATGCAATGGTTTAAGGTGATATATATGATAGATATATATAAAAACCCCTAGTCTAGCTAATACTCTAATTTGGTCATTTAAGCTTATCTATTAAATTTATATCTCCAATTTTTTTGAGTATTGGATTTCAAATTGTTTACAAGGTATGACATCTAGTGCTATATATGTTGAACAACGTTAACCATAAAAGTGTCCAAAAAGTTAAAAAGAGAAAGTAGAAAACCCATTTTTTATTTCACTTAAATTACGTAACATTAATGTAATAAATTTGTAAAATAACTATTTGAAGAAGATTGATTGGAGGAAATAATTTCAATTACACACAAGAAGATAAAAATATTATATATGAAATATTTTCATTATCTCATTCTCTTTTTTGTTCCAAAAGGTGAAATCTCATTCTCTTTTTTGATATTTGGCTAATTAGTTAACCGTGATTATACATAGTTGGATAATTATCGCATAAACTAAAAATTATATTGTAAAAGCAAAATAAACAAGGTAGGTGAACCATGTGAGAGTATTGATGATGCCGGTTTATTTTAGTTACGACATCCTTTTTAGATGGTTTCTTGTGGGACCATTTTACCCAAATCCTTACGATTCGGGATTTCGTGCTTCTAAAGTATGAAAATCAGTATACTCTTGGATCACATGGAATATAAAAAAAGACCTACAATTTTCCACGTTGATTTGCTTGAAATTTATCTAAGATCTTCATTCTATTAGCTCAAAAGACTAATAAACATGCTAAGGGGTATTCATTAATTATCAAAAGCTATGATGTTAATAACCTAATATGAATTGTATTGAATTACATTAATTAGCTACATTGACTTGAATTGATCGGGCACTTGTTTAGGATAAGATATCCACTAAATAAATGTGTTTTTTTACTTATCACATTGATATGACAAACAGAGAAATTATTTAGTACATATGTTGCACCATGTAATCAAATATAAACGGGACAGTCAATCAATGCAACTGCATAGTCTACATGTGAGTAAGTATAAAATGAAAATTCATAACAGTCATATTCGACAAACATGAAAATATTTTTCAAATTCTTCATTCTTAGGTAACACGTGGTAGGATATTAGTGATATTTATATTCCCTTCACACGTAACATTTGCTATGCTCTGCACCACTTGTGCTTAGTAACGTGGTGCAACGAATGAATGAAATAATTTCTGATATGGCGAGATTAAACCCAATATAAAAGGTTCATTTTAGAACGATTTACCCATACTACTATAAACAAACATTACTTGTCCTCTAAAATTAATTTTGAGTAGTCTTCGTGGACAAATTAGTTCTATAGGAAGTAATTTGTTTATTTATCATATTACCTCAGTTCTATATATATGAGGTGATTAATATAATAATCATATTACCTCTTCACATCAAAATTGGGTTATCTTCGTGTAAATTTTGTATTATATGTAATTTTCAGTACAACTAGTTAGCTAAATTCACGCAGAATGCTTGTGTTTGGACAACTAGGGAAGTACAACTTAAATTGACACAAATTATTGTAAGAGGACCACAACCAATCTGTGTTATAAAGCTAGCTGATGGCTTGTTAAGTCACCGTTGAATCAAAATTACAAATTACTAGTATACAAAAACTACCCCATCTATCTTGACCCCTTCCACTTTGTCATCAGTTATAACACATGCACTGTTCCCCATTTTTAATAGATAAGGCAAAATTAAAGAAAGAATAAAAAGGAGGAAATTAAAAGAGCTTGGTATTCTTTTTTTAATTAATCTACAAATTAACTACAGAAACTTATTTAAGTGCTAACTTTCCAACCGAATTTTTATTTATATCCCTGGCCTACTACGTGTATTAAATAACACAATTTAATAGTTTGAATGGTCACACACATTAAAAATTCGCAATTTTTAACAATTTATATTTTCTTGTAAATAATTTGAGCGAGAATTAAGAGAAATTTGATTCCTGATTTTATGTTGGGGGTTAGGACTCTCAATCTTCATTGTTTAAGAATTACCACATGAATAAGCTAAGTACATGTGGCAAGGTAGGGCGATATAAATTATAAAAATAAATAAAATGGTTAGGAAACAAAGAAGAAAAAAAGAGCAAAATATGTTTTCAATAATTATCATCTCACGGTCTCAGGCCATCTCCAAGAGCAATGCTAAAAGTTAAATTTTAAGAGTTTTGCTAAAATTTTGATAAAAAGTGCTCTCCAAGAGCACCTCTATAATTTAGGAGTTGCTAAATTTTATAAGTTTGGCTTGCCAAATACCCATGGCCAAATTAAAATTGCTATATACAATTGTTTGTAGGAAAGTACAAAAACTTTTGTACTTTTATGCAAAACAATAAATTGGAGGCATTACTAATTAAATTAATAATAAATTTAAATTCATAGTTTGTACTAATTCAATCCATACTGCTTGTACATTCAAATACATATTAATTAAATTCAAATGCATACAAATTTGAATTAAAATTTTAAAATTTTTTACAATTTGAATATCATTATAAAAAATTTGTCACTATTGACAAATAGTGGAACCTCTTTAGCGATAATTAACGTTGTCACGATGATTTAGCGATAATATTTTGATTATAATTTTTGGGGCATCGCTAAATGTCAATACTAAAAATTAATATTTTTTTAAAAAAAACTATTTTTTCTATTATGAAATAAAATCAATTAGTATTATATATATGTATTATTATTATTTATATAAAATAATAATTAAAGTTATTTGTTAAAATATAAACTAGCTATTTGAGTGAAATGATGTGGTTGTTAAAAAGTAGTCTCTTAAAATATAAATTAGCTGTTGGAGTGCTGAATAAAAAGTGGAATTGTATAACACTGTTCATTAGTTATATTTTAGGGTGATTTACACTCAGACCCCCTCAGATTTGGGCATATTACAAAGAAACCCCCCGTTGTTTTAAAAATTACAGGGACACCCCCTCAGGTTCGGGCATATTAAAAGAAACCCCTTACGGCGTTAAAAACAGACGGAATTTGATGACGTCAGCAAAAATATTTTTAATTTTCCAAATTTACCCCTGCTAAATATACCCACAGGGGTGTCTATGTAATTATACTATACCTCAGGGGGTGTCTATGTAATAATATTATACCACAGGGGGTGTATTTGAAAGATTACAATAACTTCAGGGAGTTAGTTCTAGCCAACTGTCATATTCTAAAAAATGACTGTTGGATGTTACTGTTGGCCACATATTTTGGTTATAAATAGCAGTTCAAACGTTTTTATTTTCTTTTGCGTTTCATCCCACAAATTTGATAATATCATCATCAAATTCAAGAGGTAGTGTGAGATGCTTAAAATATCGATAATCAAAATATCCATGTGTTGTATGAAGAATGCACCCATAATGGTTACAGATGCACGCCAAGATTTAAAGTTTTATCATCCCTACAAGTGAATATTTTGATTTATAGTCAAAATATATGATCAACATAACTTCCATTGGTAACTTTTTAAAATATGACCATTGGCTATAAATACCTCCATGAAATTTATAGTCAAAATATATGGCCAACATTAACATCTATTTGTCATTTTATAAAATTTGACAGTTGGCTACAACTAACTCCCTAAAGTTATTGTAATCTTACAAATACACCCCCTGTGGTATGATATTATTACATAGACACCCCCTGTGGTATAATATTATTACATAGACACCCCCTGTGGTATAATATTTTTATATAGACACCCCTTGAGGTATAGTATAATTACATAGACACCCCCTGTGGGTATATTAATATATTTAGCCAGGGGTAAATTTGGAAAATCAATTTTTTTTTGCTGAAGTCATCAAATTCCGTTTGTTTTTAACGCCGTAAGGGGTTTCTTGTAATATGCCCGAACCTGAGGGGGTGTCCCTGTAATTTTTAAAACAACGGGGGGTTTCTTGTAATATGCCCAAACCTGAGGGGGTCTGAGTGTAAATCACCCTATATTTTAAGATAAGAGACTGAAATTTAAGAGACCTGTTGGAGATGGCCTCACCACTATTAATTCGTCCACTAAACTATATTTGTCCCATTAGGTCTGAATCTCCTACGAAAGTACAAGCTTGTTTCCGTGAAAAATCCAGCGGGTATTCAAGTGAACTAATATAACTAATATATTAAGACAAAGTTTAAGCGAAAAAAAATATATGTATTTTATGGTCAGAAACACGATCATTACATCAATGTTATTATATCTGAAAATATATTGAATTATTAATTAAATAATAAAAAAAATTATCATCAAACACCAAACTCTAGTATTAAATTACGCGAAAAACTCATGTCACTGGTGGAAATAGAACCCAGAACCTCTTGGTATATATATGAGCGGGTTCATTAAAATTTTATAGATTTGACATATAAAATTTTATATTAATGCACTTGCTTTTTCAAAAATATATATGGATATTAGAAATTTTTAGAATAGAAGAATTTAAAAAATGTGAGTGTTTCAGAAAACGAGTTGTATGTTTTATAAGTAATATTGTAGAACTTTTAAAATTTGAAAAGTTAATTTCAACATGTCTATAATTATTATTTTCCAAATCTATCTCTATCTCAACTCAAATGTATTTAAATTAGACACTCAAGTGCAATAAATTAAACTTAGAAGAAATATATATAAATGAGTCTGAATAACGCTCAATAACAATAAGTAATCATTGCAAAACATATACAACATTACAATACACTAATTTGATAATTGAATAAGTTCGATCAAATCTGATTTGAGCTACAATTATATGAAGTACACCAATGACCAATGTGGGAGTAGTAGAAGATCCCAAATCCACCACCCCAACCCTCGATGCAAATTAAGTATGTTTTCATATTGTTCACATATAATATAAAGATTGCATATTCATTTTTGGATTTATTATTGATCCATACTAGAATCACACTTTTCATGTGTGGATTCATATTAAATTTAAACTTTGTCAAAGTTTAATCGGATCCAATTAATTCAATTGAAATTTAGTGGATCTTTTATGGATTAGATCCATCGAATTCGAATCGGATTTGAATCGAATCCAAGGTTCAGATCCATATTGTCACCCAATGAATATGTCAATAGAAAAATATAACTTTGAAACAGACATGATCAGTTTGCAACAAAAAAAGTTAAAAACTTTAATGAGATTTCTTCATAAAGAATGTATAAGAGCAATTAAGTTAAATCGACCTATCACACTAAGAATATACACAAGATTAACTATAGGCATAATAAAGATTGAATGAAAAAGTTCCAAACCTATTAGACAAATTTCATTTCATAAATTAATGCCAGTTCCTCGAATTTTACATACTATACCAGACATTCCAAAATAAAAATAAATTAAAGATCAATATTTTTTTGTTCTCTAGAGAAAGAACCATGAACCATATCCTTTTCATTTTGACTAAAATAAAATTTATGACATAGTATAATCTATATAATCTATCAAAAAGAAAAGTCATATGCACGTTTCGGGCCTTAGAAGTACTCTAACAACCATTAATTTTGTAAGGTAAAAGAAGCCCAAAACATGATCATGGAGCTGAGTACGTTGCATATGAAGTCTGCTCTAAAGTCTCAAAACGCTTTTAGTGGATCAAGATATATATGTAACGAATGTACGTCGGCCCAATTACTCAAATTCAGTACGTACTACCTTATGTAGTATAAAGTAAATTGTACCGTGCATGGTATTATAATTCTCACTCAGGTTTGAAATAAATTCAAGCTTTTTAGTATATACCAAATTTTGAGATGAAGAAGTGCACTCGTCGGGAAGCAAGATTCAAACGAGCTAAAAATGGAAAATGTATACGATTGACAGAAATAGATCAAGACCAAAATAAATTGTGCAGAAAGAAAAAGTGAAATAGTAATGGTGATTGTTTATATTTATTCAAGAAATATGGCCTACAACTCATAAATTGACAATTCTTGATTTTACCTACATACTATGGGATACCGCAATCATCGCAAACACAGTAAGGGCCATCTCTCTCAAAATCTATTTTACAATGTACGGTGGTTGCAGGTCCAAATCTCTGGCGACAAAAGTTTAAACATATAGGATAATTAATTGCTCCGCCGCAGAGAATTTCGTAATGTGGTTCGTTGCATAATTCAGTTGCATCAGCCTTGAGAACTAGAATTTCCGCTGCATATAAAAATTAGAATTAAATGATTTTCAATAATGTTAGTGAAAAAATTAATTTGATAGCATATACTAAAGTTTATTTATATACCTGATAAAATAGCTATAACTGCAATTGTCAATATGTTAAAGATTTGTGATTTAGCCATTTTCAAACAATAATCCTTAAATCTTTATTTCAACCTTTTTATAGGTGATAAATTCAGCTTTTCCTTTTTATAGAAATTATTGATATTTATGACGAGATATATTCGAGAATCTTTTTTTTAATTTTTTTTTTTAATTTAGTCATGAGAATTTTGAAAGTACTTTTAATTTGATAACGAAGATATGAGAATATTATTAATTCCACAATTTGATATGGACTCTTGTTAACAAGAGTTTGAAATTATTTTAAGTAATTTTTTCAAATTATTCACAAGTAATATAAAGATTGCGGGATCTTGCAACGAACTATAAAATAACTACCATATTTCTAAGATATGCTTTTTCATTTTTTTTTTCTTTCCTCGAATCTCTCATATTTCTATAATCAGCCTTTTTTTTACATAAAATATTGACATTTATCAATGACGAGGTTTATTCGAAAATCTTTTTTTTAAACATTTTCTAATTTAGTCATGAGAAAGTACTTTTAATTTGATAACAAAAATATGAGGGGATTTTTTATCCCACAATTTGATATGGACTCAAAAGTTTGAATTTATTTTAAGTATTTGTTTTCAAATTATTCACAATTAATATAAAGATTGCGGGATCTTACTATAGAGTACCTATTATATATCTAAGAAATGATTTTTTCATTTTTTTTTTGCTCAAATCTGTCATATTTCTAAAAATATCTAAACAAATTTTAATTTAATTTGATATAAAGTAACATATATTTTGATTTTATTTTCACTCATTATAATATTTTTGATTTGAAACAAACAAATATACCTTTTGCCAAACGACGCTTCCCTTTTTTTTTTTTTTTTTTCCATAATCTCCCAACAAGACTCATTAATTTAATCCCCTTAGTTTGTGAAGGTGGAGTTACTGTGTTGAGATCTTAAGAAATATTACATTAACCCCTAAATCCTAATTTTTTATTCAATTAAGTCCAATTCAAGTAATAATAGAGTCTTAACCCCCTTTTCTTTTTTTTAAGTTAAATCAAAATCACTTCCTAATTTCAAAATATTTCAATTTTTGGTACCCACATGGGGGAGGGGATTGTTTATGTGGGTATAATGTTTTGTTCAATTTAGTCTAATTTTGCCACCCCTAAATTATCAGAAAAAGTTGTGCACTCCTGTTCAACTACAAATTAGGGAACCAAATGAAAATTGTTTTTTCCATAATACTTTTCAGATAAGAACATAACTATTCTTATGACTCCATTAATTAAAATCGAAATGGCGTATGGAGAAGGTGGTGGGAACGGAGATGGATTGGGTGGTTGGTGGGTAATTTGGTAAATATAACCACATATTATAAATTAAATTATTTACAAACAATATAAATAGTAGGAGCTAAGTTTACAAGGATCTTAATTTGAATTATTCAAATGTTCAGCCTTGAAATTCTTCGTAAAACTACAAAGACTATGTAGGCTTGAGTTCGAGTACAACCTCAAACGTTGTTAAATTCTATACTAGTTAGTCTTTGCTCTAATGATGATTAATTCCCTATCTATTATTTATTCATCAAAAAGGTAAACAAATAGCTTCTTTAACTTATTTCAGATAGGTATAACATAATTAACGTTTTCATATATGTATAATGAGTAACACTTTTATTTAAAGAAAAGTAATCAATCACATAAAAATATGTAGCTATACTACTTAGTGAAAATCATATGACAAATCGTATTCTAATTAAAATTTATTCAAATCAATGGGTGGCTGGTCTTGTGAATAAAATTAGTTTCCACAATATAATGAATTCAAGCTCGAATTCCTGCTCTGAGAGATGTTCACATAATGTGTTGTTCGACTTACCTTGATATAGATTAAATCAGATCTAAGACATTAATATCTTTGAAAAATAAAAAATGAAAAATATTAAAAATTTTAAGGCTTGAATGTCCGTGGGAAACCGAAAATATATGAAATTACTAAAACACAAAATACTAGATCACTTGCATTATGGTATATACACTATATAATTCTGCATATTTCCAATTTGTACTACTCTGTCCCAGTTAGGCTGGAATTATCACAAATGGATATGCTTGTCGCTGACATTATTGCATTATATATTTATAGTTGTCGCTGAAAACTTATTTATATTTTTATACAACTAAATATTAATTCAGCCACTCCTTCGACAATAATTTAAAATTTAGGAACATTTCCGGTGATGTACAACATACTTTGTTCCTAAAAGACTTGGACTCTTCAAATATGTTAATTGGACATGTAAGAGTACACAAACGAAAACCTTTTCATGTACATATATAACTTCAAAGTTCAAACTCTAACGAATTGCTGATATTAAGTAATCGGAATTATGATGATGCTTCTAATATAATTGGGATGCCAATTGCCAGTGTCACACCCCCAAGCATGGAAAAGTGACGTGCATGTCAAGCATATTATATCAAGTACATGTTATATTATCAACAAAATCATATCATGTGACATATAATTCCTTAGTAAAACATGCAACATAATAATTGATAAAAGGACATATAAAAAAATTCCGCCGAATGGGTATAAGTTTTACAAAATAATCGGACATTATTACTACTGTAATATACTGTAATATGACATAACAAAAACATAGAGAGAATTGCATTTTTGGTACAGAGCTATAGGTCAATTCCCACTTTTGGTACTGAGCTTTACGGGTCCAACACATTTGGTACAAAGCTTTAACAAATTGTGACACATTTGGTACAACCGTTAAGTGATGATGTGGCAGTTAAGTATAACTGCAAAGTTGATGCCATTACTTATGTTGACTGATAATTTTACTCCATAATATTTTAGGTTACCAAAAAAGCCCCACATCGCCAAATTTAGTGATGATTTTAGTCCACATTGTTGTTAAATTTCAAAATTGACTTGAATAAGACCACGTGCGGACCAATTTGAATATTTTACTTATTTTATTTAAATAACTAATTTGATTTATAAATAATATTAATAAATTAAATAATAATTTGACATAAATATCACCATAATTTAGAAAATATATTCCTTTTAAATATAAGATTTATATAATGGTACTAATATATTTAATCTTTATTAAATTAATAAATTATATAATTAAAAATTATTTAATATTTATTAAAATAATAAATAATAAATAATTTTAATTTTAAAAAAAATTCCCAACCCCACCCACCCCTTCCCCTCCCCTCCCCCTCCCCCTCCCCCCTACCCCCTACCCCAATAGGGGAGGGGTGGGTGGGGTTGGGAATTTTTTTTTGTAATTATAATTATTTATTATTTATTATTTTAATAAATATTAAATAGTTTTTAATTATATAATTTATTAATTTATTAAATATTAAATAGATTAATGCTATTATAAAAATTGTATATTTAAAAAGGTGATATTTATGTTAATTATTATTTAATTTACTAAAATTATTTATAAATTAAATTAGTTATTTAAATAAAATAAGTAAAATATTCAAATTGGTCCGCACGTGGTCTTATTCGATTTAATTTTGAATTTTGGCAATAATGTGGACTAAAATCATCACTAAATTTGGAGATGTGGGGCTTTTTTGCTAACGTAAAATATTATGGGGTAAAATTATCAGTCAATATAAGTAATGGCATCAACTTTGCAATTAGACTTAACTGTCACATCATCACTTAACGACAATTTTTAACGGCTGTACCAAATGTGTCACAATTTGTTAAAGCTCTATACCAAATTTGTTGGACCCATAAAGCTCTGTACAAAAAATGGGAATTGACATATAGCTCTGTACAAAAAATGCAATTCTCTCCAAAAACATATAACATGTACAATTAATCAAACCACCAATTGCGGCACCAACACAAGTATATAAATTGACCACGATATTGTAGCAACCAGATAAACAAACTCTGCGGTAAATAATTGTCATCTCCTCAACTGAAACGGTACAAACTACGTGGCTAATATTGTGTTACAATCAAGATAGCCATAGGTACAAACTACAAGAGTGAAGCTATGAGCCACAAAATATACAACAAAACAGACTCTTAATTGGGACCAAACACTTCAAAATCACAATAAAAGTCTAGAAGTGATTTTAAGAACTCCAATCGCTTGGTTAAACTCACCCTAACTTCCTTACTTAGTTAAAATCAAAACAATATAAAATATTAGGGCCTGTTAGTTTGGTGTTTGGGAAAGTAGTGGAGGTTTGTGAAATAATCTTGATTTGCGTAATGTTGTTTGTTTGGATTTTGAGAGAATGGTTTGAGAAATAAAGTTTGTGTAAGTTTTTTTTGGAAGAGTTAGGTTATAGGTGTAAGATGTGTAAGACTTTATGTCAAATCATATATGTTATGAGATAAATTATGTAAGAGATATATTATTTTATATCAAATCAGAGTAGAGTTTGTATAGGTTCTGTTTAGAGATAAGAAAATTGTTCTTTGTTTTGGTTTTGAGAGAGTAGTTTGAAAAAATTGAGAGATGAAAAATTTATTTAAAAAAATAAAAAACATGTTTGTTTGGCATTTCTCAAACATGAAATTCTTTTGAAAAATACCAAACAAACAGACCCTTAAAGTTCGAGGGAGAAGTGCAAGTTGACTGCAAGTTTAGGGGAAGGAGGAACAAATACGAGTATTTCTAATAGACTGATAGTCCAATACTAACAATTTGCAGTTCATCATTTAGCCCAATTAATTTATTGACCCAATTGGGCTACAAAATGAAGTCAACTAACTCGTCTACTCAGTCATAACCTCGCTGGCACTTCAAATTCTATCCCTTTGCACACAAAAGTTATGTTTTTATTTGTAATTTGAGAAAGTGTGTGTGAGATTTTGTGTGCAAGAATATATGGATAGACTTGTAGAAGCAAAGCATCTCACCAAATCTCAGAGAATTTCCAGTTTTAGGTAGAAGATTGTTCTTTTAACCTCTTTTTAAATCTTTTTTGTATAATCCTCTGCTTAATTTTTTAAAGTAACCAATTACTCCTTAAAAAGATAAAACCAATCAAAAGTGATATTTAGGAAACAGTAGTTCAATTTGCGCATGAAAGAGAGGTTTAAGGGTCCTATTTAATTGGTTTATTTTGCTCCTTCAGTTTATTTGAACATTGGTCAAATTATTAATAATCACGAACATGTTACATGTGACAGAGTTAAGTATTAAGAATTTCCTTAAGCAAGACCAATAAGCAATTTCCTTTTTAATTTGAGACCAATCCAGAGAAGTCTGGAATTTTGTTTGGTCAAAATGGATAAAGAAACGCAAAGAAAATGTTTCAGAATGTTTGGTAATCTCAAAGAAAATATTTTCGAAACACTAAGAAAAATTGTAAAATAATTTATTAAATTAAGAATCCTTAGTTATATTTACAATTCATAACATTTCTAAATGTTCAAACAAATAACCTTTTTCTTTTAGAGGAAAACAAATAACTTTTTGAAATAAAGGAACATCGATAACATGTATCTACAAATCTCTATCTAAAACCACTCTTAAAAATCTAAAGTAAAAAAAATGCTCATGCAGAATTTATTCGTACTTTAATTAACTTTTTGAGAATACCCTCATAATTGGAATAGGATGACTCGATATTCAAATGTTGAATCACTCTTCCATCCGAAAATGGAAAGAATTCAAATAAAAATAGTAACATAAACATTATCACAAAGCTTTATAACACCAAAATCATTAATTTGTGGATTCTCCATGACCTGGCCAATTAAACTAGGGCTGTTCATTCGGTGAAAATCGAACCGAACCGAAATTTCGGATAACCGAAGTTTCGGTTCTTGATTTTTTCGAACCGAAAACCGAACCTAACATCTTAATTCGGTTTTCGGTTTTAACCGAAAATTTTCGGTTCGGTTCGGTTCGGTTTAACCGAAATTTTATATTATTGCTAATTTATTAAAATTATATAATCAAATACTAAATCATTTATCATAAAAAAAAAATATCAAATTAATAGGTAACCATAACACTAAACATTACTAAACATTACAGAGAACTAAATAATAAAGTGGTTAACATTTAATAATGATCAAAAAAATCCTCAATTGACATAAATTTAAAAAGAAAAAAATCATATCCATAGGCATAAAATTAAAGAATTTTAAAGTCCATAAAATCGAACAAAAAACGTTAACTATTTGAATCAAGAATTCGGTTTTCGGTTTGGTTCGGTTAACCGAACAAAAATAACCGAACCGAACCGAAAACCGAATTAGGCCAAAACTCAAAACCGAAAACCGAACCGAATAGCTTTGGTTCGGTTCGGTTTTCACCGAACTCATTTCGGTTCGGTCGGTTATCCGAACCGTGAACACCCCTAAATTAAACCATGATGCCCTATCGAAACGAAAATGTCTGTGAGACTGGTCCACAATATATATTCTGGAGGGACCACCGGCATTTCCTAAAATGTGTAGATAATGCTTTACAATAAAATTAATTTTTCAACAAACAACAAGCTTTTATGATTCTGCAGGAAAAAAAAATATTAGCAGGGGATGTCAATGCAAGAGCTTTGAGGGTGTGTGTGGATGGGTTTGGCCCGGTCTCGCGGGTCTCGCGAGATCGAGTCAAATGAGTTTTCGTCAAACCCATAAAACCATAAAAAATCTATTAAAAAACTCACACTCAAACTCTTCAAACCTATAAAACATTGATTTGACACCTACCACCTATTTTTTTTCCCCAAATCTCACTAAAAAAAGACATTGATTTGACACCTACCACCTATTTTTTTTCCCCAAATCTCACTAAAAAAAGACATTGATTTGACACATATCACCTACTTTTTCCCCTAAACCCCAACATTCAAACCCAATCCAAGTGGGATTTCAACTTATTCAAACCACAAAATCCAAGAGTCAAAACTCATTCAAATGAAGTCTCAAAGGTTTCATCGAAACCACCCAAATCAATTTTTTTAAACCGAGACTCGCGAGACCAAATCAAAACACATTCAAATAGACCCTGAAATCTTGGAGAAGGTTTAGGGTTACAGCGGGTTTGTTCCTTTTTAGCCGTTTATAGGAGACAACTTTAGCTAGTGGACATTAATTTAGCACTCTTGATAGATATATTATATTGTATGTTTGTAATTTAAATCACTATTAATTATGCCATAATTATCTCAAGTCGATTTCATCTTATTAGTAGTATGATGTATATGACAATAATTTTAAATAAACCCTAAGAATAAAGGATTATTAGGCCATCTCCAGCCGAAGTATGCAATAGCCCCCTCCTGCCTGTCTGCCTACCTGCCTGCCTGCCTGCTTGCCTGCCTGCCTTGCCAAGTTAATCATTTCCAGCCGAACCAACAATTCAAAATATTTATTTCAATCTCAAACTTTCGCCACTCTCACTTAACTACAACAACAACAACAACAACAACAACAATAATAATAATGGAATAATAATAATAAAAATAAAAATAATAATAATAGATCTCGTAGGGCTCGTGCAAAAATTTATGAGCAATCGCAAAAGGAAAAAATTACTACAACTGTAGAATTATCCACAAGATTAGGCAATATCGATATGGAATCATATTTGATGCGTCGTGGCAACGTTCGAAATAAAGAACTCAATAATCAATTGAAAAAAGATTTAGTCGAACACTTGTGGGCAACACATGGGCTATTTTAGAATTACGTGTTTCTTAGTAATCGCATATGTTAAGTTGTTTATGGGCTATTTTAGAATTATTTTTAGTAATCACATCTGTTAAGTTGTTTAATTGATCTTTAAATTTTATTTTTAAATTTAGATTTTATTCACTTTTGTTAAAGTAAACTTAATTATATAACTTTTAAATAATTAAAATAAAATTTTAATATAATCTAATGGAGTAAGAATTTGATAACTTTAAATATCACAATAAACATTCAACTTAAAAGAAATTAATAATAGTGAATATAATTTGTCAAACGAGACCTATAGTGAATTAACTTATATTTTTTTTATACATTTAAATTACATTCTTGCAGAACTTATAAATTTGTCCTACAATTAACTTATAACTTGTAGGCAAAACAACAACAACAACAACAACAACAACAACAACAAAAAAAAAATGGGAAGGCACGGCAATAAGACAAAAAAAGCAGGCAATATATTGAAATAATACACTACAATCAATTGAAAGAAAGAAAGAAACGTTCAGCAGATTGAAAGAAAGAAAGAAGACATGCAATTGAAGAAAAAAAAAAGGGGGGGGGGGGGGGGGTTCATGCGCGTGCCAGGGAGGCAACCACATCTCCCCCCGGATGCTTGCCTGCCAGCTCCGGGGGAGCTCTTCTCCAGCCGAAGGGGGGGCTGTTGCTTGCCTCCCCCTTCGGCTGGAGATGGCCTTAATTTAAATTAGTTCCAGGAAAAGAAAAAAGAAAAAGGATCCTTGATGCTTTTATGATCATTTAATTTGAGTTATTCTTTCTGCATATGCATACTCTATCGGCTTAGGTCACATCAGTCAAAAAAGACTCTCTACTCTCTTGTACTATAATAATGGCGCAGGTGAAAGCAATACCTATATATATATTTTTGTATATATACACACTCTCACCACCTCGACCTTAATAATTGCATATGACGTCGTCGTTTCCATTGTCTGCATGTCATTCATTCCTTTATCCCACTACAACCCCTCCACTTAATTACAATAATACCCTTATTTCTTCCTCTTCTTCTTCGCTTTCATTAATTATAATACCCTTTCCCAATGTTCTCATCAATTTTCGTCTTTCATTATACACCCTGATCTTCTGGGCTTCTTCTCATACTAAATGTTCCTACGTATAATTATCCAAGGTCAAATCTTGTAATTAATAAATTTGGTTAATATATATTTGGAAGGTTCACAATGTTGATTTATACTAATTAATTATCACAACGAAGACCATGCACATGCTTTAAAATTAATTACACACTATTTAGCTAATTAATTAATTAAAGGGTAATCATATATAAATTCATCGACAGTAATGTATGTGCATATGTTTTAGGTATGAGCCATGGTCAAAATTGAGCTATGTAGCAATGAAATAGTGCTTATTGGTCATGAACAGCCAAAAGAGTTTCAAATTTTTTAATAATTTCTCTACATTTAAACGATCTATCATTTCATGATTTTGTGGGAAAACCACACTGCCCCCCAACATTTGAATATTTGTTCTCTGTGCCTCTTACCCTTATCGAGTTTTCACTTAGCCCCCTCGACTATTAAAAATGTCAAGGATCACTACATTTGGACGTTCACCGTTAGAATTTGAGAAAATATTCCATTTTTAAGACTCCATGTGGCTTCAGGGCGAGATAGACATTCAAAGATTACAAAGTGCGAAAACGTTCAAAGATTGGGTGACAAAGTGCGTAAATATTCAAAAATTGGGTGACAAAATGGAAAAAAGCTCAAAGCCACATCATTAAATTGAACTCATTTCAAATGTTTTTCATTCAAAAGCTACTAAAGTTTTTCAATTCTCGAGTAAATGATTGAACTTTCATGTTGATCAATCGAAGCTAGTTTGACTAATAATTTTTTTTCTTAACAAGGTTAAATAACAAAATAGCATGCTTTTAGGTTAGTCTTTTCTAATAAATTTTAAAGCTACTAAGGACTATAAAAGTTTTTAAGGGAATACACTAAGTTATGTTTTTCCTGTACTAAAATTTCGAAATCAATTTTTCTTGATAACTATTTCAGATTTAATGTTAAACTTGTTAGAAATTTTTAACCACATTGGAAAAAGGAAAATAAAGGAAACTTCTAATAAAAATATAGGGTAATTTTAGGACTGAGCGTTCGGTAAAAACCGAACTGAACTTCGGTTTTTTTTCGGTTCGGTCCAACTCAGACCGTGGACCGTTTGCCGAACCGAAAATTTCGGTTCGGTTCGGTAAAAAACCGAACGGTCCGGTTCGGTCCAAAAAACCCGTTTTTTTTTTTTTTTTTTTTTTTTTTCTCTCCCTTTTTGCACAAAATCAATAGCAAAATCTCTGTTCATAAAAAACCTTCATCTTCATAAATGTCATTTATACACACAAAACCTTCATCTTCATAAAAAATACACCCAAAACTCTTCTGGTTAGTTGGTAGCTCCTTTTATTTTCAATTTCTTTATTATTAAAATTCTAAAAATAATTAACTCTTTTACAACAATAACGATGTAGCTTATTCATATGTATTTGTGGGAAAAAAATCAAATTGCTCGTACCTTTGACATAAATACAAATTGAGTTAACTAATTAAAAGTGAAATGTTTACAATACTTTTTTAGTTTTTAAAATAAATAAAAGAAATATGCTGTGGCAATGCGAGATGAATTCAATATATAGCATGGTGCTTGAGTAAGATTTTGTAGAATAATAAAATTGACCATCAATCTGTATATAGGAATTAAATTGTAAAACAAACTTTTGTTTAATTTTATAAAAAGTAAATCCCTATCTGACTTATAAGTATTTGTCGTCAAATAAACAATTCTAAAGAAATCTAAATATAACTAAAGATAACTCAAGCTAACCTACATGTCCAGATAACGAGATTTCAATCGAATTTTTAGATCAAATTAGAATTTTGTCGTGCCCTCAATACGGTTTGGAAATGTCTATGACAAATGACTGTCGCGGATTTATCTTCGGATTTATCTTCTCTAAGGGCAGCAATTCCTGCTTCCATGCATATTCCCTCCAGCTCAGCTCCTGTGGCTAGATCAGTGTCTTCTGCTATTTGTCTGAGATCGACATCATTGTCTAATTTCATGTTGCGTGTAAGTACGCAGAGGATTTCATAACGATCTTCAATGTCTGGAGGCGGGACATGGAGTACCTTTTGACATAGAAAGACCGAGTTGTGTAAAAATTTCGGGGAACAAAGTTTAACCGGCATAAAAAGACCGCGTTGTGCACAGCCAAGGTAATTCAGCAAGAAGTGAATCTTGTTTTTCACATAGTTTAACGGAACATAAACAACTTACTAAATCAAAGCGTCCAGGGCGCAAAAGTGCATCATCAATTGCATGAACACGATTTGTAGCACCCAAAACAAGAATTCCCTGGCAAAAATAAAAAAGTAAAAGAGACAATAAAAAATTTGATTGCGGTAAATATTTTTTAATAAATTCTACGAATATGAACATAAAATGACAAACTTATAGCTCACTTTAGCATGCTCTAAGCCATCCATTTCAGTTAGCAAAGTGGACAGAAGTCTTTCCCCAACTGCGGTGCTTCCACTTTCACTTCCTCCTCTGCCATTTATATGAAAATATTGGAATGAAAATCTATTTAGCAAGAATAACATCTAATGGAGCAATTAGACATGTAACCAAATGATATATATGTATAAGCCATGGGAAAATACATGTGTTTGGATTGTAACTACAGATAGTTGTGCAATGGTCATTAGGCCTTCATATAATGATATGAGCCATGAATGTTTTGAAAATAGCATTGCAATCTTCTCGATGTTACTAAAGTAAAGAGTTAAATTTAATACTCAAATGCTGCAAGATTCGATTTTCTTCGACTTTTTCGATTGATAGTAAACAATCATTAATTATCAAAATAGTCAATATTGATTTCAACGTCCACAGATATTACGATAATATAACATACAGATCACACACCTGAACTTGAAAGCAGATGCTGAAACATATTGAATAAAATTGCACGAGTTTTTCCATGAATTACATAAGAGACTCTAGAGAATTGAATATATTGAAGACGAGCCAGTCATTATAGTTGCAGAACTTTCACCAAATAAGGGTAATTTACCTTTTGGCTGCAACTGAATCAACTTCGTCAAAAAAGATTATGCTTGGCGCAGCAAGACGTGCTTTCCGAAAGGTTTCACGCAGTAAATGTTCACCCTCACCAACATACATGGAATATAGTTCTGAACAACTGAAGCAGGATACAACATGAGCTATATAATAATAGATGCACAAGCACACAGTGACTATAGGTTAGATTGCTGAGATTTTCATTTGTAGTTGGTGGAATCACGGCAAAATGTTACTTCTTATCTCTAATTTCCACCTTCTTATCAAAGAAAAATCTCTAATTTCCACCTCAAAAATTAAGCATCGATCAACTTAGGAATAGCAAGTTTATGCATATCGAACATTACATTATACACTGTAAAGTAAAAGAAATTACAGTGGCTAGGAGGAGAATGTCTATGCGCCACTTTCCATATTGATGAATTATTTAAACAAGTAAAAATGAAGAAGCTTCTTTGTAAACTAATCAGGATAAGGTCAAAGAGACAAGATGAAAAGTTCGCTTACAAATTTATGATGAAATAAAATGAGCTACATATTTTTTAAGGAAAATGTTATCCCAATGTTGCATCTTGAGCTGGAAACTGGAAATCTATTCAAGTTAAAATACCATATAGTTTGTCACTAGAACATTCAGTTCCAAATTATGCAAATGAGTGATTTAACAAGAGCTGTTGGAAGATGACTAAGCATACCTCTGCCTAATATGAATATTTTTTTTTAGTTTCTTCTTAAACTAAAATGATAGGAGACTATACCTCAAGGAAAAAAATGGAGCTTGGGAAGCAGAAGCAGCAGCCTTTGCGAGGGTTGTTTTAGAGCACCCTGGGGGACCATGTAAAAGAATACCTCGCATAGGTTTTACTCCAAGTCTTGAAAATGTTTTAGAATATTTCAATGGCCACTCAATTGCTTGCTGAAGCTTTTTCTGTTCCATAAAAAAAATATTATCAGAATTTAGACAAAACTCTTTTTCGAATCAGTAATATAATGAATATGCTTCAGACCTTCAAGTCTTTTAGTCCTCCAATGTCATCCCAAGAGACATTAGGAATATCCACTGTAACACCTCTTGTTATACTGGGAGGAACCACAGACCTAGCATAATTCCAGTCATCCATTGTTACTATACACTGGCTATCATCATCTGAAACTTTGTCACATGCAGACAGGGTTGCCTCACGACATAAAGCTTCTAAATCTGCTCCAACATAACCATTGCAAGATGCAGCTATAGCTTCTAGGTCAATATTTGGATCTAATGGAAGCTTCTTTGTGTAGAGCTGACATTGAAAAGAAACAACTATGTGAACCTTTTCTCCTTTGATTAGAAAATGAAGTTTGAATATAATTGCAGTAACTGGAATAGAATAACTTAAAGGTGACTGGTCAAGTTAGGCTTGTGAGTTGTGATCAAGTAATCTAAATATAGAATTATAAGGTACCTTTAATATTTGAAAGCGTTCATATTCATTGGGTGTGGAGACTTCAACCTCAGCATCAAAACGTCCCCAACGTCTTAGTGCGGGATCTATGGATTCCACTCTAAACAAAAATTGACATCAATGAAACACTTACACAAAATCCAAATTTAATGAACGCACAGATGAGAAACCACTAGATATAAAGATTCATTTTAATAACTCTATTTTTTTTACAACACAATTGGACTACTTATGAGAGTGCCAAATGTAAATTAATATAAGAAATCTAGTTCCCATGAAAGTTAGTGCACAATAGACCAGTAAGAGATATATGTTTGTTTCATTTATCTATTCAAAGACTTTATCCTTATTACATTTATAGCACCAACAAACAATATAAGACATGTTACTCAATGTTTGCTAAGATTTTTAAGAGTACAAATTAAATCTATAAAATAATTCATTGAAACATCTAATAAAAACAAACCCATCCCCTCAGAACATCTACTCTAAACAATCAGCTCCTCTAGCCCATAACAAAGATTAGGGCAATTACGCAACCTCAGAAGGAGAGGAGCAATAAAACTATTTAAGAATATCCAGCATGCCTAAAATTCCAAGTTGACCAATTAACAGTTATCACATCACATCTCTACCAGCTCCTGAATGCTTATTATCAGCATAAGCTCAAGAAGCAATTAAAAACAAAAAGGAAAGAGGATGTAAGGGAAAGATGTTTCACGTGTTCTGCAGAGAATCTTAAGCTTAGCTCTAGAAATGAAACAACAGAAACATGTATTTTGTTTCATAATTCAGAAACATGTTCAAAGTATACTTGTTGAACAGAAAAAAAAATTGATACAACAAAGCTACAGTCAATGATAAGAATTCAAGAGAAAATGTAGAAGATGTGATTCAAGAATTACTTATTCGTTGATGCAACCACCACAGCATGTGATCCAGATTTTGATAAAGAGTCCATCAGCACAAAGAGCTGTGAAGCTATGCGATTATCTTGCTCTCTCCTGAAATTGAAGAATTTAGTGAAAAACTAAATCATCCATCTAATTTTAAACTCGAATCGGGCTTTAAACAAACTAAACAACATTCTCCAAAAATATTAGAATCGTCTTTTATCTTCAAACTCCTGAGTATTAACAATTAAAAGCAAGGATTTACACCATGCTCGACTCATCTTTATTTGTGCTTATCTAATTTTTCTGTCAATTTAAAAACCAAATGCATATGTTCTAGGGATAAAGAGAGCAAACAAGAGTACTATGGAGTTGGATATAGTAACTCGAAGATAAAACAATATAATTACATCATCGTAGAAAACAGACAGTCCAAGGGTCAGAACTTTATTGAAATGGCAAGGTACCTAGAGTCCCGACGTGGACAAAGTGCATCTATTTCATCTATAAAGATAACTGAAGGCTTGCCCGATTTTGCATGAGTTGTTGCTTCAGCAAAAGCTTCGCGCAAAATTTTTTCACTTTCTCCCGCATATGATCTGTGAACAGAATGAGGACTGCAATACATGCCCCAACAACAAATAGTCAAACAATAAGTAAACCGACAACTAAAGAGTTGGCAACTAGAAACAACTTTTCATCTTCCATCTATTACACATGACAGTGCAAAAATCACCTTTTATAGCTATGACATTCTCTGCATTTCCATTTAGTAGTACATATTTTAGATTCATCTAGAGTAGGTAATCATGTGAGGACAAAGCAATGTAATTATTACCCTAATATCCAATTAGTTCCATTTTCACAAAACTTCATTTAACCAAATCAAAGAAAGAATATTTATGACTTCAATAAACTAATGTGATAAACATTCAAGCATACTAATACCAGCTTAACATTAAACATTTCAAACTCATATTCAATTTAATAAAGACAGTTTACATTACCTAATAGCAATCAAATGTGCATCATATTGGCGAACAACTGCACGAACCAAGCTTGTCTACAAATCCCAATATTAAATCAACTAAATTTTTTTAACAAAACTTCAATTCATAACTCTGCTTATGCTTATATATATATTTACCTTCCCGGTTCCAGGTGGGCCGTAAAGCAACAAACCGCGCGGAGACTGAAGAATTTAAATGATACGAATTATAAAGAAAAAAATTACTGAATTTTGAAATTTACTTGTAAAAACGAATTGTACTTTGTGGCCGAGTATATTGGTCTCGGGGTAGCGTATAGGGTAATAGATGAGCTCTCGGAGAGCTTCTAAAGCCTCGGAGTTTCCAGCGACTGCTTGCTCCGCCGTCCACGAGGCGGCGACGCTGACAGTACTACTGCCGCCGCTACTGTTCTTTATAGTTTCCATTGATTTGGGAATCATATTATTAGCTCTTAATTTGAATGTGAAATATGTGAATACTGAAACTCAATAAAAACCTCATAATGCATTATAAATTTCGGGAGGATAATTTATTTTTATTACAGTATATTTTTTAGAACGGGAGGGTAAAATTTAGATGGGCATTTTTCTACGGTGAAACCTTGTATTGTGTTAACAAATTAACTTGCAACCTACAAAGAAGAAGGTTAGACCAAAAAAAAATTATTTAGACAGAAATGCCCTTATTTCATAATAATAATTATTGAAAAAAATTTCTAAGAAAAAGAAAAGTTTATTGAAAGGAAATCAAAATGTTCCTTTTCTCTCTCCAATTATCAGGAAAAAAGAAATGAAATTTGGTAATTTCTTAGATTTTTGAAATCTTGTTAGTATTTTTATGTTGTCGGTTAATTAAAGTGTTCACTGTGAGCATTGATTAATTAAGCTAACTGGTCAAGACCAAAATATTGGTTATAGGATAAAGGTTGTTTTTTAATCTGAATTTCTCCTTTTTTTTTTTTTTGTTTTTTTTTAGAATTGAATTTCTCAAATTTGAAATGAAAGAACCTTGTTGCTCCCTCCGTTTTTTTTATTTGTCGTTTTGGAGGATTGCAGAGATTAAGAAATGCAATAATAATCATTTTTTTAAATAAAAACCCCAAAATACCATTTTAACCAAATAATGACAACATTAATTACAAGCATTAACAAGAAGTAATATTGAAAAAAAATTCATTTTACATTGAAAACGTAAAATGATAAATAAAAATAGCAATTTTTAATGTCAAAACGACAAATAAAAAAAAGAGAAAGTAACGTGAACAAATTTTAAAATGATTTGTTTAGGCTATCTCATGTTAAGGTCTCACATAGGGTTCCACCATAGAAAGCCCCGATTTAAATTATCTCAACTTTCGAACTTATCATTTCGCTAGTGGTCTCAGTCAATAAATGTGTGCTAGCTGTCAACAACTTTCATCAATATGAAGTCCAAAGACGGTCAGATCGATCTGGACTTCAATTCGATGGAACATAATTGTGAATTCAAAGAAACTCGTCATGATGTGTCAGGGGTTGATCCTTCAATGACCCTCTGATGCCTTAGCCAGTTCAGTTCCAGAAAACAATCAAATAGAGTAACAATATGTGTGGTAATTAATACGTACCTTGAAATATAATAATGAAAGGTATTTATAGTGGGAGAATTATAAGGTGGGTTAGTCTAGTCGCATTAGGGTCGATCCCATTAAAAACTTGCCGATCTTTGGAGTGTTGGGTAATTATCATGTCCTTTTAGATGTACTTAAGTCATCCGAACTAACTGTAAAAAACGACATCTCAATATTATGTACATGTTGATAAAGATGATGATTGTGTGTCGACCTCTGAATTCCTCGATTAGATCGATAAAGGTCTGGCCATATCGAACGAAATGCATGTTAAGTAAGACTTTGACTATTTATGTGTTTGACTTAATCTGAAGTTTTAAATGTCACGTAGTCAATAGAATATTTGGTATATCAATAGTCTCCCAAATTCTAGAGTTCTATAATAGATCGAAATCTATAAGTTATAAATTCCTATATGTGTCCCTTAACTCGTCGGACCTGACCGACCGACCAGCAAAATCCGAAACTAAAATATAAATTAAGAATGTCTAATAAAAAAATAAACTTAAGAAAAGTTAAGCCAAAAAAAAAAAAGAATAAAACAAATATTTAGCAATTATCAAAATTTAGGGACCTAAAATTTGAGTTTAAGGCTTGGGTGAAAACATGATATATAGATGAATAATAGTATTTTGGGAGGCCAAAATATATGTTTAGCCTCCCCATAGTTGGAGATGATCTTAGCTTTGACAAATTTGATTTTCCGAGTCTTGTACTTTCAACTTAAATGGAATAGAGAGGCTATATTGTTTGGTTCAGTCACAAGTAAGCCGGTTAAACTTTGTTTACAGTCTAAGTTGAATCCAAAACCGTTCAAAATGCGCTGTTCCTGGTCCAAACTGAGCTAATCATGAGTGATCTGGGACTAATAACAAATTCAGGGCAAATCAAACCGTTTTAAAACCTTTAATTTAGACTTTTATAAGTAGAGCCGTAGAAATAGAATCCAATCAAACCCACCTCGAAAGGGATTAAACCCTTGAAAAAACAAAAAAAAATGGAATCCAATATCGAGTTCAAAAAAATAAAAGTTATTTGTATCAGGGGTAGTATATGAATATGAATACTGCAACAAATATTCTGATAGTAATACTTGCAAAGTGCAAAACAAATTAAGCAACTATTCTATATTTCTATTGATTTGATATATCTAAATTCTGATGGCAACAATAATAATAGTGTACACTCAAAAGTTTCTTTGACACCATTTTTGCCAATTTGGCTATATTAAACAACACAACTGAAAGCAATATCCAGTTCTAGTTCAATTTCTCATAAAATCGTCACACTTCCTGCAGAGGCTTGGTTTGCTGCTCGATTACTTCCAAAGTTTTTCTTGTTTGATTCCCTTGCAATCCTAGAACCAAACTGATTGGCAAACGAAGATAGAGAAAGAAAAAGTTACTGTTATCGATCAGCAAGCCAAACTATTCCAAGGATATAATTATTTTTTGTCTCTCTAATTTTCTTCCAACATTCAAAAGTTTTAT
This sequence comes from Penstemon barbatus, assembly GCA_003313485.2. Lineage (NCBI taxonomy): Eukaryota > Viridiplantae > Streptophyta > Magnoliopsida > Lamiales > Plantaginaceae > Penstemon > Penstemon barbatus. The sequence continues at coordinate 23,373,837 of CM064881.1, forward strand.
TTTTAATGAAAGAGGTAATACAAATGCATTATAAAGCAAAGACCATTAATGAAACAAACCTGGATTGCCCTTTTGGGCAGAATAGCTGCTTCATTCAAATTAAGTAATCGTGCGACCTGCAATAATCTCATAAACATTAAACTTATACAAATTTTATTGTGAATATCTCTTGGAAATTAAACTTAGCAAATGGTACAGGTGTATTAAGAAAGAAAGAAAGAAAGAAAGGCACACCTCTCTCAGGATTTTCTTATCGCCAACTCCACTTGGTTGATCAAGATCAGCGATATCCCATAGCGGAATATCAAGTAACGTCTTTATGACAGATTCATCCAGAAATGGAAATCTTGCCTGATATGAAACAACTCAAGAATGTTTACTAATTTTATGATGCAAACAAAAAATCTAAATATATTCAAGTCACTGCACCACCTCCTTGCCATTGTCAGCTATGCATCGGTCATCTCTGCCTAAATTCCTTTTCCAAATTCGCTGCATGTCCAATTTCATTTCCTCATGCAGGCCAAGCCAGCTGGTAATTTGTATATGTATACGTATGTTCAATAAAAACAGTCAGGGAATCTTTTTCGGAATTCTTGTGTTCTTATGTCATTCATTAACGAAAATGTCAAAACTCGTAATTAGGGAGTCTCTGAAAGGTATTGTGTCACAGCTTATCATTGATATAACATATTATGTACAATATATAAGAGAGAGGCTCACCTTCTATTTCTAAATTTTGTCTTATGTCGACCATATCCAGCACATTGTTCATCAGCACCCGAACCCACCAGGAGAATCCTTGCCACTGACTTGTACTTGACACGTTGGCACTCTGCACCATCAGAACCGCTCATCTCATTATAGAGACAGCCATCTCCTCCAGCGGCTAGCCATAGAGCTATGCCTATATTTAGATCCTGAAGCAGTAGAAAAGTGATTATTACAGGCCTTGATCTGATGTACATAATATTTGTTTACCATTATTCGTTGCTCTTTATAATTTAGGTGGGTATGGCTTTATAAGATAATTATCCCAGAATAGAAATTATTTTTGGTCTCATATAGTGCACTTTCCTAACATGGAATGCACTGTGAAGAAAGTAATAGTTCAACAGGAAAAAATGTTAACACCAATATAGTAACCGTTCAAGTTACTAAAAGTATAAGTATATACTATTATGCTTATAAAACCATGTCAGCAGCATCTTAAGTACATTAAGCATAAAAAAACAATGCTTAAATATGATTTCAGAAAAGAAAGTACCATGTAGGTCTTGGCGGGATTTATAAGTGACATGACATGCTTAGTCTCTGAGCTCAGCTTTGGCAAATCAGCATCTATTTCTATAAGGTTCCATCTGCAAAATCACAGGAAAGAAATATTTTAAGATATATACGGGAAAGAAGCAAAAGATAGTGATCATTTTAAGAGGGTCAAAAGAGCAACAAAAAGGTAAATTCAGAAGGAAAAAAAATTGCATGAATGCAAGCCAAATTTACAATCATCTTTGGATCACAACATGGATCTTCTAAGTTTACAAGACATTCCATAACAAAGACCATCTTTATTAACCTTACCAGCTCATTCAGAAACTTAAACCCTTTCTGATGATTCATAAATATATATCGCATATCACAAGTATATATCTAAGTGTAAACCTAGGCAAAGAGAATTTTTGACTAATTTGTGGCCCGAACTTGAAAGCAGACTTAATGTTACTAAACTGAAACAACTTCTGAACCATTCAAATATTTTAACAGCAGACCTTCTTGACGGTGCACTCTTCTGAAGTTCCTTCAGTCCTGCTCTGGCTGAGATTCTATCAGGCGCTGCCTCGCCATCAAAACTGACATTAAGAAGATCAATTTCATCTGCAATCACAGTTTTCAGGAGAAAAAGAAAACTCAGGATAAAATATTTTGCCAAAATAAATAGTCGTGTACTGAAAAGGCAGAAATATATATATGAATTAAGGTTTTCAGTTTAACATAACACCCTCCAAAGGTCATGCATTGCTAGGCATAGGAAAATGAAGTAGAGCTGAAGCTTATAATGGAAAAAGTGCTTACACTTAGAATCAATGCACTCATGCAGTAACGCAGCAATGATCATAGAATCTAAACCACCAGAAAACAGCACTGCTACTGGAGCATATTTCTCTTGTATATGATTCACCTCCATAGCCTAATAATGTACCAACCAAACTAATTAGCCAAAGTGGGATAAAGAATTGGTCAAAAATGTTTAACTGACTATAACAATTTAAAAAAAGGAACAAAACTAAATTTAATTCAAATGAATCTTAATAGTAATTTTGAAGGAAAAGGACATTGAGCAAGCTTTTCAACTAAAGGAGCAGCTTATCGACACTCAAAATTATAATTGCGTCAAAAATACAAATATATTATGCCCAATAATGGCACCCATCACTGGTGTTTCCCTAGCAAAGCAATGATCCCCGCAACCAACCTAAAGAAGTCAAATATTGGCCTGAACCTCACAAATCTAGAGCCTAAGCAAAATAGGACTTCTCAACTCTTAATGTTAATGATTTTGCCAATGGAACCAAAGGCCTTACAAACATGGAAGAGAATGGTTTATTAAGATTGTTTTCAGTGGTGCCAAAAAGATAATTAATAGTGCTCAGTTATCTCACTTTACAAACTGGAATAATATCAGAGCTGCAATTCAAGGGATACTCCATATTGAAGATAAAAACTATTATTTCCACTCACTAGTTTAATCAGAATAAGTCTTAAGCACTTGCTTCAGATTAGAAGTGCCCATGACTAACAAGAAAAAGGCTCATGGAACACTCCCTTACAAAAAGAAACATGAAAATGTATGCACCAGAAACTTGATTTTTGTCAGCAATAACAGGTTTAGATAACTAATAATCCTGATTCTAATATCAAAATTCAGGCTTCAATTCACCTTGGATCAAAGCTATTCAAGAAAGTGCACTAACCTTGTAGTTTCTATTTGAGATGGTGCGTCGCCTAACAGATTCTCTCAAAGCCATCAGCACTTTATGAGATGTTTCTAATGGCGTACTTTGTGCAGACCCTGTAGCAGTTAGACAAAGAGAAAACACAATTGAAATAGTTTTACATCCTGATGTGCTCAGATTTAGTAGTAATTATAGCCAAATATCAGGAGCATATCTTTAGGTTAAAAAATAGGGACAAGGTAGAATCTAACCACAAAGAACTTTTGTACAAAGCGAGTTGCATTGGGGTTTTAACTTTAATCACCTCATGGCCTCATACTCACCTAACTCAAATGAAGAAGCTGAAAGCATGTCCTGTTGCATAATTGGAACTTTTCTGCAGGAAACATTTAAGTCCTCGGCTTTAGGTTGGATAGAAGTTCTCTCCCATGTGATCAATTCTTGTAGCTCAGAATCAGTCCACTCATGTTTTCTAATTTTGCCTATCAGATTCCCATTCATTTCTAAACAAGACATGGAGATACTATATATGCCACATGGCAGCTCTTCCCAGAAATTTGATTCAACTGTTTCGTTGCCATCATCAATACCTGTTAAGTGTTAACAGATACAAAGAATGAGTATGTGGAATTTTGTTTATTGAATCAGTACAGCTAAAAGTAGAACATAGGCAGCACCACAAGCCTCCATCTAGTAGACTTTCCAAGTAACAAAAAAGTTACAATGAAGAAGTATTCTTCTGTTATGGAAAAATTATTCAAGTATCCAATGAAGGACATGACCTACATACAAGACGGTCTATCATTCCCTGCCTTATATTTAGTGTTCAGGAAGTTTCTCATTTGTTTAACCTGTGATCTTGCCATGGAAATACACTAGCAGAAAGGAAGGCTGATGTGCTAAAGAAAGTAACCCCCGTGATAACGGTACTTCATGAAAATAAATATATTTTTTACAGAATCATATTTCTACTGTAGAACTTCTACATGAGCTTCTGTTAAGCAATATGTACCATTAATGTGGTGCACCGAAGGATGTGGTGAAACAGAAGATAGTAGTAGACGAGAGTCATGGGGTGTTGGCCAGTGAACTAGAAGACTTCGCCTTCCAAACGCATCACGACCAAACCACAAAGTTTTTGAACTATCCTGCATCGTCAAACGAGTAAGCCAAAACAGCCAAACAGTACTCATCGTGTACTTCAAGTATTATTTGGAATTACCAAAGAAACTTACCACGCAAAGTTACCTGCCAATAAATCAAAGCCCATGGCCCCTTGATTCTTGAAAGAAATTCTGGAACAGAATTTTTACTTCCTCCAGAACAGCAAGATGATCTACTATCTTCATGGGAAACGCAAGAGCAGCACTGTCCCAAGGACTGCATAAGAATCTCAGTGTCATTGCTCTCACTGCCGATATGAATCCCACCAAATATTTCACCTAAACATCATCAAATAGAACTGATAAAAAAGATAAACCATTCTCAAGAAAGGATTTATCAAAAGACATGCAAAGAGGCATCTATGATCAATCTAACAGTTAATAGTAAAAACAGACTCTCAACACTGATTCAGGAATACAGTGGAAATCTTTGATAAATTCAAAGACCTCCAACATAAATGTCATTACATTTGAAAAGCAACAAATCACGATAATATTTCAATAATCCAAGACAGCAATTACAACAAGCAATATAACCAGACCTTCAAACAAATAGAAATATAAAGAAATGATTAAAAAAATGAGTAAAAATCTCGAGTTTCTTTACAGCTTGTTAACACATAAGATCATCATACACACAGTAAAACTATATGGTTCCCAGCAATGGTCGAGGTGGTCATCCTAGAAGCCACCATTCCAGTTCGAATGCAATGTCACAGAAGAACCTGGACCTTCCACACTTTTTCCATATAAGTGCTCAAACAATTTTGAAATTTTAAACCAAGTAAAGAGTACGTGAGTGTCTACTATCCAGTGACCTTAATTAACACAAAATTAAACATCAAATCACTTAACAAAAACGAATTAACATATGAAATATCACAATCAAAGAAAATAATGAATTAAAGATCAATAGCTCAGCTCTGCCCAATGACATGAGCAAACAGTCACATTCCAAAATATAATTGCAGTACACAAGATAAACCTCAAAATACAAACCAACACAGGCTAGTTAAAGATAAACCTACAAATTACAAACCAACAAAGGCTAATTAAATAAGAGAAATTTGTATAACTATATACCATTATAAACAAGCACATTGGCAGATGCATCTGTCAAAGGCTGAACAACAGGATTAACTCCCCTAAGTTGCAATGTTGCACCGATAAATCTTAATTCCCCATTCCCACAACCATTTTCCACTGCTCCTTCATTCTGCATAACAGATTGTGCTCCAGGATGAAGATAAATAGTTTTTGTACCTAAGCTGTCAGGGCCCCTTCTTCGAAGAGCTTTTTTTATGTCATCCTCTGAAAATCGAGACTGGATTTTTAACAATAATTAGAAAATGATTTAACCTCATATAAATACTAAAACCAAACACGAAGTAAATTGGAAAATCACCTGGTGCAATAGTTGAGGAGATAAACAAGTATAATTGGTAATTAAAAGAGATAAATCAATTTTAATTCCATTAATAATCAGAGCTATACCACACATCTTTTCTGCTCTCTATTCCTAAAACCCTAGTTCTTGCTGTTGAAGCAAGCTACGGGTTTAGGAGATTTACAAACATTTTCTTACTCCATATATAGTATATTAAAATATTTTGCCATCTAACAAACAAGTTGCCTTCGTAGCATAGTGGTAGTGCGTTCGCTTCGTAAGCGAAAGGTCGCGAGTTCGATTCTCGCCGAGGGCTATTACAATTTTTTTTTTGCTGTTTATCACTTCGGCTATCAATTATGGCCTTATTTTTCGGATTTTTTGCACTTTATATCCCTGAAATATGGGAAATAGGCATTTTGTACCCGAAAAACTTAGATTTAGCACTTTACATCCTAAAAATATGAAAATTGCAGCACTTTGCAACCTTTTTATATTTAAGCAAAATTCAAGGGCAAAATAGGTAATTCAATTATAAATTTTTGGCACTTTGCACCCCCAAAATAAAATTAACACTTACCACCCTCGAATTAAGAACAAATTAGTAACTTGCATCCCCAAAACACAATAAATGAATACTTTGCACCTCGAAACACATAATTAACACTTAAAACTCTCAAATTAAAAGAAGCTTCATTCCATCCAGCCTCACGAACTTCTTACTGATCGGGGGCATTCGTAGTGACTGAGGGGGTCAAAGACCAAGAAAAAAACTCAAACCTCTCATTTTTTTCGACAAAGCTGACCATCGGGGTGAAAAAAATCTAAGGCAAAATAGGTAAGTTTCCGATCCGATTGAACGACTTACATTTATATACATATATACAAATTAAATACCATGAATTTGGAATGATTATATTATATAACAAATTAACAACCATGAATTATAGCTTTTACAAATTAAACGTGCTATGCAAAACAATTGAATAAGTAAAAATTGGTAAGTTCAACTTTTCCTTAGATCTTTTTCACCCTGATGGTCGACTTTGCCGGAGAAAATGAGGGGTTTGAGTCTTTTTTTTTTTTTTTTAATTTGAGGATGTTAAGTGTTAATTTTGTGTTTCGGGTACAAACTGTCAATTTATTGTATTTTGGGGGTGCAAGTTGCTGATTTGTTCTTAATTCGAGGGTGATAAGCACTAATTTATTTGGGGGTGCAAAGTGCCAATTTTTCAAGTTTTTGGGGGTACAAAGTGCCAAAAATTTATAATTAAATTACCTATTTTACCCTTTAGTCTTTGCTTGAAAATAAAATAGGGTGCAAAATGCCTATTTTCTATGTTTTGGGGGTGCAAAGTGCAAAAAATCCTTATTTTTCTGCAAGGATATTGTTTTTTTCTTTTTCTTGATAAATAAATTTCAATCCACACTAAACAAATAGTTCAACCAAGAAAAAAAGATACCATCACGATAAATATTTATTGAAATTCAAGAAAAATAATTCAAATTGACCAATTGGACCAATCAGAGTTAAAGGACCACACGACAAAGTTATAGGCGACAAAATTTGTGTTACAACGAGAGAATTTGAACTCCCATTTGAATCAACAAGCCGAAATTTTCGAATTTCAACAATAAGGACTCGAGCGGACCAATTTGACACCTTTCAATAATTGATAATTTCAAATAATAGTTTGGGTTAATTTAGAATGTCTTAAGCAATGGTTTGGGTAAATTTTGGCATGCATCTGTAATCATTATGGGTGCATTCTTCACACACCCTATACATGAATATTTTGAGTATCGATATTTTAAGCATCTCACACTCCCTCTTGAATTTGATGATGTCATTATCAAATTTGTGGGGATGAAATGCAAAACTAAAAATACACATTTGGACTGCTATTTATAACCAAAATATGTGGCCACATAACATCTAATGGTCATTTTTTAAAATATGATAGTTGGCTACAAGTAACTCCCTCAAGTTATTGTAATCTTTTAAATACACCCCCTGTAGTATGATATTATTACATAGACACCCCTGTGGTATGATATTATTACATAGACACCACCTGTGGTAAATTTGGAAAATCAAATTTTTCTTGCTGACGTCATCAAATTCCGTTTGTTTTTAACGCCGTAAGGGGTTTTTTGTAATATGCCCAAACCTGAGGGGGTGTCCCTGTAATTTTTGAAATAGCGGGGGGTTTCTTGTAATATGCTCAAACCTGAGGGGGTCTGAGTGTAAATGATCCTTCTTTTTATTGTATTGCACGTCATATTTTGTGGTTTTGAGTTTTTTTTTTATTTGATAAGTCATACAGTAATTTATGCATTCATTGTTCTAGGAGGACAGGGATCTTTTTTCTTCATAAAATTTTAAATCATCAGTTAAAATTTATCCTATTCCAAAATTTAGTTTGTTTGAACCTTGCATATATAACCTAGTTTAGAAATCATAAAAATTGGCTTGTTTATGGATTGAACTAAAACTATATTTGATGGCTAATCTATTTGTAGAGCTAGCTTTGATAAACTTGAAACAACAATACAATGGCATTTCGTCAAACGTGTTTACCTGTGTGAGAGTTTTAGAGAATAGTAGATGTTTATGAAATAAATATGATTTACATAATGTTGTTTGTTTAAATTTTGGGATAGTGGTTTGAGAAATAAAATATATGTAAGTTTGTTTAGAGATTATGAAAATAAAAGAAAGTCATATATACTGTTTGAGATATATTACTTTATATCAAATCATATTTAATATGTGAAATAAATTATACTATAAAATATATATTATTTTATATCAAATCAAACTAAAATGTGTTTTACTTTTTAAAAAATATAAGAAAATTATTATTTATATGACTTTTGAAAAACACCAAACTAATCATACAAAAGCGAGACAAACAGAGCCATCATCTTTACATGCGTTTATACGGATTTATCAAATGCATGTTTTTAACATGACCTTTTTTTGTTATTATTATTAAGATTATACGAGAGATATCAAGTTTAATATACATATACAGTGTAATGGCAACAATAGCAAAAATCCATAGTCAAACCAGAACCTCGTGTTAAAGTTAAAAATTAAAATAAGGGTGTATTCGCGAGACCGAGCCAAAACCCTTTCAAATAAGTTTTTGTCAAACTCATAAAACCATCAAAAATTTATTCAGAAATTCACACTCAAACTCTTCAAACCTATAAAACATTGATTTGACACCTACCACCTAGTTTTTTCCCAAATCTCACTAAAAAAGACATTGATTTGACACATATCACCTACTTTTTTCCCTAAACCCCAACATCCAAACTCAATCCAAGTGGGGTTTCAACTTATTCAAACCACAAAACTCAAGAGCCAAAACTCATCCAAATGAAGTCTCAAATGTTTCATCAAAACCACCCAAACCAATTTTTTTAAACCGAGACCCACGAAATCGAGCCAAAACCCATCCAAATAGACCCTAAAATTCCTCGAGTTCGTTCGATAAAAAGATTAGTTAGTTCGTCATAGTTATCAAAGTTTATAATTTTTTAAGTTCGATTCGAATTCGGTTTTGTAAGTTAAGAATTAACAAAATACATGTGAAGATATCAAACTACTTAAGCTCATTATGTAAAAAGTCATTTGAGCTCGATTCATTAACTAACCAAACTAATTAAGCCTAGACACAATTTAAAACTCGATGCAAAATTCAAATCAAAACATCGTTTGATTCTACTCGACTAGTACACACCCGTGTTCCTATCTCCTGGTGTCAAAGTAAATACTGAAAGTGGCCCCTCACATTTACTCACCTAAGTTAAATTAATTACTTTCTCAAATGAAGAACTCTAATTAATTACTAGTAATTAATTTTGTGGGGGATGAAATTACTATTAATTAAAAAGAATGTCGTAATACTCAAGGAAACTGAAATAACTTCCCTCCAAACACTACTACTAGTACTACTACACAGAGTGAGGAAATGGCATTTCCTTCTTTCTATATCTCCTCCTAAAATCAGTGTTCTACTTATTCGCCTCTACAAATCACAACCTCTTTTTCCTCTTCGGTCGTCGATTTTATTTCCACTCGTAAAAGGGCAGTTAAAGAGCTTTGCATTTTCTGTTTTTTTTCTTCTCTCACATTTCTGTTCTTCCTCGTTCTGTTTTTCAACTCCGCAGAGGTAAAACCCCAAAACCCCATATCTGGAATTCCCTGTTTTCAATGTATTTCTTGATTGAATTTATATATGCTTTCTTCGAAGTGTTTTTAATGAATGATTCAACTCTATTATCTGTGTACGTTTTTGGGTATGATTTCAATTACTGAATAAACATGGGTTTGTGCTTTTGGAGTGATTTCGCATTTGCCTTATTAATAATGTATGAGTATGATTAGTTATTGTTGCTGCACAGTAAGTTTTTGAACATACATTTCCTTTTGGTAGGAAAATTGGGTTCGTGTTCTGATTCGAATTTGCATGTTGGGAAATAACGTTTCATATAAAATCGAGGGTTTCGTTTCTACCTTGTTTGTGCTTAATCTTTGGGATGAGTTGATATTGGGTTCTTAATTTGTTTTCATTTTCAGGGGAATTTGTTAATCTGGCTAATTAATTCTTGTAGAATGTATGGTTGGTCTTTGTTAGGTGTATGTTCTTGGCTAAGAAATTATTCAGTTGATTGATTCGATAAATATATAGCCCTTTATATAATGAATAAAGATCAAGAAAGACAGATAGATTAAATGTTGGAAAGTGGTAGTATAATAGTATGGAAATTGAAGTGTATATATCATGGATTTAATCTTCTTATCTCTTTCATTTAAAGCTCCTCTTATATTCTTTTGTTAAAATTATCTGTTATCAGTTGTTAAGAATATATTATTAGACCATGAGTTCTGTTAATTATTGCAGAGATGACAGTTCAAATGCTTTATCCTGATAAAGTAGCAGATGCATTTGTGAAGCAATACTATTGGATACTCAATAAATGTCCTCAAGAACTGTACAGGTTCTATCATGACTTGAGCCTACTAGGATGGCCAGGGCCTGATGGTGCCGTGACACCTGTCACAACCTTGTGCGTAAGTATCTATGGAAAGTGCAACCCGTGTATCCCTTATGCACATGTTTTGTTTTATATAAGTACTCAAGGTGTATAGTTGTTTCGTTTCTCATAATTTTGTTGTAGGGTATTAAAGACAGGATAATGTCGTGTGATTATAAAGATCGGGACGTGAAGATTGAAAATGTGGTCACACAAGTGTCACTCGAAGGAGGGGTTATTGTTGCAGTAACTGGTCTTTTAGCAAGGAAGAAGGATAAAATGAAGCAAAACTTTAGTCAGACCTTTTTCTTGGCCAAACAAGAGCATGGCTTCTTTGTCTTGAATGATGTTCTTCGTATTTTTGATATATGTGGGTCAAAATTAACCAATTCTGACCATGACAAAAAGGTTCAAAAGAAGTTGGCACTGGCGAAAGAGAGTTATGTGACTTCTCCAAAAGCTATTGATCAAGCAGTTATATGTGGGTCAAAATTAACCAATTCTGACCATGTCGACAAAAAGGTTCAAAAGAAGGTGGCACTGGCAAAAGAGAGTCGTGTGACTTCTCCGAAAGCTATTGAACAAGCAGTTGCTCCTTCAACAACCAAAACATCAACTCTTAGCAGTGTCGTACCAAAATCATCAGCTCCTCCAAACAATGTTGCACCTAAGTTACCAAACAACACTGCAACTAATACTACTAGTGCCTGTGCAGAGGGTAATCAAATCTTCTTTCTTAGAGCTATTTAAATACTATTAGAATATCGATGGATGAATTATTTGATTGTCATTGCAGTTGGGGCGGCAATATACATAAGAGGATTGCCATATAATGTGACTGAACAAGAAGTTGCGGAGGTACTAAAAGAATTTGGGCCAATTAGAAAAAGTCCGAATAGTATCCTACTTAAAAAAGAAAAGGTGGTATGCTCTGCTTTTATAAATATATATTTTATGTTATTTTATGTCTTGTCTCTGACTTCACTTGGTTCCATCTTTTTCTCAGTATCATTTTTCTTACGGGTTCGTGGAATTCGAATCGACGGATGCTGCGCGTAAAGCGGTAGAGGTACTTATTCAATTGACTCAACGTTATAGATACACTAGCTGTGTTAGATATATATCTTGGTATTATAATATTTAACAAGTTGATCATATACAATATTAACTTCCACTTGTTTTATGCTTCTCATCTCCCATTTTCCCCTTGGTTTGGTTCAAAGTTGTATATTACTGATTTACTCATTATTTCCAGGCTCGTTATATTGAATTTGGCGAAATGAAAGCCTATATTCAGTACAAGAGAATATCTTCCAGTCGAGGTAAGTGATTATTGTATAAGTTGAGAAGCCATGAATACCAATTTTGCTAGGATGCTAATTTTGACTATTTATTATTTTTACCTGTTATAGGTTATGGTGGAGTTACTAACGACGGGAGGTCTCAGAGTGGCAGCCAATGTAGTTACGAGGAGGACATACTTATAGGTCCTCGAAACATCAGATTTGGGATTAAAGGGACTTGGAGGTGGGTCCCGGTTGGTCACCGCTTGAAGTAAGCTAACACTGATCTCCTTGAATTCATACTTGTAGAATAGCGGTGAAAGTATGAAATATGTCAATACAAACAAGATAATAGGAATTTTTCAAACATAGGTTAGTGGCAAAATAGTAAAGACGAGTCAAAGCTTACCACCTAAATTTGTTCATTTGTTGTTGTTAGCTCGTAAAACTAGTAGGTTATCACTTCTCAAGTGTGCTTCATTGAAAATAATAGTGTACGCTAGGTATATAATTCAACCATTTCACGTTTGAGCTGTAGTTGGATTTCCTTCTAATTCAGTGCATATATTCATTTGGTCAAATTTCGTTCTTTTGTTTTGTGTGATGTGAGTTGTTTTTTCTACCTACTTATAATAAGTGCTCGATTTGCAATTTTGTAGCTTGAGATTCTGTCATTTATGTTCTGTGTGTAATGCTTAGATGGCAACAATATTTGATGAAAGTTCATGAAATATTATACAGGCGCATTCGAATTTTTGAAAAGAAAAAAGGAAACCTCATTATTTAGTCAAATAAAAAAAAACATAAGAAGGGCCCAACCGGGTTCGAACCGGTGACCTCTTGATCTGCAGTCAAATGCTCTACCACTGAGCTATGGACCCTTTGGTGTTAAGTGGACGAAAACATTATTTATAAATAACTACCAATTAGGGTATTAACTATTAAGGCATCTTTTGTTCATAATTTGCTTGAATTTTTTCGGACACTACCCTTCAATATTTTCCAGTTCAAATAAGATTTTAATCTTATATACAGAGAGATTACAAACAATTTATGTTTATTAGAGGGAAAAAAACATACAATGGAGTTGATTAATAACTCAATTCTTTAGATGTGCTTCTTTAAAGGTTAATAGGAAATAATGCATTTAAATTTTAAACCATGGAACTCAAATAAAAATTGTCCTAATATGTAGAACTGGAAAGAGAGTAATCAAGTGACTGGAAAGGCAGCTTAAAATAAATTTAAAAAGAACAAATATAAATGCAGGGAATTCAATCTTTAAAAAAATGGCTTGAAGATGAAGAAATATGGGATGGAGCCATGGAGGAAGTAATAAATTAAAAATTATATTTTATAATAAAATTTAAGTCACATATAAAATTATCAAGTCACGTACAATACTACATGCACTTTCTTAGTCGGCTTCACTTGCAGTTCATTCGGATTAGGATGATCTTGGTTGTTTAACATTCTCGACTTTATATTTATTATGAGCTTTTTGATAAATTAGATATTAGTTTCCACCAATTTCAAATTTCAAGTACATAATAAAGCTTAAAAGATTTATATATAACATTGTGTTAAAAGAGTACAGTATAATAATCCTAACAAAATTATATTATTAAATCATTTCATGTAATAAAAAACTAAAAAAGAAAATTTCTTACAAAATAAAATATCGTTCCATTTTTATTTAGTTAATGTCTATTTATCCCTCTGTAATTTGCATATTGTTCAGTTTATCCCTATGTGATTTACATATTGTTCAATTTATCCCTTGTGATTTGAAAAATAACACTTTACCTTTTGTAATAGATTTAAATGAGCAATTTATCTCATTCAACCGGAGAGTGTAACTCACTCGACAATATTGAAAGTGGGCATGAAAAATATTTTTGTAACATAGAGGAGTAGAGTGCAACATTTACACTCATGAGGTAAAGAGCCCATATAAGAGGGTATTTTTATCAAATCACACATTTTTTAAGTTTAAAATTGTTTGGGATACCGTTTGAAACTTTTATGAGATCATAGGGGGTAAAACATTTTTTTTTTTTAAATCGCATATGAGTAAATTGAACGTAATGCATATCACATGAGATAAATTGTCAATAACTCATATTTTATTAAACAAATTAAATGTCCATTATCAAAATAGCCATATTTATTTATTGAACAATTTCTTGTGGACAAAGCAACAAAACCTTTCCATCTCGAAAACTATTGAATAACTCTATGTAAATATATTGGATACCAAATTTACTAGAAACTACGGCCATTAATCAAGATATATTATACACCCTCAACCAATTATTTTTACTCAATTTGATAAAGTACTCAGTTAAAATTTTCAATCTTTAAAATGATTTATCGTGTTAAATTATTCACATTTATTACATGTTAAATCTTTTAAATATTAATACATATAGTGTCATATGATATTATTAAATTATTAGTGAAATATATTAATTAAATTATTTATTACTATAATCACATTATTTGGTAAACTGTACCAAAGATAAATTAGTGCCTTAATATCCGAAATACAAAAGAAATCAAAATCCTAATAAAATCAATTAGAAGCCAAAATAAAAAAGGAAACAAAGTTGTTACCTAAATCAAATCAAGGACAAGAAGCCTTTGTTTTTTCTTTTTTTTTTTGCTCAAAATCAAATCAAGAAGCCTGAATATATATAGAAAAGGAAACAAAACCAAACCAGAATTCCTAAATACAAAAGGAAACAAAATCACAAGTCCATATATAATATATATAAACCATACGCCCAACTTCAAAATTTTTCTCAATAAACAAAATCCAAACTTTTTTCTTCTACAACAGAATTAATTAATGGCGGAACCTTTAGGCGTTATTGCAAGTTCTCAATTTGGGTACTTTCACTCTGTTGTATATTGTATGTAGTGTTCTTTTTATCTCATATTTTATGCTTCTTTACTCATTTTGTTTGTTTTACGACTAGATATATATTTCTAATTTTTCTTCAATTTGAAATTGAATCTCAAAATTGCAGAAGAGATGATGTAACTAAAATTTTTCCAAACTGACAATAGAGTTGAACTTAAAACAGCCTTAAACCAAAATCATCCTTACTATAAATTCGATAATCGAACATACTTCACTCTATTTCTAGACCTTATAACTAACTCAAGAAATCTCACTGTCCTATATAGCCAGTCGAAAATTCAAGCTCCTTCAGACGACAAACGACTTGGCTCATCATCGGCCTTTCGGAAAACGATTCAGTAGTACAACAAATAGCCAAATGCAACATTTTCACCAGTTTATCCCGAGGTCCTGTACCCCACAAGCTAGCCGTAAAAAAATCCTTCACCTCCCCTTGACCATATATCATCCGCGCCCAAGAAACAATATCGAACCCATCTTCATGCGAATAAAACGAAGGATCAAGCGCCCTTTTATCCGACATTAATTCCATAAGCACCACACCGTAGCTATACACATCAGCTTTATAAGACACACGCCCTGTAAGCGCATATTCCGGAGCTATGTATCCGTAAGTCCCAGCCACATGAGTGGTAGTGTGAGTCTCGTTTGCGGAAAGAATTTTAGACAAACCAAAGTCCGACAAATAAGCATTGTAATCATTATCCAACAAAATGTTGCTAGGCTTTATGTCCCTGTGCAGAACACGAGGATTACACTCGTCGTGTAAAAAATATAGAGCAGAGGCAATGTTTAGAGAAATTTTGTGAAGTATACTCCAGTTAAAAGCTCGTTTTCCTCGTTCACGGATAAATCGGTTTAAGTTTCCTCCAGGGAGGTAATTGTAAATAAGGAACATTTCTGATTGGTTGGCGAAGTAGCCTATTAAGGTTATGAGATTCGGATGTTTAATTCTTCCGAGGATGCTTACCTCTGCGTGGAACTGAGGGGCACCTTGGTGTCTTTCGGTGGTTAGCCTTTTAACTGCCACCATGTTTCCCGGAGAAATTTCTGCTTTATAAGTCGAGCCAAATCCTCCGTGGCCTATGCAGTTGCCTCGGTTGAAATTTCGGGTTGCCTGAATGATGCTTTCATAAGTTAACTGTACTCCGATGTTGTTGAATATGGTGACTTCATTTGTCTGAGTCTGAGTCTGAGGTGATGTGACCATCTCGATTCTTGAACTTTGCTTCTTCTTTCTGGTGTAACAAAAGTATGCTATAAAAGCTAGAAGAAGTAAAGTAACAAGTGAAGCTGATATGATGGATGCTAGTTTGAGGAGAGAAAGTTCATCGGAAGTCTTAGATTCCTTCGCATTCGTTTCTGACTTGAGAAACCTGCTTTCAAAAATGGCCCCTCGAGCCCAAATAATATCGAGTTTCGGAAGTGTTGCAATCTCGTACGGAATCGGACCTTCAAAAGAATTGTAATTATCCAAGGCTGCAGGACCAGGTAATCCAGGAGACGATGCTTCTCCACGTGGATACCGGTCATTAAAGTGGCTTGAGAGGACAAGAACCGATAAGTTAATACAGTTTCCGAGATTCGCGGGGAGAGGGCCACGTAGGCTGTTTCTCGAAACATCTAAAACTTTAAGGGTAGAGATTCTACCGAGCTCGTGAGGGATATGACCGTGTAATCCATTTGAAGACAACACAAGTGTCCTTAAATGACTACATTTCCCCAAAGCACGTGGAATAACCCCCTCTAGGAAATTCACCGACAAATCCAAATGCTCAAGTTTATCACAATCGTAAAAATCTAGATCACTCGGGATAGAACCGATCAACTTATTAAACGACAAATCAACAACACGTAACTCCCTCAAACCGACAACGTATCCCGGTATTACGTCATTTATTTCGTTTCCTTGTAGGTTCAAAATAGACAAGTCCCTACATTTCGAAAGGGAGGATGGAAATTTCCCGGAGATTCTATTGAATGCTAGGTTAAGAATCCTTAATTTCCTCAAACTAGTGAATTCATAGCCTGAAAAATTACCAACTATGAAATTCCCTTCAAGATCAAGCACTTCAAGATTTTTCAATCTCCAGATTTCGACAGGAATCTCACCATCAAATTCATTGAATGGAAGTGATAAAACCTTGAGTTGTGTCAAATTTCCTATAACAGGTGAGATCTTTCCAGCTAATTTTCCATTCATAACAGAACAGTTTCTTCTGATTCCAAAGGCATGCAATGTATATTCCGAGTCGAAAGAACAATAAGGAGAAAGAGATAAATTACCTTCAATTTTGAGATTTGAAACTCTGAATTTCGAATTACATGAAACTCCAAACCAAGAACAATGGTTTGAACTATCAGCATTAATCCAGCTTTTCAGAATCCCACATGGGTCAAAAATTGATTCTTTGAATTGAAGAAGTGCCCTTTTTTCTTCGAAAGATTGCCCCGAAACTGATGTGAACATGTTAAGCAAAAGAAGAACTGAAAACACAGAGCCCTCAATTCCCATTGCAAATGACACCATTTTTCTTACCTCTCAAGAAACAAAAACAGAATCCCACAACGGAAAAATGAAAACTTTATCTTTTAAGGTTGCGGATGAATTACTTGGATTGTTATTTTCAAGAGGAATCTTAAAATTCAAAACTGAAAAAGACAGAAAAGAAAAAGCAACAAGAGGAAGAAGGAGAATGGGAAGAGCCTTAAAAAAGAAAAGTTTTGGTGTCTGAATTAATCACAAAATCAAGAATTTTTCTGTTCTTTATTTGCTTATAATGTTTGCAGAAAAAAGGGATGCAATAAACATTAGAGGGTAAGCAAAAAGAGGATGATTGTGTTTCTTCTTCTTCTTCCTCTACAGATTGGCAATTGCTGTGACTTCTTCTATGCTTATAATATTACAACCTTTTTTACAAGACTTTCAATGTGACAAGGTGGAGAAATTATTTGCTACAAACGCTACCATATTTATGTGACGCACTCTATTTGATTTGTTTTGCAATATATTGGTTATGTAGTTTTATTTTTTCAAAAAACCCAATAAAATACTACTTCCTCCGTCCCATTATTTTCACTTTATTAGCTACTGTACCCGATAAAACTCATGTTAAATTATTCACATTTGTAGTTTTTTAAACTTTTAATATTAATATATATAGTGTCATATGATATAATTAATTTATAAATCAAATATATTTATTATAATTTTTATAAATTTAGTCAAATTGACTGGTCAATTGTACCAAGAAATAAAGAAAAATGGGACGAGTAAAGTATTTTTTATTGGTGTGTTGTATTGTAAATGTATGTAACTGTTGCATGAAAAAATTTCTCGAATTAGTGGACCCTAAAGATGAAATGTACTAAATGAGATTAGTTGGATATTCTCCAATTTAAATTTAAGTGACAATCTCATTTCTATCGTGTATACAAAATAAAGCAAATTTAATGCACCATAGCATGATATGGCTTTTTATCAATTCACATTATACATCACCCAATGCTGATGTGGCCGAGTCCTCGGTGTAGATGCACCGAGCGCAGAGAATCCTTCCCTGCAGAATCTATAGTACAATATTAGGCGGGCAATTGAACAGGATTTTTGAAGTCATCCAATCTGGTGTTCCACGTGGCATCACAAGTAAATTTTTCATGTAACGGTTGATTTAGCTTTTTCAAATGATTTACCTTAGTATTACCCACATGGGTGACTTTCATAATTGAATTAATTGCAATTAGTAAACTAATTATCTGGTGTTAATAAAGCATAAGTAAATTAATCACAAATTGCACTTATATATCCAATTGTACATGTTTTAGTAAATTGCTAGTTTTGATTATTTAAATTTAAATGTAAAGTAATTAGGATTATATTATCAAATCCTCAAGATTTTGCATAAGATTGGAGAAATTTGGTCCGGACAGTGAATATTGATTGTATGTATTTAAATGGTAACCAAATTTATTACAGGGGAATCATTATAATAGCCTAGGTTGCTGAAATTAATATTGTTGGATAGAAATAATCTCTTCAATGCTGATAACAGATTCCTGCAACATTTCATAAATATTTTGCATTTTTTGGTATGTAAACTCTCAGATTATTGTAATTAAGGACATAAACATCAGTTTTTATGAATCAAGTACACATGTTTTTTGTATCACAATCAGATTGCCAGTTTTGTAATTAACACTATCTAAATTAAACGATTCTACTACTTTTCTAGCATAATGATTAATGAATTAATGGCAATTTACTCCCCGTGATAAGTCATAATGTTCAATTTATCTCCACATGATTTTAAAAATAGCACTTTACCCCATTATAATCTTATAAATTTTTTACATCGTCTTAATGAGATTTTTATACGTGATATGTAATGTGCTTCTGTCACCAGAAATCAGATTAGACTGAGATGCGATTCAATGTACAAGTATTAAATCTCAAAAAAATACATAAAAACGAGTAGGAAAATCTTATATTTATGACTTAATTAATAAAGAGAAGTAATTACATTTTAATCATGGCCTAGCTTGGGGGAAGATGTGAAAGCAAAACAACTCAATACCCTCATTTTTTTCGAGCATCACACGATTTGTTGAGTTTCTCAGAGTGATAACCTGAATCAACAAAACTTATTCTCTGAGCTCAACTACGATCGATCACAAAAGACCGGCCAAGTAATGTAAGGAAAAAGATTAAAAATATATACTCGAATCAACACTTGAATGATTTTATTTTATCGGAGGATAATCCACATCCGGAATTAGAGATTAACACACATTTTGATTTGTTCTTCGAATCCACATCCGAGAAAGATGAGATTATAAAAGGGAGAAGAACAGCCTGAACAATATGAATAGGAAGACGATCACGAAAAGCAATTATGTATGATCATAAATCAAGAAACCAAGAAATGTAAGAATTCAAGTTTACATATATGCTACTTGTGCACCAGAGTTACACGAAAAACACGTACAGATCATGGAATAAATACTGATGGCAGCTTAGCTAATTTCAGAGCCAGCTCAAGCAATATAATACCCTATAAGGACACGACGACTTCGTGTTTGTGCTGTTGGTATTTAACAATCTGTGTAATAGAAATATATTCAATTTATATTTCTTATAATAACTATAACAATAATTAATTATAGTTAGTGAATCAATATAGTATATATATATATATATATATATATATATATATATATATATATTCAGAAATTTTGAATAAAACAAAGTAGTGAAATAAAAACTTATTTAAATAAAACGGTGTTTCAATTTTAAATTTAAACGAGTAGTAATTTATGTTAAAAAAATTTAAGTAATTAAAATGAATATAATGGAATAAAATAATCAAGTAGTTAAATTCAACAGAATATATAAATGAACAGAATGTTGAAAGAAAAATTTAATTACGAAACAATGATTTTTTCAAGTGAACTTTGATTTGTAAAGAACTGGATAGCAAGAGATGCAGAGAAATTAATTTAACATCCAAAAATGAAATTAACTCACGGATGTAGTATCAAAAATAAGAAAATAAGATATAGTAAGACTGAGGTTGCGGAAGCAATCTCTTTAAGACAATATTTTCGAGCTGTCTACGGTGCACACAGTCGATCACCAGTAGTCTCCCATGATACAACAGTCTGATACTCTTTGTGAGCATGAACAAAGAACCCACGGTGAACTTTGAACAAATTGAACTTCGACGAATATTTAAAGTGTAGAAGAGAAAGGAGAAAGAGAGAGTAATTTGCTTGTGCTTATATTTTCGGATATGACCATCTGGTTTTTAAAGGCTATGTCCGTTCGGATATGACCATTTGGTCCGAAAAGGCACAAACAATTTGGTTTGAACCGAAGAGGTGCAAGCGGTTTGGTTCGAACCGAACCAACACACCACTTCACATGAAATGGGCGCACGGATCTTTTCCACCGGATCGTACGCGGATCCTGTTCGGTTGGCGGATCTATCATTGGGCTATAGTAATAATTGGACTTTATATTTGGGTCACAAAATTAAATAATTTTTCTCTAAAAAGTAAATCTTTTGCAGCCCTTGCCCAAGCTCGTGACTAAGCTGAGCACGTAACCTTTAATCAACTAGGTCCTCACCCTTTCAAAAATTTTGATACCCAAAGGGGCCCAATCCTTATACCATTTTTAAGCTACATAACTAGCTAAATAGTTACTCTCAAACTCAATGTGGGATAGTTAATTTTTCCTCAATTTTATTCATACTTGTATTTTTATGGGCTCAATCAAAATGGGCTCAAACCAAATGGATATTTCCAATAAAAACTCCAACATCTGCAACACCCAAAAGGCGATGAATCTTTGAGATTTAAGCTGAAGAAATATGTGTTTTTTTGGCAACTTCTTGGATTGACTAAGACAGTATGAGACTGGAAACAAAGCTAAGAATGTGCCCTTAAGGTATATGAAATGCAAAAACCTCCCCTGTAAAGTCCCTAATTACTAAAAGAACCCCTTTTACTAGATTTTATTAATTGGAGAGTTTTCGAATATCATTATGTTATTGTCATACTCACTACTCAGTGTTTTTCTTTTTTTTTTTTTTTAATTTTCCAAGTTTTAATCTCTTTCGAGACGGATCGGGTACATTAAATGGGTACCTCTTTCAATAGGGATTTAAACCTGAGTTCGCTACTTTGTAGTGACTAATCCCTTCCATTAGACTAATCATCTGTAGGTATACTCACTGCTCAATCTACTAATAATATATTTCACAGCGGTGTTTGACTTCAATTAATTTCTTTTGACCAAAATACTATTTTCTCCTTATTTTGATTTATTTTATTTTACTTAATAATTATCTATATCCACTTTCAAACCCACTACATAGTCCCTAACCCATGTTTTTCTCCTTATTTTATTTTACTACCTCCAAAAATATAACCACCTCAAAAAACACGTACAATCCCAAACCCATTTACAATTCAATTTTCCCTATCTTCTTCTCAAAATATTTTACTCATTTTTCTTCCATATGCTCAATGTTTGTTAAGGCAGTATGAAGCTCTTCAATAATTGCCAATGAAATATGCTACTAAAATTTGTATAAAGAGGTAAATTATGCTCAATGTTTGTTAAGGCAGTATCAAGCTTCAATAATCTATATTTTAGTTGTCAGAACTTGTGATCTTTATGTTCACGGTTAATATATACAAGTTAGATACATTTTTAAAGTTCTCTGCTTTCTGTTTTGGCAGGAGTATGTGGTACAAGACCGAGAACCCAACAAAAAACCAAGTGAATGAGATAAGAACGGTGGTCTCTAATAAGTTTTGCTACCATGATGACTCAATGAATGTTGATTGTCTCGAATTTATATCGTTTATCCCATTAATCTCTTCGCCACTGTCATTTATTTTTGTATCGCTTGAACTTCAGTTATAAATTCAGTGCAGATACGAGTTTGTTTGGAGCACAAAATTAATACATAAAGGTTAGTTTTCAATTCTTAAACTCTCTTTTTCACTTTCTTATCCTAGCACTTTTGGTCCATGTGCTGTTTTATGCTTATGCCGTTTACTCTTAATACATGAGTTAGTCCCCTTTTTAGTATGCTGCTTATTTTTTGTATATATATGTTTACCTGATTAGGTTGACAATCAAAACTTAATGGAGCGCAAATTTACTATACACCAAGCAGCGACATTGTGTGCAAAGACTTCGGCATTAATTGTAGCTTGATAGAAATAGTGTCCTGCAAGCCAGCTGTATGGCTAGTATTTATTGTAATAAATGCGGAACTATTCAATTTAGATTAATAAATGCATTTTATTAAATGGTCAACTTTATCTTATGTAATAATTATCTACGCATAAGGATAGAAGTCCTTAGATCACAGGGCTATGGGACAACCCGTGGACTGATCTCCAAGGTCGTCATCTAGAACATATTCAAGAGTCGTAGAATCCAATCGAGATAGGACATCGTTGGATTCTGTTAGACTCTCACTATTGTGTATACTCTGATGAACTGGAGGACGCTGGGGTCCACAAGCGTGACTGGGATAGTCGATACACATAAGTGGGTGGCTTGCTGGGATGGCAAGCGCACTGAATACCCCAATTAGGAAATAACTCACCATGGAAGCGGTAGTCGCATATCGGGGTTGAAGTTATTCCAATTTGCAATAGTATACGAGGAACGATCCCTAACAACTTGAGGTGATAGGGTTTATCTGGTGCGAGAACGTCTATGCTTTGATATGAGTTCCGACTGACTGGGGATCACCAGAAAGTCTCTGTGGACTCACATTGGGTTTAGAGGAACTCGTATGCAGATTCATATCATCAACAAAGGATCCGTTGACCCGACTTGATAGGTTGGGAAATTCTCCTATGGATTTCTGTGAGAAATTAATTCTGGTAAAATCCTTGGCCAAGGTATCTGACGACTTTATGTAAGTAGCTCATAAAGATTAAGTCAAAGAGAATTTATTTCGAGATCAGAGTACATAAGGTCAAGGCAAAAAGAAAAGGGAATCCGATGAAAGACCATACCCTTAAGTCTCGACTGGGAGATTGATCGATGGAGAGATTATGTCGTATATGGAAATTGTAAATGATAAAAGGTTCACTGAATTAATTCACCAGTGATTGTGCTCCATGGGCTTGTGACTGGACATCGACCGTGGAGTGTGGGAGAATTCCCAAATTAGCAGGGGTGCTAATTTTGGAATGATTAATCGACAGAGTGTTCGATTAATTTAGAGTATTAATTGCTCGAGTAATTAAATAATATTTAATTATAACCCGCGGCCAATTATGTGGTGAACCTACGAGGGCATACACAATACACATGAAGCGAAAGCGAGGAAACAAGAACGAACGAGTCGACTGGGTCGACTGAGTCAAAATCGACTGGGTCGATTAAATGGGTGGGTCGACTGGGTCGACCCATATGGAACGAAAAAGGATCCAATTGGAATTGGATCAAGATTATAAATTAAATTGGAATTTAATTTATGAGTAAATTAATTAATTATGATTTAATTAATTAATGGAATAATTAATTAATTAGACTTGGAGTTTGAATTAATTAATTGGGAGATGATTTAATTAATTGGGCTATTTAATTGGGAAATTAAATAAAGCCCTGAAAGATTAATTAATATGGGCCATGAATTAATTAGAAGACTTGATCTTCTAATTAAAGAGGGTCATGGCCCATGTAGGAGAATTAGTATCCTAAACCTAGAAGGATAATTATGATATGAGAGATATCTATAAATAAGAGACTAGGTCTCATATCTCACATACAACTCTACAAGAAAATTAAGAAGAGCAAAAATTCTCTCCCTCTCCCTCTCTGGATCGGCCGAACCTACTTCCACTTTGGAAGAATTTTCGTCTTCAATTTTTCGTTCCAAAGTTGTTCTAAAACCTAGATATTAATATACCCTATGTTCCAGTTGATTAGGATATATTAATTTTCGTGATATTGTGGTGTATCAACTCGTAGAGGCGCAACACGTGGGGCGCTACTCAATAGGTGTGGGTCGATCTTACCGGGGCAGAATTCAGAGCTCGTCTTGCTAGCCGAGGATTTGCAAGGAGATAGGTATAAACGAGAAAACTTATACTATCGTTTAATTATATTCATATATATACAACTAGAGAATATCCTGGCAAGATTCTTTAAGAGGCCCTAAAATTTTTATATTCCGCTGTGCCTAGGGCTGTTTTTCTTACAGAATCCCAACATAGCTACCTAATCGAGTGGTGTGTGCTACATTGGGCATATTTTTTTTTTTTTATGATAACAGCAGTGGCGTAGAGAATATCTTAGGAAACCATTTCATAAGATTTCAAAGGCGTTATTTATTAAAGAAAGAGGTAAGTATTGCATGCCACTAATTCTTATGTCGTTTTTTTATATATATATATATATATATATATATATATATATATATATATATATTTCAGGTAATTAACGGGAACATTAATTATTTTCTCCTATGTTCACTGTAAATTTTCTAATATTACTGAATATGTGCAATCAATTTAACGACCAATTAGACTATCATTATTATTTTAAGAAGCTTTTAAAAGCATACATTTCATAAGATTTCAAAGGCGTTATTTATTAAAGAAAGAGGTAAGTATTGCATGCCACTAATTCTTATGTCGTTTATATATATATATATATATATTTGAGGTAATTAACGGGAACATTAATTATTTTCTCCTATGTTCACTGTAAATTTTCTAATATTACTGAATATGTGCAATCAATTTAATGACCAATTAGACTATCATTATTATTTTAAGAAGCTTTTAAAAGCATACATGGTAATTAATAATTTACACATCTCATAAAATTCCTGTGTCCTGTTTATATAGTTTTATTCATTATGTGATCATCTATTCTGGTCTCAACTAATTTTCTCCATGTTCTAACAAACACTTTCGTTTTTTCATATAAGACCAAAAAAAAATGCATCACTAAAAAAATTAAAACTCACTAAATTGATTGGTCCATCACTGTAGATATTATTGGATTGGTTGTGTCTGTTACCAATTGTTATACAACATGTGAAGGTTTTTCCAGACGAGAACTCCTTCTAATTGATACCACGTAAGTTTAGTTGTATTATAAGTAGATTTACATCTGAAAATATTTTCTAACTTTTTTTTTTGTTTCTTATAGCATGACAGTTATTCGTATGGTATTAAGTGATAATTTTGCCATTGAAGAAGGTGAAACATTATTCCGGACACTTGATCGGAATAATATAATATTTGCATGTGGAGTTATAGTGAGAGATCTTGAAGGTACACGACATTTATTTGCTTGACAAAAGAATGTATTTTTCATCTCTTAAAAGTTTACTTTTAACACAGGTTTATCCATGTACACGCATCGATTTTCAAAATTTACCTTAATACCAACACAAGTTCTACATATGATCTAAAGAGCTGGTATATACAAACTATGTATGATTTATCTAATTTTCATGGACTTATTATGTATTCAGGTTTAATTATAATTTTGATATTTGAAATTAGGTTTTTTGAAGATCGTTGTGCTCAAAAAATGGTCTCATTTATACGTTCAAGTGGTTTCACTATATCTAGGTCGTTACATATTTCAAATGCCAAACGAATTTGTATTCGTGAATATGGACATCATGTGGGTGTACGTTATTCCTTGAATTTTTCGTTGTAGTCATAGTTCAATATGATTGTTTTGACACTTCTCAATGCAGATTAAATTTTTTTGGATCATTGCACGTATTCAAAGTATTGATGTTGACGACATGTGGGAAGCACATTGTGTTAATTGTAGAGATTTATGCGTATCTTCGTTTGGCAAAGTGCTTTGTCTTACATGTGAAGATGTGGTCAAGGCTAATTTCAGGTAGTGAATTTTTTCTTTTCTTAAACTAATTTTTTAAATCCAATTAGAAGAAGGTTTGTACAAAATTTCAGGTATTGATTCAGTAGATACATCTTTTTCTTAACTATTTATTCTTACATTAAAACAAATGTATTTCTTTTAGATTTCGCGTTCGTCTTACAGTAGCAGATGGCAGTGAAACTATGAACTTCAAGTTATACGATGACCAAGCAAAATATATATTTCGCAATGAAGCTGTATATCTTAAAAAACTACAAGACCATGTATAAATATAATTTTCATATTAGTTTTAGATTTAACACTAATCATAATGCTACTCTGACTTAAATACATGCATTACTCAGCAAAATGGCATCAAAATATTAAGGGAGAGAGTCTTTTCATTACTGCATCGTGCATTTACTTTTATCATCCCAGTGCCACTGAAGTTTGTAAGGCCACATCTGTGCGGTGAAATTTGTTATGACTGTTGACTGGTCTGAAGAATGCTCGCATCTTCCAAAGAGACGACCTATTTTAGGCTAAAAAAAGTAAGTTATAATTCAGTTTCTTACATAATATCCAAAAAATGCTTATATTGAGAATAATTAAATTATTACATGCATAAATCGGTTATATTAAACTATTATTAACATAGCTTTTGCTCATTATATAGGTATTAGTTTAACATCGATGGTGTGCAAATATTCCTATGTAACTTAGATGTCTAGACTCTAGAGTGATATATTTTTAAATAATATAACTCCATCATCTATCCTTTTTTGTTAATATTTAACAATTTATTTTTCTTTGTATATAAATATTGTTATTCATTTTATATATTTTAACCATGTCGTACAATAAATATTTTCAATATGTTAAACAAGTTACTTAACATATATATTTTTTAAATTTCCGTGCATAGCACGGGTCGTACACTAGTTATAAATAGTAATGGCACATAAAAGAGCAGATATACAAATCAACTGTAAAGCAAATGGTAGAAAATAAATAAAAAAAAAATTAATTAATTAAATAAAATTCAATTTAATGATAAACAAAATGAAACTCACTTTGGAGAAGGTAAATTGAATTGCAGTTCAATGTACCATTATCGTCGACAAGAGAATCTTTAAGGTTGTTTGTCAAATTACCAGATTTGTTAAGTCTCTGAATTGTGTATTACTCCCTAGAATTATTACAAAACCACCCCCAACTTTGTTTAGTGTTATGATTATCTTCTATGTTGTTAACCATATTTTAATTGGATTATCAAGTTGTTTAATCAAACTTTTATCAAGCAAAAAATGGTTGTAATATACATGGATCAATATTTCCATCTTTTCCTTCGAAAACTTTTCGAAGTTTTCGTTTTTGAATCAAGCGAAACGAAAATATGATGTAATTTCGAAACTATTTGTTTGCCTTAAACTTTGTTATTTATCTAAATTTAGTAACTTTTCTTACAATTTTTCCTTAGTGTTTCCGAAACATTTCCGAAACGTCTTGAAAAGTTTTCAATATTTGACTGACCGAAACATACACTCGAAATGAAATTTTGATCCATGGTAATATATTATTATTTTGCATATAAAGGTGCAAAGGTAATTTTGTCAAATTTTGAACATTAAGGGCTAAAGTGTTACTATCTCATTATTCAGGGCTTTAAATGTATTTAAACCTTTCTTTAATTATTTATTTCTTCTACACAGCATCACACGCACACCGCACAAACCCAAGCAGATGCACGCAAAGACCCAATTCCCACTTTAATAGAATTTCTGAACGTGGGACAAGCGCCCTTTCTTGAAATAGAAGGTACTAATTTTCCTATAACTTTATGAAAATACGGTTTGTTTTAGGAATAGAAACTGGAGGTGGGTTCTTCTCATTCGATGTCTTTTTTTGTTGGTCTTGTTACAATCAAGTTTGATGCTCTTGCAAATTACAGAATTTGAAGAATTTTTCCTACTTTCTGATGAATATTGGCTGACGAATTACTTCATCCGATTGATCCAAATTGGCGTTTGTGTGTTTTTATATCTGAATTATGAAGTGTGGTTCACATTAGTTTTGTGTATGAGAAGAGTGTCTTTAGTTTGATTCGTTCTTTGCTTGACATTAGTTTGGGGCTTGGACTTTGGTTTGCTTCTTTTGGGTGTTTCCAATTTTTTTTACGAAAACTGATTGAACTCTATGTGTGAAAATGAGATAATTTGATGTAAGAAGCTCATTAATTTTTGCTCCTGCTGCAATTTTTTTTTTTTTTTTTTTGATTTGGTTGCGGCTAGGAAAGATTTAGAACCCAGAAAGCTTTAGCATTTCTTATGTTTATTAGGTTCTGATTGTATTCTTTAATTAATGGAAATGGGATGATTTGATTTTAGAAACTCATCAATCTTTTCTCTTGCTGCAAAGCTTGTATTGATTTAAAGTTATCTTGCTCAGCATTTTTATCTTGTTCAATAAACATAATTGTAATCGGCCTAAATTATTTTTAAAGACTTCTTCACTTCTATTCCCGTCCCTCTTCATTTCTTTAGGGTAAACAAGATTTATTCATTATACTTGTAGATGTAGCCATGAGTTTTAAGCTATTTTTCAGTTTGGACAATTATACTTGAACTGCTTATCAAGTGCAGTTTTCTTTGTCATGAAAGCTGAATGCTGGAATCGAATCCAGTTTATATAGTTGGAATGATTGTTGGAGCTGCACATTTTGATGATATACTTCTTGATAGGAAATACACCAGGATAAACTCATGAATGTGTTATCAATTGATGCAAGAAAAACATTTACTTAGTGGTTACCCACTAAAACCCCAAGATTTTACATAGTCTTGTTGAATCTTTATCCCAAATTAACATTAACGGGATGGATTTACGATTTAAAGCAATTAAAAATCTTATAAAAATATGCTTATATTGCAGGTTACAAATCAGAATGAGGGTGGAACGTGGCTTCGACAACTGCAAGAAGAATTATAGTGGCAAGATGTAATCTTCATCCTGCATCTTGAACACCTATATAATTGGATTATACTGATGAAGGGAACTTTTCACTGTAAAAGCCTAGATGAAATAAACATAAAAGACCTCAAACTAAATGGCTCAACCACAACTTCCATCTTTGAATTACACTGTTCCAGAATCCAACTTTTTTAACTCTTCAAGATATAACTCTGATGGGCATGGGGGTCATAATACACGTGGAGCTGGATTTCCAGGCCTAAAAAAGAGAGGTCATAATATTGGAAGTCGGTCATGGATCAAGATTGATCCTGATGGGAGTTCAAAAATTGTGGAACTGGATAAGTTTACTGTTATGAGACATTGCTCTTTGCCTTCTAGAGATCTCAGGCTTTTGGATCCTTTATTTATCTACCCCTTCACAATATTGGGTCGTGATAAAGCTATTGTTGTCAGCCTTGAACAAATTAGGTGTATAATTACAGCCGATGAGGTTATATTGATGAACTCTCCAGATGGTTCCGTACTACAGTATAAGTCTGAACTGTGCAAGCGTCTTGAGGCATCTAAAGATAATTCTGGTAAGCTCGTTAATAAGATATTTTCATCATCAAAGAGAGAGATTATGAGTTATTGGCTTTATGAAATATATATTCTCGTGAATCAATCAATGTTAACTTTACTAGTTTTAGCTATTCATGATTAAAAAAAAACTTGTCGAATAGATGTTACAGTTATCTTTTTGATTCCTTTTCTAGAGTATACGTATGAGATGTACATTGGCATAATTTAGGAGGTAAGTGGTTCTCTGAAATCTAAGTACTCGTGCCAATGTTACCCTGCTTTTGTATATAATAGTGGTTGCATTGTCTAGTGCAAGGAAAGAATTAGAAAGGCAGCATTGTTTAGTTATTGTGGAATGCAAACTTGGACTAGAAAATATTAGTTCAATTATCCACTAAGATTACGAATGTTAACAGTTATCGATGCTCGATGAGTTATTATCTTGAGATAACCTCATTTTTCCTGAAAAAATATAATAGAAATGACTATGAAGCACGTACATCCTGCTATAGTAAGGTGCCGGGTAGACCTTCTTTTGTACCATGTAAACGCTTTTCTAAGACAACAAACAATGCCAATAGAACCTTTTACAAATTTTCTTGTGTAATAAAAACATATTGTACAAGTTAATCATTGCTTCATGAAAACATGCATGCTTTAGTTGCCATTGCGTATGAAAGTGTTTCTTATTTATCTTACAATTAGCATGTTATATGGATTTCAAGGTTAACTTCTATGCAACATATTTCCTTTATTTTGCTGAAGCACTCGGTAATGTCTTAATCTTTTTCGTCTTTGGAGTAAGTACCGAGTCTCACTATCAGTGTGCAATGATATGATTCAGATGATCTACCTTTCGAGTTCAGAGCATTGGAGCTTGCTTTGGAACTTACATGCATGTCTCTTGAGGCTCAGGTGTGCACTGTTCACTTTTGACATATCCATATATTATCCTTTGGCAACGCATGAATAAATTCTAAGCAAAATGTGATGAAAAAGGACAAATCTAATATACTCTTTTTTTTTTTTTTTTTTTTTTTTTTTTGAGAACCACAACGAGAAAAATCTAATATACTGAATGATGCAAATGAATCATAATGGTTCCAAGATATTATATATATAACCTTCAGTGGAGGATTTGTTGCCAAATGTTTTAACTTCTATTCTTACTCTTAATTTTCATTTCCATAAATATGATTGGTGAATGATCAAAAGGCATGAGTTAGCTATGTCATAACATTGGACTTCATGTAATTAGTAGGTGAAAGAATTAGAAATGGAGATATATCCTGTGCTTGATGAATTGGCAAGATCAATAAGCACTCTCAATCTAGAGCGTGTACGTAGATTCAAGGGCCACCTCCTTGCCTTGACTCAACGAGTGCAAAAGGTAAGAGAAATAGTTGTTGGAATAGAATTTTCCATTTAAGATAATGTTAATACTCATTGTGGTCGTCTTGAATTTATTTTAAGGTTTGTGACGAAATCGAGCATCTCATGGATGATGATGGAGACATGGCGGAGATGTATCTAACCGAGAAGAAAGAGAGAAGGGAGAACCTCACCAACAGTGATCCATATGATCAAATCAGTACTTCCGAAAACAGCAAGGTTATATCTAAATCTGCACCCGTTTCTCCTGTGGGATCGTCTAGTGGAGTTCAAAGATTGCAGAGAGCTTTCAGTAATATCAGTTCAAGTAAACATGGGAGCTTCTTGAGTTCATCTAGTGGTGGAGAAAACATTGATCAACTTGAAATGTTACTTGAAGCATACTTTGTCGTCATAGATAACACACTCAACCAATTGCTATCAGTAAGAGTCATCCACATTTATATCAAACATTGCCATTCCCTTTAGATGTTAACTTTTAAAAGAAAAGGAAAAAAAAATAAGATTGCATTGTTACTGCATCAAATGTTGAGGTCTAACATTCTATTTTCTCGGCTATGCAGCTTAAAGAATATATTGATGATACTGAAGATTTGATCAACATAAAGCTGGTAGGATTGACGATAAATTACTAAATCTTATATTCATTGGCATAATGTGACTTTTATTTTTTGCCACAGGGAAATGTTCAGAATCAGTTGATCCAATTTGAGTTGCTATTGACAGCTGCTACTTTTGTGGCTACTGTATTCGCTGTCGTAACTGCAGTTTTTGGTATGAACTTTGAGGACACGATATTTGATAATCCATCAACGTTCAATTGGGTGCTTATCATTACTGGATTATTTTGTGCAATGTTGTTCTTTGCATTTTTGTTCTATTTTAGGCACAAGAAAGTATTTCCATTGTAAGCTGCACAGTGATATTATAAGTTATTCTTTAAGGATCAGTTGTTCTGAAATTGTTTACAACACTTGGTTATGACTACTTCTGATCTCAAATTGATAATTGTATATTGAGGCACAATAAAGTGTTTCCTGTTGCTGTCCATTTACAATTACGTTTTGGAATGTGCATGTTTTGCGCTTGCTTGCGTTTGATTTAGTTTATTCTCCTCTTAGTTTTGCTCTGCATTTAAGACAAAAAGCATAGTATGAATAACCGGATTTTGATTTTCATTTCCAACTTAAATGAGTCGATTTTGGAGTTAGGTCGACTGGGATTATTCACTCTTTATCAAAAGCATCATACACACTAATGTACCGCAGGTGGCAATTACAAAATTTGCAAAAGAACCCCTTCAACGTCGTTTTCCTTCTGAAGTTGAGCTGAAAGACGAGTTAGTATTTGCAAATTAAACACGCAAACTTAAAAATCTCTTTAACATTGTAATCAAGAAGCCAGGGTTGTACTTGGGCAGCTATCTACAGCACATGCCAAGATATCTCTATAATCCCGGGATATCCTAAACGAGTCATAAACCTTACCATCTCTACTCTTTTTGTACTCAAACAACAGATTTGAATGATCAAATGCAGTCATTTTCACAAATCCATAATCAGAATCCCTAAAAATACTCCATTTCGGCTGTAGAATCGAGAAATCTGCAAGACTAGCACCTCCTCCCCCAGCGACCACGTGTATAGTCCCGTTCAAGCTACCCTTATAGTAAAGCTTCTCGTTGTTTGTACATATATTCTGCAACAAGAAACGATAAACGACATATATAGATTGTTCGGAAGATGTATCTAAAATAATACTAGAATTCAATGAAATGAAATTTACCTGGTATACAGCACAAGTTCTTTCGTAATTGTGAGCATGCCCATAGAAAGCTATATCAACTTTATACTTCTGCCAGAGTTTTTGAAGGTCATCTCTTCCCATTGGTTCTGCAAACGACCCTTCATTTGCGTAAAAATCAGTAGAAGAATAACCTAGTACACGATGTGCAATGAAGATAAGCCAAGGTTGTTTTTGTCTATCTACAGAGGCCAAACAATGCTCGATGAATTTATATTGTTCGGTCCCCTCTCTCCAATCGTGTTCCGAGTCAGCTACGCAGAACCGGAACATCCCGTAATCAGTTGAATACCTGGCACAATTGAGAAAAATTATATGCTTCTTTTAGCTCAATTTCTGAATACTGAAAGTTCATTTATTGATCTAAATATTATAAGCTTTGCCTAATTATCAAAAAACACTTGTGTTATTTTTATTAGCAGAAAAACCCCATGTGCTATGAATTATGAACATACCAGAACTTAGCTCTATTTTCAGCGGGAACGAAGAACATACTTTCGGCCAAGACTCCACATTCTCCACCTGAATCCATGTTCCCGTAAAATGAACCTGTATCAGGCCAGTCGCGCTCATGGTTTCCACTGAAGAGATAATTAATCATTAATATTACACCGAAGAAAGAAGATAAGTAATTTTCTTTGATTAAAAAGTATAATGTATGCACCTGGCAATCATGTAAGGTACTCTTGAAGCAATTGGCTCGATTTGAGATGTAAATTGATCCCATTGCGAAAGATATCCATTAGCATAAGAGAGATCTCCAATGTGAAAGACTATATCGTAATTCTTCAAGTCTGATATGAGCTGCTTTGTAGTGTTAAGCGAGGCACGTTGAAAATTGTTATACTCATTTGAACCATCTTCTTCGTCCTGCAATCACAAAAGTGTTACAATGAAAGAGTTCTTAATTATGTTTGAGATAAATAACTACTGATTATTTGTTCAAACCTTTCCCATGTCACCGAAAATAATAACACGTTGTATAGAGTTTTGGCCTGGATATGGAGATGCCTTGAACTTGTAAATACCACTCCATACATATGTACCGTTAAACAACTTATGCCCCAATTTGTACGTATACCTGCAAAATCGATAATAACAGATAAATTCTTTTTTTTTTTTTAAACTCACAGAACGATAAACATCATTATTTGGGACAGTACATACACTGAGTTGGGCCATAACTCCTTGAGAAAACCAGTATGAATGAAACCAGGATCACGCCATCCAACAGTTCTTGCTGGTGCACCTACAAAGTCATATATACCATAAAACTTCAAATAGACTTAAAAGGTGGTCGAAAGAACATAAGTTTAAACAAACGAGCATGTGGAAAGAAATTTTGTTAAACACACCACACATGGCGTTACGATCAAAAGTGAGTGTAACTGCCAAAGAACGAATCTGTTGTCCTCCTTTTTGACCCCACTCGACAAAGGGCTCTGCTTCGTCAAGACCATATCCACTAGTCCAGGTTACAGTCATCTGATTACCAAATTTGAAACTCAGAAAACTTGCTTGCGGAATGGTTCTTTCTAGTTAAAGAGAAAAGTATAAAAGGATCTGAAGAAAAATGAAATGTTGACATTAGTGGAGTACACGACTTACTTCATTCCACGTACTTCCTTGTGCTAAACGTGGGTATAAAGGTGCATTTGGATTAGCAAAAGAGACTGTGTTCGACACTGATACCAGCTTTGGCTATTACAAGGTAAAATGGATATATATTAATACATATCATTATTCCACTATGAAAACTACATGAGGGGGTACTTACATTTGACACACCACCAGAAAATAAAGCAAAGGAGAAATCTGATCTCTGATTAATCAACAGAAGCTTCAGAGAACCTTTGCCAGTATCTTTGTAAGTAGGATTGCTGAAATTTGCAAATTGATACTGCACAATAAATTTTGGGAAAAAGTTAACCCAACACCTTTAAGTTTGGAAATAGCATGTCAAGAAATGGAAAGATAGAATCGGACAAACCTTTATAGGTGCTGTACACAAATATGGGGGCCCAACTCTTGGATTTTCCGGGAGGCATGTGGAAGAGCTAAAAAGAAACGAAACAATAAACGTTATTGCTTGATACTTCGGAAGATCTTATGGAATCTAAAAAAGGTAAAAATCTCGATATTAACACATTATCTTGACCTGAAGTTGGCAGGGGAAAATACTCCGATCCAATCATTGATCGATGGTCTTGAGCTGCTATATGTTAAAGTAATCCATTCTTTGTTTTCTTCCTGAAGAATAGAGAAACTCAGTAGAAAAATCGAAGCTTTCTTGTAAAATTTATACATAAACATTACCAAAAGATCGCACTTTTTTAGTCTCGAATGAATTTGAGACTTACATTGACTCCAAGAACTGATGGAGAGGCTTTAATGAAAGCCTTATTATCTAAGGCAATAACAGCCTTCTCGATTGCGATTTCCGAAAGTGGCTGAACCCCGTGGGATGTCACCTCTTCAAGGCTCACCAGAGCCAATAAAACCACCACAACATTCAGGAAAACTTTCATTGCATGATCAGAACCACTAAAATCAGAAAATTAATGCCAAATAAAGGAGTGAGAATATGTCAGCCAAAGTTTCCCTTTTTATATATGTATCATAAATAAATAAATAGGCATATCATTGCAAAACAGATAATCAAAATAAAGGGAACTTTTTTTTTTTTATAATGAAATAAAAATGTGCAAGTGGGTATTAAAATTCAAAATTAAGCAAAATGAATTCATCAACATTACCACTGCTTCATCAACATTATTGTCTCTTAAAGTAGAAATGGAAGCTTAAACATTAATTCAACAAAAACTAAAGAAACAATTCGGAAACACAATAAAAAAAACAATTAATTCAATAAAACTTAATTAAGAGCAACAGATTGGAAGTTGGACTGACCTGAAATTAAGCAGTAAAGTTGATTGAAGTTCTTAAATTGTAGTATGAAATATAAGAAGCTGTAATTTGGTTTGTATGTGTGTCAGATTTCGGCGTATTGAGGTTGTTATAAAGTCAACAAACAACCTTTGGAATATTTAGTGGTACATTCTTCTTTATTTGATTTTCTTAATTTAGGGGAAATTAAATCTAGTCCCAAATTGGAAGCATTTTCATGTGGTTTATTATTCAATTTTAAGGCGGAAAAAGGGGCATGATTTTAATCATTTTATGTGATTGAATTTGAATTAAATGTGCTTCAATTCTTGAGATTTTTATGAGTAATATATAGTTAATTGACCAAATTTGGAACTAAATTGATATCTGTTTAAAAACAAATTCGACTTTAAATAGTTAACTTAAACTTAGATTGTGATTTAGAACACAAAATCCTCTCATTTTTCATAACAATTGAATAATTCTTTGATTTTTTTACTAAACAAGTCTAGTCCGATCGATATAATTCAAGTTTAAATTTTAGTTTTATTGAGTTTGGCTTTAATTTGATCTAATTGTTAAACAAAAATTAGCTAAGAATAATTATATCCTTGGTTTAATATTTCTAAAAGACTATATAT
The DNA here is from genome assembly GCA_003313485.2 of Penstemon barbatus. NCBI lineage: Eukaryota > Viridiplantae > Streptophyta > Magnoliopsida > Lamiales > Plantaginaceae > Penstemon > Penstemon barbatus. The sequence continues at coordinate 23,410,238 of CM064881.1, forward strand.
TTATTCAGCTTATTAGGACTGGATCAAATTTTATAAGGTCACAAGAAAAATTGTACTTAAATTTGATTAATTAATTAAATGTCGAATTCAAGGATAAATTTATAATGTATACGCTTAACATTATTTGAATGATATATGGAGAATGATTTTAATTTGTGGTAGTTGTAGAGCTGAAAATCAAATTAAACTATTTAATGATCGACTTTAGCTCGTCGATAAAAGCTCGTTTGAGTTAGATTTGTCCCATAAATCAAACAACTTTTTGTTTGATAACTTTTGAAGTTTGACTCGATAAGCTAAGAATTGATAGAATACATGTATAAATATCAAGCTACTCGATATTCAGCTAAAACTCGTTTAGTTAAAATATCAAATCAATTAATCTTAAATATAAAATTTCAAGCTCGATAAAATTCAATTCGAACTCAAACAGTGTACCGTTCGATACTACTCAACTCATTTACGGCCCTAAGTAGATGTAGATAAAAATGCCGCTATAAATGAATATATATAACCAAATCCATTGAACTGAGCTTGCATATGGACCATAACTCTTATGCCCATCATGCTTGAAGCCTTGGCCCAATTCAAGTGGCGTGGATTAATCATTGCAATTTGCAAAGCATAAAGTTGACAACTTAGTGTGGACCAAAAGAAGTCTAGTACACAATTTGGGCCTTTTTTTCCTTTCTTCTGATTTAATAGTATTTCAAATTTTGGTTTCAAGACGTAGAACATTGAGAAACAACTATAAGCTTATAAAAATAGGCCTAGATTACAGGCAAAAAGGCAATTTAATGTGAAAGTAAAACTCATTTTCCACCAAAAATCTAAGGAAAACAAAAAGGCACATACTGCCTTTTGCCTCCAATGCTCATTTTTATGTCCCGTTCAAAGCATACCCTAATCATATCAAAAACAAATATCAATCTTCAATCTTGTTGTTCAATGTGTTAGAAAGAACATGACTACAGCCGCCTATAGGTGTCTCTGTATGCATGTGTGTGCGTTAATTATGGAGATTAAATGTCTCACATAGATTGGGTATCAAGGAAAAGTACTACTCCTTGTAAGATCTTGGGCAATCATCACCTCTTGAGCTAGCTTTTGAGGTGAGTTAGACCCAAGTCATTTAATGTGGACTTGGCCCGACCTATATATGTGAAGCAGAAGCTCGATTTAATTAGTACCTCTTCCATAGCAATTGATGGTAGTGTTCACCCCATTCCTACACATACAAGCAAACTTCTTCTCAGCCAAACCAGAAAACCCACAAAAGCCGCTGCTATCCTCACAATTCTTGCACGTATCATCACTATAATACGAGTTATTATACTTCAACGAAATCCCGTATTGCCATTTCATTGGATCCCCTTCATCTCCCCCAAACCATAAAATCGCCGAATAAGACCAACGTTGGAGCTTAGGAAGATCCAAAATATACCCCGAACCTCACGAAACCTGTGGATCATAGACACAACACGTAGATATAGGCCCATATGGTTCAAGTCCAATGCCCTTGACCCTTTTGCAGGAATACAAACCCCTACATAAATTCAAACCAGAACCACATATCACAAAAATCAGCATCCCGATCAAATACCGGAGATGTTTTAGAACATCCCACCAAACACAAATATATTATCCGTCATTACACTAAACAGACTAGCACGATCTAAGGTAAAGCTTCCGGATTTTTGCATTGAGGAACAAGTAGACATGAGGGGATCTTATATCATGAAACTATTGGTTGAGTAGTCTATTGAAGATATCGTGTAAATGCCGGTGCCGGTTGAGAATTGGAGATGGAAGGATGCGCAGTTTATGTATCTCGTAAAATCAGGATCTCCACAGCCGAAACCAGAACCGAAAGGAAATTTAATAGGGATGATACCGCATTAGTCGTGACACGTGCCATTCAGAGGGATTATACTGGGAATAGCATGAAGGGGGTGAATTAAGAAGAGCAAGAAGAAAATTTGAGTGATCAGTAGCCATGATCTCGAGTAAGGCAACAAAAGGAGATCCCAGAAGACAGACCATGGGATCCAGCAAAAAATAGTAATGTTTCAAAAGACCAGATAAACAAATTCTGAAAACAATTGGAAATTAATTGCAAACATGAATCAAGGGAAAAAAGTATAGAAAGTAAGGTAGGTCCTAAATGATAGTAAATTAGTACTCTATGTTTGTTCGGAGTCGCAAAGTTTACAACTTTTTCAATAGATTCAAATTAATACAAGACCAATTAAAGCTTTCGACAGATTAATCTTTGTTGTTGGTGCAAATGGTGTTCTTCCCATGTTAAATTAGGAATGCATATTGCAGAAGACTCTTGACAATAGAAAGACACAAGTGAATAGAACATATAAATTATCAAGAACAAAGAATGCTAAGTATACCTGATGTAATGAAATTGATGACAAAAAAACCACATATTAGGTAAAGGATTGTATTTATTTATTAAAAAATATAGAACCTATTGGTCATATTTACATAATTACAGATGAATCATAAAGAATGCCAATATATTTTCCCAATTTTTGTTCCCAAATTACAAGCACATGACCTCCATTAATTAAAAACACAGCAAGATACAAAACAGAGTCTCAAAGATAAGACATAAGAATCATAAAAAGGCATTTCTTCTGTGCATCAAATTAAGAAGCCACCAGTTAATAAAAATTAATTGAACTTTACTTATCCACAAATCAAATAATGAAGAAAAACTCTATATTAGAAAAAGCCAAAGCCAAAGCCAAAGCACGTCGAAAACTCCTGACACTTTGAATGATATTCTAGTAAGGGTTGTTCTTTATTACCCGACTGGAAAAATTGAAAATTGGAGCAATATGAATGGCTTTATCCCACTTTGCACCCTGGAAATGCATCATTTTGGCACTTTGCACCCTCGAAAAAAATCAATCCCACTTTGCACCCTGAAAACATATCCTATCTTCCACTTTACACCCTAGACCAATTTTTGGCCAAAAAAAGGAGGAGCAAGGGGCAATTTCATAATTTTCAATTATTGTCAATAAAAATAATACAATAATTTCACATTATATCTGCCAAAATACCCCTTGTGCTTTGTCTAACTATCAAAAACCCCCTTTTGTTATTTTAATTAGCAAAATCCCTCTGTATTTATTTTTTATTAGCAAAAAAACACCTCCCAAGTAGAAATGACAATTATGCACCCATCACAATTAACTTAAAAAAAATTCAGTTATCCGTATTAACTTCGAAAATTGGCATTAACTACATATTCACTTAAAATTTTGACAAAAATCTCATTATGATTTATTAAGAATTGGTTTTTTTCTAATTAAAAATATAACACGGGTCAGAGAATTTTTGCAATTCATGCTTAATAATCAATTGGAAAAAAAATTCTCTGATAATCAATTAAAAAATTCTTGACTGATTAATCATGCTTAATAATCATTAATTATTATACTGAAGTTAAAATGAAGTTATTAGAATTTAACACGGGTCAGAGAATTTTTAACATGGGTTTATTAGAATTATTAATCAGTTAAACGAAGTTTTAGAATTTAACACGGGTCAGAGAATTTTTATACTGACTATATAGATAATTAATGATTATTAAGCATGATTAATCAGTCAAGAATTTTTTAACTGATTATCAGAGAATTTTTTTTCCAATTGATTATTAAGCATGAATTGCAAAAATTCTCTGACCCGTGTTCATTTTTTATTAGAAAAAAACCAATTCTTAATAAATCATAAGTAGATTTTTGTCAAATTTTTAAGTGAATATGTGGTTAATGCCAATTTTCGAAGTTAATAGGGGTTACTGAAATTTTTTTAGGTTAATTGTGATGGGTGCATAATTGTCATTTCTACTTGGGAGGTGTTTTTTGTTAATGAAAAATAAATACAGAGGGATTATGCTAATTAAAATGACATAAAGGGGTATTTGATAGTTAGACAAAGCACAAGAGGTATTTTGACAGATATAATGTGAAATTATTGTATTATTTTTATTGACAATAGTTGAAAATTACGAAATTGCCCCTTGCTCCTCCTATTTTTTGGCCAAAAATGGGTCTAGGGTGCAAAGTGGAAGGCAGAGTATGTTTTCAGGGTGCAAAGTGGGATTGATTTTTTTCGAGGGTGCAAAGTGCCAAAATGATGCATTTCCAGGGTGCAAAGTGGGATAAAGCCCAATATGAATAGAGGATTATTTGGGTTTTTGATGAAAAGGCTCGTTTCGTCTTGAGAAACTTTAAATAAAATCTTGTGCAAATACTTATCATCGAAAGCTGGAATAGCTCAGTTGGTTAGAGCGTGTGGCTGTTAACCACAAGGTCGGAGGTTCGACCCCTCCTTCTAGCGTTTTAAAATTATTTTCTTTAAGGCTTTTAATAAATTAATAATAATGAGCTATTTGCACTTACACCCCTTCAAGTAGCTGGAATAGCTCAGTTGGTTAGAGCGTGTGGCTGTTAACCACAAGGTCGGAGGTTCGACCCCTCCTTCTAGCGTTTTTAATGTATTTGTTTTACAAATGGCAACCGCCTAAAATTAAGTTGTTTTGTATTTCCACGTAAAACGGCAAAATTCTTGTCCAAGTCTGGCTTGGCCAAACTCATCCAACCACTAAGCAAGTGTATTGTACTTGCCATGTATTTGCTTTGTGATTGGTCACTCTCCTGAGAGTCGGAGTTATATCCAATTCCAAAGCAAGTGTATTGTATTTGCCATGTAATTGTTTTGGATTCAGTCAAACCCGGTCTTGGTAAGAATTTCCCTGTAAAAAGAGATTAAATTAATTAATTACAAAAATTAAATTAAACATATTTCACCAATTGTTCCGTAGATTATCATGCGTTCATTTTTTTTTTATTCAGTTATCAAATTGGAAGTTATAGCCTTTGACGCCTCCATAAAAAAAAAATGAAACCATTCAATTCTTTTCATGTATCAATATCATCTTCATGGAATATTTTAGTCCATATATATCCTTATAATAATAAAAAGTATTTAAAAAAATTGGAAAAATAATATGAATTCAGATTAAATAAAACTATAAAAGTGAACTATATTTCAAGATTCGTGCATTTTCTGAATTCAAATTTACAATAAACGTTTCTACATCAAATCAGAATATACATTGGCTTTGGACTCTCAAATTTAAGAGTTCACACTTAAAAATTTAAATTACCCTTAAATTATAACATGTTCCTTGGAGCATTACTTTTGTGCGGGCCGTATATTCTTCATGCTGATCAATGATGATTACAATATCAGGTAACCCTGTCATATATTTAATCCCGCCCAGATATGTTTGCAAACGAGATAATTGTCTTTTGAACATAGCCGCATCTCTTTTCGGAAGACGATTAAGTCTTCCCGTTTGTTCCATTCTCAAGTCCCTGAACTTATGAAGTCTCGTTTCTGTAGTGGACCAATTTAACATACCGCCGAGCCATTTTTTATTAACACAATGACACCGGGCCTTTATTGCAGCCCATGCTACTGAATCGGCTGAAATCTTATAATTTAGCTTATAAGAATTCCATTAGATATCATCATATCAAATAATATGATTAATATTTGATTCAAAACACGTAGCAATTACATTTCGGTATAATTTTTAATCTACTACTAAACAAGTAGTCAAACACCAACCACCATAAATGAGGTGGTCCGCCGAACCAAGCCTAAATTAGGCTACTAATTAATTTTCTTATTTTTAATCTCCATGCTGTGCAACTAGTCATTATGACCTACATGAGTTGACAAATTAAGTAAGAGTACAAGGTAAAGGAAAATATGAATATAAAAGTAGGATAGAATTCAATACAATTGAGAAAGCAAATTCCAGTACAAAGATTGATAATTGATGAATACAATTTTGTGTTTCAGGTGTAATTTTGGAATTGTCTTATGAACATTAGTATATCAATAATGTTAATAATGAGAGGTAAATGCATTATTTTGTTTACCCTCCTTTTCAGTCTAGCAAATAGCACGAGGCTACTTCTGACATTTCGTCAGAAAAAACTCTCAAAATTAATGCCCCTATAATGTTAAGTGATATATATTAAATATTTAAATGATTCTTCTCTCTAACAGTTTTTAGATGAGTTGGTCATTCAATATAATATCAGAATTCAGGCCAAAAGAGATCATGTGTTCGAATCCCTCCGTCACCCATTTTTAAATTTTTAAGCTTTTAGATAAGTTGGTCATTCAATATATAAATGTGTCTTTGTATTCAAATTCAAAGATGAAGTCCATTTCTCCAAACTTAACATTTGATCGTTAGAGAATATGAGTTGGGGGCCTTGGGGCAACCTTGACCTTCCGAATTGTTTGTATGCAAGATTCAACTCTTAGGAGAAGGATAAAGAATGTTGAATTCCGCTTCTTAAAACGGAGCGAGGAAGCTTATCCTGCTTCTCAAAGAAAGATCAAGGAATTCAAATTCAACTTCTCGAAAAAGGAACAATAATATTTCAAGAATTGGACCATTATAATGATGAAATATTTAAAAATGCTTAATTCTACTTTGCACCCGTTCATTTTTCACTTTACACCCTTAAAAGAAATTAATAGCAAATTGAACCATGAAAATCATGTTTTTTCGCACCTTGATCATTTTTCAGGCCATTATATGTGCAAATTTGAATTAGTTCGGATGAAAATAATATCAGACTCCGTGCAGAATATCCTAATCAATGATCAATTTAATTTTCTTAGAGTACATAAATGAAATGTTATATATCTATGAAGAATCATTATTTTATAAATTCTAAATTTTAATTGATGAGATGCACAAAATGTATGGAACGATGGTACAACATAATTCCCTTTAAAAAGCTAATGAAAATAAATTTTCAAAATTAAAAAGGGAAAAAAGCAATTTAAAGAATTATAAGTATTAATAATAAAAAAAAAAAAAAAAAAAGGAAAAAGGTTCTATATTACAAGGAGAGAAAAACGTGTAAAAAGGCCAAAAAAAAATATAATATCAATATTACCCCTATTTTACAGCCTACTCTTCTTCAAGGAAGAGCAAAGTTGCCTAAACTTTAAAAATGGCGTGGGCCCAGTTCCATAGTTCCTGCCTCCAATCAAAGTCGTCTTTCTTGCCGTCATTATTGACCGTAAGTATATACAACAAAAAAATGACCGGAGAACGGCCTACACCGGTGACTTATCAGATCGATCATCAGTAAAGAGACCGGCTTCATCCACCGCCTTAGGCTCCAAACAATTAAAAGACGGCATTTTGACAGGTGTCCTACTTGATTTCATGGACGACCCTCTCGTAAAAAATACCCACCGATCCGACTTTGCTTCGCGTTCGGATCTCGGGTCGATCCGGCGAAATCTACCGCCCCGGCTGCTCCCTTCTCCCCTGTACCCTCTTCTAGAACTCCCTTCTCTAGGCAAAGTAGTGGCGCAGCTACCGGTCCGGTTTAAGCTAGCCCGGTCCATGACCTCCTTTCTCACGTTTACCGGTAATCTCAAAGTGAACCGCTCCATGCTTACCCCCGGTTGAACCAGTGAGTGCCCGGTCGAGTGCGACCGGAACTTACCAAAACCAAACACTCCTACAGACCAGGATCTAACCGGCCGGTTCGGGTATTCCAAACTGAAGTTCCGGTTCACCCTCGGCTCTTGATTTTCTTCTACCTCTACTATGACTTCATCTCTTCTTGAATCGTTTCGCTCCACAACATTATTATTATTATTATCTTCATTAGAGCTGGGGACCTGAACCGGTCCCGGTTCATCTTCGGGTTTTGGGGCCAAATCTGCTCGGCAGACCGGGCACGTGACGTGTGACTGGAGCCAAGCGTCAATACACTCGGGATGGAACACGTGATCACACTTTGGTATTAAACGCAGCGTTTCGTCGTCTTCGAATTCGTTAAGACAAACCGCGCACTCCAGCGTCCCTTTCCCGATCTGGTGGTCTTTCACTTCCGAGTACGAGAAAGTGGGGAACGTTTCTATGACGGAAGCGTCGAGTCCACGCGCCGCCGCGGCCCGTCGGGCGCGTATGGAGAGTGCACGGCGGGCGAGGCTGGCCCCGTTGGAAGAGGAGTCGGAGCAGTTTCGGATGTAGATTGAGAAGAACGCCATGAAGAAAAGTGAAGCTATCAAGACGACTATTATTATTGCCATTGATGGGCTGAACGTCGCGTAATTAGGAGTGGGGGCCCCGGAAGAAACAGACTGAGCTCCGACAAGAATGGTTTTTTGAGATAGTACGAGGAAGAGGGAGAGGAGAGAAATTTGTGTGATACCATGATGTTCGGTTGCGGCGGCGGTGGTTTTGGTTTCCATTCTATGAAGTTTAAAATTTGATGGGAAAGATTTAATTTATTTATTATTCATAAAATTGGAGGAGATAAAGAAAGAAGAGAGTAAGGTGAAGGTGGGGGAGGAGGAGTCGTGAAGTTCAAGGGGAAAGGCAAAGACTATGAATGAAGAAGAAATTAAGATCTGACTTTTTAATTTTTGTTAAATAAATGTAGTGTAATGATATTTTTATAAGCCATTAATTTTGTAATTTGCTATTGGAAATAGAAGGTTCTGATTAAATTTGGTCATTGGCGTACGAGCTCGGTTTTTATTTAAATGTGTGCTATGGGTGTGTGGTTGCTGTCTAGCCATGTTGAAATTTCAATTTTTTTTTTTTGTGTTTAATAATAATTTAGTGCAAGTAATCTAATCGGTTTATTAAGGCTCAAGATCCTCTTTACCACTTTTGGTGTACCACTTAAGTGTATCACCACTAATTGATTGACACATGCATATGTGAGAATTATTATAATTGTCATATGTGCAAGTGTCAATTAATTAATGGTGATACACTTAAGTGGTACACCAAAAGTGGTACAGAGGATCTACACCCGTTTATTAATTGAAATATTTTTTCGATACTTACATATCTAGCTAATTTCATGGGTATTGTTTGTAGATAAGAGTAAAATTAATTTTATTGTCATAAAATAGAGCAAATTAATCCGTGGTATTGTTTGTAGATAAGAGTAAAATTAATTTTATTGTCATAAAATAGAGCAAATTAATCCGTGTTTTATCTAGTTAACTTATTAGTTTAATTCATTTTTCACCGATTTAACATATTATTTAGCTTATTTTACTCATTTGTACAAGGTGTTTTATCCATTTATTTATCGGTTAACATATTTAACTGTTTTTATGATTTTGTTATTTTGGATTTTTCATTATAAACATCTTTCTATCGGTTTCACCTTATTTTGTAGATTATATTAATCCGTTTTCACCAATTTCACATATTTTTTCACTAATTTTCCATGTTATTTTCACCAATTTCACCTTAATTTTCATCGATTCAACACATTTTCACCGACTTTATTCATCTATTTCACTGCTTTTCACTGACGTTGTCATTTCACCAGTTTAATCAATTTTTTTACGAATTTCATCCGAACTTTCATCGATTTCACATGTATTTATTGATTTGAGGGGCTCTTTTTCACTGGTTTCACCAATATTGCCAGTGTTCACCAATTTCACCCGAATTTTCATCAATTTCACTTGTTGATTTCATAATTTTCTTTTATCGATTTCACCATTTTCCACCAATTTCACGAAAATGATTCCATAAGAATTCGAGGTTATGCATGATATTATTGAATATTCTTTATATTTCTCTATTTTAGCCAAAGTAAAATTACGTAATTAGCTAAGTCATAAGTATTTTTTATTCTTTCATAATAAGATACGATTCATTTTTTTTTGTAATAAAATGATATTTAAGAGAATTTCATTTTAAATTTATATATATATATATATATATATATATATATATATATATATATATATATATATATATATATATATGGGGCTATTTAAAATAATAGTATTTTTTTATGGACCGTTTTTATCTATTATAAGAGAAGAAGATTAAAATTATAAAAATTGAGAGAATTTATAAATTTTATGGGATTACGTAGGAGATAAATATACTAAGACTTCATATTTAGTTATACATTTTCAATTACTTTTACATATATATCATTGAATTAAATATCACTTTATAATTTAAATAAAGGTATTTTAGTTCGCACAAAAAAATTAAGAAATATACATGCTTTTATAATAATTGAGATAGAGATGGTCCATATTTTATATTAATATAATTGCTCCTGTTTATATGTTAATTTTTAGTTTATAAATTATCCGATTTAAGGATTATTTATTACATAAAATTGTACAATTCATATGGATGAATATGACATAAATGTCCTTGCGAAACTAGTTCCTAGGATTATGTGTATAAAGCAGGACGAGTGTTAACCAAACCAACAAATTTAATACTGTTTCAATTTTATGTGATTATATATTTTTGAAAGATTTAAGTATGATCATTAATTTGATTTAAATTTAAATAAATAGTAGTCACGTAATAGTATGTTATAGTTAGGCAGAGTTCAAATTAAATTTATTGAGTAGAAGTCTGGACTGGACCATATAATATTATCCAACTGCATCTAAGTCTAACATGTGGAATATAAAGGATGCGACATAAGCTTTATTGTTATTATTATTCACTATACATATTATATGAATTATTCAAACATAGAGTATATTATTGGATGAATTATTCAAAGTATAGGCCTAACCTATAGTAAAAGACAAAAAAAACCTTTGACAAAAAAAAAAGCAGACAGATGAAACTCCACATGTATAAATATAAACATATAAATATTTTTTAAATATTAATATGTATGAACTTATTAATAAAATATATTAATTAAATTATTTTTATAATAGGCCGGAGGGAGTAATTAATATAAGTATATTGGTATATGTCCACATTAGATGTGATGTATTGGCATCCATCATATATCATCAGGGGTCTTGTTTGGTGTGTCAATCTTGACTTTCTCCGTCTCTTTCGTCCATTTTTCCTAGTTTATTTTAAGGGTATATATATACAAGTCGGTCAGTCCATAATTAATATTATGTGAGAAATCAACAAAAAATAATAAATTAGAAAGAAAGAACAAGTCAAAGATTTGAATTCCACCGCAATGGGTGTATAGGAATATTCACTTTTTCTTTTCTTTTTTTTTTCCACTACGCTGCAAAATTTCCATCCATTCAAAAGTGTGATCCGTATAATGATGCGAACGTACGAGGAAAGAAAAGATTGAAAAAAAAAGAAGATTCTATTCAACCAATACCAAATTAGCTCAAAAATTAAATCTAGTGTTGAAGTTCGACTCGAACTCGATTCGATAAGTTAAAAATTAATGATATATATAAATATAAAATATCAAGATAATCGATGCTCGACTCGAGCTTGTTCGATAAAAACTTACTTGAGCTCGACTTATTAAACAATCAACCCAGCTCAAACACAAAATTTTAAGCTCGATAGAATTTAAACCAAACTTGAACAACGTATCATTCAACACTACTCAATTCAATTACGACCCTACTCCAACTCGTGTGTCCCATGTTTAGATAAAAAAAGACAGAGAAACAATTGTTGTTTATAAACTCAAATAACATTTATTATTTGAGAGTGTAAATTAATCAACGAGTTCTTTGTGTAGGTTCTCCAAAACCAGGTCATCATCAATGTTAATGTTCGTAAAAGTTGACCTGAATCATGATTCATCAATTTCTTGGAGAGTAATCAGGATCGTCTACATGAACTAAACTAGAACAATATTAAAGTGGCGGCTAGCATCTATTTTTGAGTGAATAATCAATTGAAGCCATTATTTACTATTTATCCTTTGAGTAGACTCAAATTAGTTGACTTTTCTCTGTAAATTGCTGATTTCATCTATTGAATTTATTACCATTCTCTTTTATTGTAAAATTTCACTTAAGACTTAAGAATTATGAATTTATGATATATATTTGAGTTTTTTGCACTTTACACCCCTGAAACATAGAAAATAGGCACTTTGCACCATCAAAATACAGCACTTTGCACCCTCTTTTATTTTCAAGCAAAAACTCAAGGGCAAAATAGGTAATTTTCAATTATAAATGATTGGCACTTTGCACCCCCAACATAAAAATAGCGCTTATCACCTCGAGTTAAGAACAATTCAGCAACTTGCACCCCCGAAACACAATAAATGGACACCTTGCACCCCGAAACACAAAATTAACACTTAACACCCTCAAATTAAAAAAAAAAAAAAAAAAACTCAAACCCTTCCTTTTCTCCTGCAAAGTCGACCATCGGGGTGGAAAAAATCTAAGGCAAAGTTGACTTTACCAATTTTTACTCATTCAATTGTTGTGTATAGCACGTTTAATTTGTTCAAGCTATATTCATGGCTTGTTAATTTGTTATATGATGTAATCATTCCAAATTCATGGTATTTAATTTGTATATATGTATATAAATGTAGGTTGTTCAATCGGATCGAAAACTTACCTATTTTGTCCCAGATTTTTTTCACTCCAATGATCAACTTTGTCGGAAAAAATGAGGGGTTTGAGGATTTTTTTTTTTTTTAGTTTAACGGTGTTAAGTATTAATTATGTGTCTCGGGGTGCAAAGTGTCAATTTATTGTTTTTTGGGGGTGCAAGTTGCTGATTTGTTCTTAGTTCGAGGGTGATAAGTGCTAATTCTATTTTTAGGGTGCAAAGTGCCAAGTTATCAAGTTTTGGGGGAGCAAAGTGCCAAAGATTTATAATTGAATCACCTATTTTGCCCTTGAGTTTTTGCCTGAAATAAAAGAGGGTGCAAAATGCTAAATCTAAGTTTCGAGGGTGCAAAGTGCCTATTTTTCATATTTCGGGGTTGCAAAGTGCAAAAAACCCTTATATTTCCACTACTTCAAATCTTTTTTTCTTTTAAAAAAAAAAGAAGAATACTTTACCTTTTTTTTTTCGCACAAAGTTCTAAAGTTAATCTACTAGTTCATGTAATTAAGATTTCTGAGTTTGAGGACAACATTAACTAGACAATATACAGGTAATAATTGGCATATGCAATTGCATCCTATAAAAGTTGAAAATGGCACTCAACACCCTCTAGTCTTCGATTTTAGCATTTTTGCACCTTTAAACTCGCATTAATATACCACCTTAAACTCTCTTTCAGTTTCTAAGTAATTCTAACAAAAAAAATTCAGCAGAAAATTCTTTAATGGTGGACTCAAGGGCAGAATAGACAATTGACAATGAAGAAAAAAAGGAAGAAAAATGAAGCAAAATGTAAGATGCATACATCTCCCATGCACCTAATCAACAATGTTTTTTGCGTTTTAGAATTAAAAAAAAAAATGTTTCTACTTTCTAATATGTGCTCAAGCTTTTATGGAAAATGTCTATCTATCAATATCAATATCATATAATCCTAATCAAAGGAACAAAATTATTTATTAATTTCTATATATTATTATGAAATATACACAAGAATCTTTCACAACATTTTAGCCTAATTGGTTCCTTCTAAATAGAAAGAATGCTTTTTCATTCTAACAATAAGAAAACAACATATTTACACTTTTTCTTGTGTGTTTTTAATCCATTCAAGCATGTATTCGGATTTCTTCATGTGAAAAAACAACTAAATTTACTTCCTGTGACCCGCGGAAGCCATAAGAACACCAACAGCCACAATGAACATCGACAACATGCCCACAAGAAGTATATACGTTCTTCTTGATGATCTCCGATACTCTCCAAACAAAACTATGCCCCAAAAAGTGCTCACAAGTGGAAGTGCCTATTATGTTTCCAAACCAAAAAAAAAAAAGAAGAAACGTAAGCGAAACTAGACAAACGAGACTTAGCATAACATTTTCGTTCGACTAAACTAATTTACCTGGACAGCATCGGCTGCAGCATAACCGGCAGCTTGACCTCCCATGAACTGAAGACCGTTTCCAAATCCGCATAAAAGTCCAGCCAAAAGGGCCCACCCTCTACCATTCCAGTCGCATAAATAAGACTTTAACGATGATTTGGGCAGACCCAACACGGGATGATACAAAAATGTGATGTTTAGAATGATGGCAATCACAAAGCAGGATATCGAGAAGTAGAAAAATGCAGTGTACACACTTAAGTGTGGAACACCGTCTTTTAAGGTGTCCCATTGGTCGTTAGTGGCCAAGTTGAAAGCCGGAGAAAATAGAGAAAAACAAATCCCAGCAAAGAAAGTTATCACTAATCCGATAAAATTGCCCTTCCCAATCACCTGCAAAATCGATAAATGTAGCACAAAATAAGGAAGTATCTTTAGGCAAGCGTGTGGTAAAGGATCATAGTAGATAATCTCTTATTGAGAAGGGTATAAGCTCTTTTATATTAGGGATTTGATCGTTAATGAAAAACCATGGTAAGAGGACGTTACAAATGTGTTCAAAAAATGAAGTTCTAACTCAAAAGAAGAAACATATTTTAGATGAAACCAACACTAGTAAATAGGTTAGGTCAACAAACCTTAATCGCCCTCGTTTTCTCAAGCTCTATGAGAAAACCCGCGGTTCCAAATTTTTCCTTCTCCTTGGTAGCACTTCCATTCTCCAAACCTGACAGAAAAAGTACAAAATACTGATAAAAAAATAAAGATTCTGAATGTGAAAAAAGAAATGAAAACAGAACATTATAGCATCTTCTTACATTTGTCTGCGTGTGATTCCTTGGACGCAGATGCGTTCTGTATCCTGATCAAGTTTAGTTTAAAATTCGAGTCAATCCAGTAGTTATATATATTTTCTATCGTGATACTTATGTAAACATATACAATGAAAGACGAGGGTCATTCACAAGTACAATCATGTTGTTGAAAAGCCTACTTACATTATCCCATCTTTGTAGTCATTATTCGAGAAATTAGAAAGCTTTGCTTTATTATCCGCAGCATTGGATGAATGAACGGCAGAGCCTAAACAAACAGCAATCAAAAAGCATCCAACGCCAGGAAAAAGAACCTCGGCTCTGTTAATTTTGTCGTCTAAGAAGTAATTCAATGTCGTGCCTGGATTAGAAATAAAAACATTAGCATATATAAGTCAAATCATCTACGTATACAAGATAAAGGAGGGTACCTATGACAACAGTTATGCTTGAAGTGATAACTTCAGTCACTGACAAACCAACAAATGCCCAAGCATATTGAGTTGCCAAGTTTCCAAGACTAAGTACAATCCCACCGCCCATTGCAAACATTACGCTTGGCCAGTTATCCTGCATAATTTGTACTAGAAATTGGACAATTTTCGACTAGTTTATGCTTCTAAGTAGCTCAAATGGCCTTATAATCTACCTATACCAATAGCCAAGCAAATCAATTTCGATTCCCGCATCTATTCTTGCAATTTTTTACGAAAAATATGGAAGAGTGACAGTCTCACTAACCTGATATAATTGATCGATAAAATTAGGCCTCTCAATAGTGCCATTTCCGATTTCACCAAATGCGAAAGCAATTATAACAGCAGCCAATAGATTAGTGATTGTGTAATCAAGATAAGTGTGCTGAGGTAAACGACCACGCCTTTCGAGGAGAGTAAGTATTGCAGGCCATGTCCCCAAGAACAACAATGCTACAAGCATACATGCTATTGCGCCTCCTTTGCTCTCCACAAGATACATTTCTAACTTGCTAAAATAGATTCTTTTAGTCGAAATAGATATCAATTCAACAATGCCAAAATAATCCTATAAGAAAAGAAAGAAAAATCAGAATTCAAACTGTCAGATGCAATCAAAAGGTACTTTAAAGAGGAAATTGAACACAAAATGGCAGAAAGAGGAGGAATCTCAAATAGTTCTTCAAGTTTGAAATAATGAAAAGGGAATAATCAATAAGCTGTGTAATTGGACAAGGTCAACGAATCAAAATCAATCAAGATAAATAAAGTATGATTACCATGATGGAAGAATACTGATAACAGAGAAGCACTAAAACAATTATTTAAGCAAATCAATAATGAGAAAAAGAAACCCAAAACATTACTATCTAAATGTCATAAAAGGATGAAAAACAGAGAACATCTACCACTCACAAAAAGATGCAATATTTATTTCTATTTTTGAAAGACCCCACAAACTCCAATCCCACACTTCACAATTCCTCCTTCAGAAAACGATATTCCCCAAAAAAGAAAAGAAAAAAAAAACAAAAGCTCTGAACTTTACTGCAATTTCCACTTTTAATTTGCGAAAAATGGCCGTCTGGGAATGAGTTTGAAAGAAAATAATATTGAACCGGGTAAATGGAAGAAAATTGACGAGGTTACAAACTTACATTGAACCCAACTGTGAACTCCCATGTCCATCCAAGAATGAATCAATTGATCCTATTTTTAAAATGGCGTGCTGATCTGGGTATTTCTCAAGAATCTGAGGGTTAAGATTCTTTATGATACTCCTCCTTTGGACAACTAGCTATTAAATAATTTTTTCTTGACTTTGTTTGTAGGAGGAGTATATTTTCTGAAGTCAAAATTGGAGTCTAGAGTTGAAATAAAAGCCCTATATAATTGTAAATATATTGTCGATGATCCATTATTATAGGCCTCCACTCCTCCCAGATCATAATGTCAGTTTCATCTTCTTGGATCTTGTAGTTGTAGGCTTGTAGCTATGATTTATTTTTATATTTGGTTAAAAATGTTCACCTAATTAGGAGAGATTATTTAGTACAATCGTTGCACCACGTCATCAAGTACACGTGGTGCAGCCCACCAATACACATGTGACATGTGGATTATTAATCCACATCACCCCATGTTCTGGCCATGTTCCAAAAAAATAGGGATTCAGAAAGTTGTGTTCACACTGCCAGAATATGGGTGATGTGGACATGCCCCAAGTGTATTGGTGGGCTGTACCACGTGTACTTGATGACGTGGTGCAGCGGTTGTACTACATAATTTCTCCCTAATTAGACCATCTCGTCACTCGGGGTGCATTCATTTTAAAGGCACCCTCACTCTCACCATTAACTCTATATAATAATAATAATAATAATAATAATGATAATAATAATGCGAATTATAATACTCTCTCCATTTTTTTTATTTATCTATTTGGAAATTTGCACACGGATTAAGAAATATAAAAATAGTCATTTTTTAAGCAAAAGTCTCAAAATATCATTTTAATCAAATAATAACATCATTAATTGCATTAATTTAAGCATCATCAAGAAGGATAGAATTGATTGAAAATTATTAATTTTACATTGAACTCCTAAAATAAAAAATAATTTTTTTTTTTGCCAAAGCGACAAATAAAAAATGAATGGAGTAATAATTATGACAAAATAGTATTTCTACGTGTTGTCTAAATTGTACATTTAAGATTTTAAATTGTACATTTAAACTACAATGTTATTAAATTAAGTTAAAATATGAAAAATCAAAATTTTCATATTTGTATGTTTTGTTTAAATTTTACTTTCGTAGATAAATCTTAAAATTTTAAATTTAAAACTAATAATGTTATATTTTAAATTTAAAATACAATGTTATTAAATCTTACACAAAATTTAAAAATATAAAAAATTTCATTTTCAGTTTAAGTTTTTTTTTTTTTTTAAATCCACAGTTTAAATATAAAATAAAAGAAAATACAGGGAAAAAAAAGTAGGCCAACCGACACATCCGACAGGCCAGGGTGAGCCGAGAATTAGATTCCCCCGGAGCACCCCCCATCCCTGGGCAGACTGGAGCCGATCATTTCTATCCTAGGGCCATCTCCAACTGTCTGGCTTAGGGCCATCTCCCACCCCGTCCTCGAGCGGTTGGAGATGATCTTAGGATTACTATCACATCATCACCATATTAATTATTGTGAGATCAAATGAACGATGCAGTTTTTCATTCTTTATTCACAAAATTTAGGAACTTTTCATTTAAAAAGAAAGAAAATAGGAATTTTTCCTATGCTAAATATAGATAAGAATTTTCCATAATTGACAATTGGGATGAAGCCCACAATATTCATTTTTTAATTTACATTTAATGTTTCAATTGTTCAGTTCAAGCACATTCTAATTTTTAAAACTTCATTAGAATTGAAAAGTTGTAGACTTGTAGTTAAACCCCCGCCGGTGTTCCTGAAATAAGGTGGATAACCTCTTATACTTTGATATTAATCAATTGTTTTTTAATATTTATGTTTTTAACTAAGAACTTTTGTAAGTGAGAAAAAATGTTGTGTTCATTAATATTACTTTTTCCTGATGCTTGGTGGAGGCACATCCTGCGATTTACATCATTCAGGGTTCTAGGGCAAGGGTTCTGAGGGTCCAGGATTAGTCTAGTGTAAGCTTGGACACCTGGATTATAAAAAAAAAAAAATTAAAAAAAAGTGATTTACAATTTTAATCTGAACATGAATTTAATGTAAAAAGTATATATTTGTTTAGAGTCGAATCAACAAAAAATGACGGCTCAGCTCTTTTTAACTTTTTTTCTTTTCGTTTTCATTTTTCTTTTAAGTTTTTTTTTTTTTTTTTTTTGGTAATTTATAAAATATTTAAATGAAGTTGTAAGAATAAGGATTTGAACCTTTAACCTCAAGTATATACAAAGCCTTGATACCACTCGTTCATTCGTCAATCAAATGTTGTTAAAATGTTTTATCGAAACCATCTCAATCATTTTTTCGAAATCAAAATCTTTGAATCCGAGTCAAAACTCTTCCAAATAGATCCATAACTTTTAGTGAAAGAGTCGTGCAAGTAATACTTACAAACCTGTCCTTTCCTTGACTCCAATCTTGCATAAAAAGTCCAACTATGCAACCACTATACTCATTTCTCTTTCAGAAAATTGCTAATATTACAAGAGTTGAAAAGTAATATTTCATGTTTTTGTTTTAGAAAATCATAATGGAAATTAAATGATGTCACCACACTCGTTAGAAGACAATTGTGAGAGAAAAAATAAAATAAATTTATTTTGGAAATATAAAAGTAGAAATCCAAGAGAATGAAGATATATTCAAAGGGAAATTTACATAGTCACCCCCTGACTATTACCCAAATTACAAGAAATTACCTTCCTGTCTGAAATATTACAAAAACACCCCCTCAACAAAAAATTGTATTACAAGGACATCCCCTTGTTACATAAAATATACTACCAATACATCCCCTAAAATCATTACAAATACACCCCTCGAGGGTGCGTTTTTGTAATATTTCAAACAGGAGGATAATTTCATGTAATTAGGGTAATAGTCAGGGGGTATCTATGTAAATTACCCTATATTCAATATGGAGAATTGGGCCTTCAGCTCTGGGCCCAAACTATATCGTCACACATCTATAATAATTGTAGATGGTTTCATTAAAGCCCAAAATAATTTGGAAATTAAAGTAAAAACAAACAAAAAAACTGAAAGGGGGCATTCCGAGAATTGAACTCGGGACCTCTCGCACCCTAAGCGAGAATCATACCACTAGACCAAATGCCCTTTTTGTTCACATAAATATTTTTAATATATAATAACCAAAAAACTTGGCACAAATATACAGCTTTAATTACTTGCTGAGTTTAGCAATGATGATTTAGTATATAAAGATTATTTAGCATATGCTTTTGTTCAAGAAACATTTACAGATTCTAATTCCTCTTTTATAATTTTTCACAAATTTCAGCATGAGATTCAACCGAGTCCAATAATAAGTATGTTTGAGGTTGATAAATTTAAAAATTGGACCAAATTACGAATTTGTGTAATAAATATAATGAAATTAAATTACCCTAAACTAAATGTGTTGTTTTGTCTTTTCTTATTTATTATAGGTGTTCCAATCATGAAAAAATGTTTCCAAATTCATGTTTGCTGAGTCGAATTCCAAAGTAGGCATCATCTTACTCTATTTTCATCCACTCAATAACTCCTATTAAAGATTTAAAAAAAATATCTTTTCAAAAGTTACCCAATTTAATATTATTTTTATTTAGTTGAATAATAATAGTAGGTTGACCAGTCGCATTCGTAAATTAAAAAGTAGCTATATACTATTATTTAAACGGTCTTTAAATGCTGCTTCATGCTGCAATTTTCAATTAAAGAATCACACTTGTATGGTTCAGAGACCACCAAATCTTTGTTTTGTGCATGAAGTCACACATACATAATTATAAGTTTATTATAATTAAATATATCAACTTAAAATACATGGCATAACAAGATCTCATTTTTAAAAAAAAAAAAAAATTACTGCCTTCCTATCTAGATGAACTAAGTAAAACTCTAATAAACAGATGAGAACAAGTTTTTGAGAATCAACCACACATTTCATTTCCACTCAAAAGGGAATCAAATTCCCCTGTACTTTTTTGTTTTTCCTTAAAGGAAAGGGAAGAAAACAAAAAAAGGAAAGTCTTTAGTGGAATTGTGTGAAGATAAATAACACCTTAATTAATTCTCATTCTTCCCTTAGATTCTTGGAAGCATTAAGCCAGAAAGTAAAAGAGTTATGGAGAAAGAGATAAGCCCAATGGTGCTGCGTAGAGATAGTGTCGTCTTAGCACTGTCGTCCGTGTTTCCGAATCCACTTCCTGATGGTCCAAGCCCAATACCACCTCCAGTCGAACCGCCTGGAAATGTCGAGCCTGGAGGAGACATACCGATACCCGGAGGGGCCGTACCGATACCCGGAGGAGCCGTACCAATACCCGTACCAGTACCAGTACCGGTACCGGGGGTGGTGCCGCCGGTGTTTGGAGTTCCTCCTCCGGTGTTTGGAGTTCCTCCAGCGGGTGGGGCGATAGATGGGTTTGTGGTTCCTCCGGTTCCTCCGGTTCCTCCAGTTCCTCCAGTGCTATACAAAAAGATGAATAAAATCAATGTTTCTATGCACCTAACTTGAGTTAAAAAAATAGAGCCAAATGGGCATATGTTCAATGACAACCAAATATGAACCTAACTTCAGTTAAAAAATGACTTACAAAGATTAAGGTTGTGAAACATGTATTACTAGAAAACAAGACAAATAAACAACCAAATTTGCACATATCAACATCACAACAGCTCACATGATTATATTCATTATTATGACCCTAAAATAGCAATTAGATCTACCATCCTTTTTACATTATGCCAAAAGTTCAAGACCGACAATTAAAAAAAGTTCAAATCTTGGCAATTGAGATCCAAAATTTGCTTTAAAAGATCAAGAAAATCAAACCTGGGACTAGATTGATATACACATCCAGAACCAACACCTGTAAATGATCAAAAGATTCAAAACCAACACAATTAGAAACTTGCTGAAATTAGTCTCTTTTTTTTTTGTGGGAAAATAGATGAGAGTACTTACTTGCAGGGGCAGTTGGGGAAACAGCAGCAGTGCCACTAAAATCACAGCTTCCAGGAACTTGACCCCTTCTCTGGTAATAGCTATTCACAGCATAATTACAATGGTCCCTAACAGTATTTGGATTAAAACAAGCTCCATTTTGAAGAATTGCTGAACAATCAGCTCCATTACCACAAGCATAATCTATGTCTCTTTGAAGAACAGTGTCACTCAATCCAGTATTACAAATACAGAAAGTAGCATCTGTTCATTAAACACACAAAAAAAAGGTCAAAAAAAAAAAAATGGTAAAAACAACAGATCAGGTAATAAGAAGTTCAATAAGCCTGTTAAAATGCTAAAATACATTTACAAAATCAAGAAACTGTAACTTAAGCACAAACCCTTAACAAAAACCTCAATATAGACAAAAAGATCACACCTTTACATAGTATTTAAACTACCAAGTAAAAGAAAATTAGAAAAACAAGAACCTCAAGATCCAAGCTTTACCTGAGTGACCAGCCATGGCTATGAGAAACACTAAACCCATTAGAAAGACAGCCATTTTTTAGCCAAGATCCTCAAGAAATTATGAGAAACAAATTTTATGATTGAAGATGTTTTGTGGAACTTGAAGAAACAACAGAAATGGAGTGGGAAAAGAAGGGTGTAATATTGGAAAGAGAGAAAAAGGGAGTAAGAGAAAGAGTAGAGGTAGGAGAATGGAGATTTCTAGACAGGAAGATGTTATTGGCGGTGGCAATGTTCTTGGCATTTTATATAGTATATTTTTTTTTATTTTTATATTTTTATATAGTATATGATAACTGCATTTGAGTGCTTTCTAATAACAATGCTCTTACTATGTTGTACTAACTATTATGTACCATGTGTGTATGTTTAGGCTTTTCTACAAGGTCACAAACTCATGTGATTAGTTAAAACTAACCCATTTTGATATAGGTATTTAAGGAGAATTATTAATACTAATAATTACATTGATCACGTTTTATTATTGAAAATTTACATAAACTATTTCTTATGTATTGGATTCATTAAAGTTAGCTCTTACAACGTTTATTTCATAAAATCAAATTGAATTTTAGAAATACACCATTCAAGAAATTACAAACATCATGGGTGACAAACAGATTCCACTCGTTTGTCCATTAATTTCACTCATTTTTTTAATCGACTCAAGTAGTTTTTCATCAAATTAACTCAATTTCACCATTTTTTCCTAAGTTTCACCAGTTTTTTCACGTCAAATTTTTATGACATTAGTATGCTCCGTTAGATTTTTAATGCCGTAAGAAGATAATTGTAATAAATTCAATACCTTGGGGTAATTTGTAAATTTCTCAAACATGGTTGATGGTTTGTGTAATTACACTAATCGACAATAATAGTTTGAGTAATTCTCCATTATTTTTATTAGAAAAAATTTCGTATGTTAAAATTTTATTAGCAGAAAAATTTATGTATCAGTATTTTGTTAGCTCAGTGCACCCATATTAAATTAAGAGATATGCATGGGTGTTATTGCTCATTTTTCAAGAGGATTATTGTCAATTTTTTAAAGTGTACGATGATGTTTTCGTATATTATTCAAAGAACAAAATTACATTAACAATCATAATTGTCACTTTGACAGTAAATTATTGAAGAATATTGCACTTACAACAAGTGAAGCACATTGTTGCTTGACAGGGGTAATTTTCTTTTACATATATACTAATACACAAGGTTTTTGCTAATACAAAAAAGAAAGGAGGTATCTGTTAATTAAGAAAAATACTGGTCGTATTTTTGCATTTTACTCTTTCATTATCTAAATTAACTTTTTTTTCAAAGTTTTCCATTGCTTAAACAGATGCTACTTTTTACAAGACCAATCATGGTTGCACTCCAAACAGAAATTCCATTTTATTTTCCTTTTGCCATTAATGTTGAATTAAGTATTACACTTATAGAGAACCTAAATGCAACCTATAAAATAAAGGTATTATAAAAATTTGCACGGCCGTATAAAACAATTTTTCACCACAAAAGTTAATGGAAAATTGTGAAATTAAAAAAAAAAAAAATAGTGAGTGGCATAATAATTTTAGTCTGTTGAAGAAAGGGACCCCCACAAGCACAAGGTGTTACCTTTTTCCATGATGTTTTGGTGTGGTGTCACTATGGTTGCCCCCTCTTTCCTTTTGAATTGATGATTCGATTGAGGATATTTATATATGAGCATCTAATTCCGTGGCACAACTCATCTTTTCTCATGAAATATCAATATCTATTTCTTGATAAAACTTTAAGTCCACAAAATATATATTACCAAACTTTTTGAAAAAAATACATATCATACCAATTTACATCATCTTAACAAATTTAGTTTTATCGTTAATTTTCAGACAAAATTCAGCACGTGTCGCTCATGTGCGCGTTAAGTTAACAATAGTGGATCTTAAAAATCCGTGCTTATTTTTTTTTCCATGGTCAATTTCACGGGTACGTGAGAGGCACATGTTGAATTCTGTCAAAAAATTATTGATAAAATTAAACGTGTCAAACTTTAAGTCCACAAAATATATATTACCAAGCTTTTTGAAAAAATACATATTGTACCAATTTACATCATCTTGACATATTTAGTTTTATCGTCAATTTTCAGATAAAATTCAGCACGTGCAGCTCACGTGCGCGTTAAGTTAACAATAGTGGATCCTTAAAACCCATGCTTATTTAATTTTTTCTTCCATGGTCAATTTCACGGGCACGTGAGAGGCACATGTTGAATTATGTCCAAAAATTGACAGTAAAATTAAACGTGTCAAGAGAGTGTGAATCATGGTATGAAATATGTTTTTTCGAAAAGTTTGGTATCAACTATTAAGTGTGATTTTTGGAGGGTTTTTGGCAAGTTAACTCCATGAGATATGTCTAATGGATAATTTACCTCCATGTGATATGAAATTAGGCAATTTAACTCCATGTGAAATGAAATAATGAGCAATTTACCTCATTGCTAGTGGAAGTGTTGCACACACACTCTATAACGCGACTGAAACTTTATTTTCATGTAAAAAAATAACCAGTTTAACCTTATATTTGACAACATATTCCCTTATTTTACCCCGTATGATATGCGTATGATATGTGTATATAGACAATTAACTCTCTGTGATATTCGTAAATGTGCACTTTAACTTCCTGTGATATTGCATAATGAGCATTTTACCCCCTTGTAAAAATGTAAATATCAAGAGGGAGACAATGTGCTTCTTTTATAAAAACACGGGGAGGCATTTCGTCCTTTTATTTATTTATTTATTTTGGTTTCCCAAGGGTTTAATCCCTTTCGAGGTGGGTCGGACACATTAAGTGGGTACATCTCCCAACAGGGATTCGAACCTGAGACCGCTACTTTGTAGTGATTAGTCCCTTCCACTAGACCAATCACCTGTTGGTTCGTCCTTTTATTTATCACATGGAATTAAACTACCTATTTAAAATAACACATGAATTTATTTGCTATTTACTTATTTTTTGGATTAAAGTTTGGTATCAAAATTGTTTTTTCATCTTTTAAAAATTGAGTCGAATTTTAGTTTCAAATTGCTACTACTCATTATAAATTTTTAACCGTCAATACTCAGATTAATACAATGTAACTTAAAGAAAGATTTAGAACAAACGAAATACGAAAAAGGGACAAAAAAGGAAAAGCAAGAATCAAACGATTCAAAAAAGAACGATTCAAAAAAGTAATTATCCTAGTAAACTTTTATTTTCCATGGCGGTGCAAGCCGCAAATAAGGAAAACATGGTGCTTAGTAGGTAGGCATGAAATACAACACGGTGAACCTTTTACCACAATTATCATTGGCTACAAATCCAAATTATTAATCGGGTATTATAATGTCGAAGTTCGTAATCACGAAAGATAATATTTGGCGTGTTTGTTTGGTGATTGAGAAAGTAGTGGAAGTCTGGATATAGATTTTACGAAATTTATGTTTCAATTTCAAATCTATAGAAGACAATGATTTGATACATAACATTAAATTTTCTCTATAAAAGACATTGATTTGATATACGCATCTACTTCTACAAACTCCAACATCCAAACTCAATCTAAATGAGGTTTCAAAGATTTCACAAAAACCATCAAAATAAATTTCTTGAAACCAAAACCAAGCGGTACCCAGTTAAAACCTAATCAAATAGACCCTAAGAGATGCCTGAAAGAATTAATTAGAAGAGTGAATCGCAATTTTCGTCTTCATTATTGGCCAGCTTTTGCACATTCGTACATCTTAAATTTTTCGTAGCAGATTCGTCCATGTTATTAATGAAGTGTAACACATTCGTCCATCTTAATTTTTTTTTGACTACTACGGGGGAGACAACCTCATGTGCATTACTTGGAAATCATTTTCGTCCATTTATCTAATTATATCCAAAATACATAACATATACTTAAAACCTCCAAATTAAATTCAAAATACATATAATACACTTACGACGTCCACATTTAATTTAAATGGACGAAAATTGATGTATTTTGAATTTAAGATAGACTAATGTGTTATACTACATTGATAAGAGGAACGTCTCCTACGAAAAATTTAAGAGGGACGAAACAAGGAAAAGTGCGATTCACTTGGTATTAAAATTATTGTTAAATTGCTAACAGTCCACATTGAAGCTTTTGGTTTTTTTTAATAATAGGAGTGAGAAACTCATATGTTTTTGATTTATTAATTGATGAATAACTTATGAGGATGTAGGAAAATTCGATGATATTTCCTTTGTATCTATCAAGAAAACTTTTTTGCCCATATTTGGCCTACTCCGCCTATTAATAGCTAGGCAGGAAGAAATTTACGTATATACTATTAAATTGTTCATTCTTGTAAAAATGTTATCCTTGTGTGCTTGTTTTTGAACTAAAATTCTTTGAGGGGCAAATTACATTTATGCTCTATCAAGTATAAAGTGTTTTACATTCATATTCTTCTTTTTAAAGAATTATACTTAAGTTTTTTTTCACATAAAATGTGTCACATCGACCACTTTATTTATAGATAATGCAATCACGTGACTTTTGATAAGAATATTTTCATGATTTTTGATTGATCATCCATGAAACAGTAATCTTGATTTTTTTTTTATGGATTATATATATATTTAAATTGGGGTTGTATTGGTGGATTTAGATTGATCAAAAACTTGAAAATACCCTTACTTGAAGTCACGTGACTTGCATATGATTGTATTTTCATTGAAAAAGTGCGACGTAACATATTTTATATAAAAGAAACTTGAGTGTAAATTCTTTAATACGAAGAATATAAGTTTAAAACACTGATTGGATAACTGGGTACAATAAGTGTGATTTAACCTCTTTAAAGTAACACATAAAATTTATTTCCACAAAGCGGTTATACATTTTCCCTTAACAACACACTAATTTAGTTTGTTAATTTTTTTAGTTACTTACACCTCAGAATCATAGTTGTTTGATGATGATTGCTTGCAATACTCTAGCTAGTATGTAGGGGTGAGATCGGTACGGGTTTTCGGGAATTCGGGAATTTCGGGATCTGTATTCAGGTTTCGGGATTCAAATTTTTCTTCCCGAAACCCGTTCCGATTAATCCTCTGCCCGCTATTTCGGGTTCCCGAAAGAAATCGGGAATTCGGGAACGGGTTCGGGAAACCCGATAGTGCTGAAATTTTTAATTCTAAGCGGATGAGGGACCTAATTAATATTCATTCCACTCCCATACCCGGTGCTACTTCTTCACGTTTCCCTTCCACAACTTCAGGTACAGTTCATTCAACAAGCCTATACTTTTATTTTGAGAATTTTACACCATTACAACTTCCATTTAATATGGCAACAAACCAATTTAATTAGAAAATGAATCAATGTAAATAATAACACAAAGTGAGGAGAATCTAAGCAGCACAAAATATTAAGTATACATATTGTATACTGTCAAAAGAAATATTAAGACTAAGGCAAAACAATCAATACCTAAGTGAGGAGGAGGAGGATGGAGAGCTTTCTCAATGGTCGGTGTGGGGAGGAGGCGTAATGCTAGAGGCAATGGAGGATTGACGGTGGCAAAATTAATTGATTTAACAGATCATGTTGAAAAACAATGAAATCAAAATTAATTAGTATTGTTAGATAAAAATAGATATAGAAATGAGATCTTGACTGATTATAAAACAATTGGATGTTAGTTACAGAAATAAAATATTATACGTACACTTTTTCCTTATTATCAAATTCAGATATATATTCAAAAAATCAAATCGAATTAAAGGAAAATTCTAGGGTGCCGCTAATACCACATTAGGTGGTATTACCATATAATGTGTATCACACATTGTATGGTACATGATCACATTACATAGTATTAACCTCATATATTTAGTATGACCCCACATCATGTAGTATTTATTCCAAATTATGTGGTATTACCACGTAATGTGTGTCACATTCTATGGTATCAGGCTCGTCCAGATCCGGCTCCATTTATATCGGATCGAATCCTGTCAGATTCGGATTGTGCTCGGATCTAGATTTTTTTGATCCAACGGATCTGATTTGGCCGGATATCGGATATTTTTCGGATCCAATAAATTTGTATTTAAAAAGTTAAGTTAATATTTTTTTCCTAAAACAAGTTTATTATCTTTTCAATTTTATTTAATTTTAGCTCACATTTTCAAAGTTTCTTTACTATATTCATATTTGTAGAATTAATATATTGGTTTAAATAAATTTATAAACGAATAGATTACTATCTTCTTAAATTGACGTTGAAATATTATTAATGATACTTCTTTTTATAAATAATTTTGTATATATATCTTTCTTTTTATTTGTTGTCGGAAACGGATCTTTAACGAATCGGATCGACCTAAATCCATATTCGCTCTATGAGTTTCGGATTTCGGATGTTTATAATCGGATCAGGTCCATCAAATCTCTAATCGAACAATTATCCTAATAAACCGGACCGAATTTGATCGGACCCGGATTGAAATCCGCCCCATTGACAGCCCTACTTAAGAAAAGCCCAACAGCTAGCCTGGCCCAAGTTCACAAAGTACATGTCCTCATGATCTTATCTACGAAATTTGCTTTTTACTAGCCCAGGTGAAAGTAGACCATTATCAAAATTGCAGTTTTCGAAGCCCATTTCATGGTATATATGATAATGATTGGGTCAATGGCTGTAAAGTAGGGGTGGGCGTTTGGGTCGGGTATTTTGGGACCCGTCCCGACCCGTTTGGGTATTTCCCGTTTGGGACAAAAAACGGGTATTTTGACATTC
Source organism: Penstemon barbatus (assembly GCA_003313485.2). Lineage (NCBI taxonomy): Eukaryota > Viridiplantae > Streptophyta > Magnoliopsida > Lamiales > Plantaginaceae > Penstemon > Penstemon barbatus. Next base: position 23,438,871 of record CM064881.1, read on the forward strand.
GGGTTCGGGTACCCGAACCTGAAATATATTTTCGGGTAGGGTATTGGGTATTAATTTCACACCCGAACGAGTACCCGTTCGGGTATTCGAACGGGTACTCGTTCGGGTATTTAAAAAAAAAAAAAATTCGAGTAATTTAGTTGGATTTTCAAGCTTGTAGGTGGATATGATTAGTGAAGATCCGAATGATGAGTTAAAATGTGAAATATTATTGAATGTGATTTGTGATTTTATGTCTATTGTAAGTTGTAACTTTCATGCCATGCGATTGTGATATTTAATATTTTGATGCTTTGAGACTTCGAGTTTGATTTTATTGTAATTTATTGAATACTTGAATCTTGAAGGCTTGAGACATTTGTATTGTTTTGTTTTGAAGTTATTGTGTACAATTAATGTTTGAATTCATTTATTTATAATTTTACGTATAAATATGTTGAAAAAAAATTCTTGAAAAAAAAAAGTGTGAAATTTCGGGTACCCAATACTCAATACCCGAAAATTTCGGGTACCCGCCAAATCGGGTAGGGTTTCGGGTATGAAAATTCACTACCCGCCAAGTCGGGTACCCGACCCGAAATACCCAATACCCGAAATACCCTACCCGCGCCCACCCCTACTGTAAAGTGTAAACGTAAACAGAAATTTAGGCCCCAAATTTTTTTAGGTAAATTATGAATAACCCCCTTATATAATATCCAATTTCGAAAATTCCCCTAAAACGTATTGAATATTACAAAAATTCTCTTGAGAATTGTCCTAATAAGTAAATCTCTTATCACTGAAAAGTTTCAAGTTTAACATTAGGGGTTATTTGTAATGTTTGTAATATCTTAAAATTAAAACTTAGGTGCTAATTATAATATCTCATGAATTGTAAGATTGTTAGTTAAATATTAACCACCAAAATTGTATTATTACACATAAGTTTCCCAAAATACGAAGAATATCTTATCTTTACATATTTATTAACACTTTTATTTATATAATAATAATTTGACGAAATTTCATTAATAATATTTTATCAATAAAAGAATATTATTTACACATTTAATTAAATTAGCTATTTTTATATTGTATTAATAAATTTAATATTTTAAAAAATAATAAGAAAATTTAAAAATACCATATCCTTTTTATTTACTTTTTATGTTTATAATAATAAAATTATTATTATAGGAATATAAAAATAATTAAATCAATTAAATGTGTAAATAAATTTCTCATATTTATTAAATATGATTTATAAAATTTTATTTATATTTTTATTAGAAAAATTAAATAGTTGATAAATATGTAAAAAAATATTTTTCGAAACTCATTTTTCATTTATTATATACTCCCTCCGTCCTACTTTTCTTGCTCCTATTTCTATTTTGGGACGTCCCAAAACATGTCTTCCTTTCTCTCTCAAAAAATAATAAAAATTTACTATTTTAACAAATTATCTAAAACTCCGTGTCAAACCTAAAGGGAACAAAATTATTGAAACCGGGGGAGTATAATATATTAATAATAATAATTATTAAAAAAAAAGCTTACAAGTCTCTATTGGTAGAGGGAGGCAGGCCCAAGTTCTAGGCAACTTGGGCCGGCCCTGCACTAATGAAGCCAGTCCAGTCAAACGAAAGTTCCGTCAAAGATGCCATCACACCTATACATTCATCGTTCAATAATTACTAGGTAAAGAATTCGTCATTAAAGATCGATCTTTTCAAACTTATCAATCACGAATGGAACTAATGACAGCCAAAGGGACAATGGAATATTGGTTAAATTGCATTTTAATCCAGTAGAAGTAGTGCGCACATACATATTCAACTTGATCTATCTATATATATTTTAACTAAATATTCGTGAGGCTCATCACATAACTTAAAAATTGATTCAAATGTCATAGGAGATCTTCGAAGATCTTTGCCAAAGCATGTCGCTAGCTAGCTTAATACAAAATAAGTAATTGAGGACCATGATATATATATAAAATACTCAAAAATATTTAAATTAGCTACAAATTTGGATTTTAAAAAATACTCAAAAATACTATCATCTCTACTATTATAAAAGCATGAATATTTCTTAACTTTTTTGTGGAGACTGAAATACCCCTATTTAAATTGTGAAGTGATATTTAATTAAATAGTAAATATATAAAAGAATAAAAGAAATTGAAGAGGTATATTTAGACATGAAGTCTTATTATATTTATCTCCTACATAAACTCCTAAAATTTATAAATTCTCTTTTACATGAACTTTTGTAATTTTAATTTTAAGAAAACACTATTATTTTAAATAGTCCCCAAAATATGTATAAAAAATATTATATTTTTGCATCAATTTTTATTTAAGTAAGAAAATGTTAATTTAAAGATTTAGTGCAACATAATTCATAAACTCTCTAAATATAAATCTTTAAAATGAAGTTCTCTAAAATATCACTTTTTAACAAAAAATAAATTAAAAATGAATTGCCATCTTACTATGAAAGAATAAAAATTACTTATAACTTAGCTAATTATGTAATTTTACTCTGGCTAGAATATAAATATGAAGAATATTCAATAATTTCAAGACATGCATAACATATGTGTAATTCTTTTCGTAAAAAAACAGGTGAAATTCGTGGAAAATGATGAAATAGATAAAATATAATCATTGAAATATGTGAAATCAATGAAAATTCGGGTGAAATTGGTGAACACTCGAAAACGTGTCAAATCAATGAAAATTCAGGTGATATTGGTGAAAAGAACATGTGAAATCAGGAAAAAATGTGTGAAATAAGTGAAAACGGGTAATATGATAAAAACGTTTGAATCAATAAAAAAAAGTTTCAACAGTTTAAAACGGATAAAACAAGAGGAAAAAATGGGTAAAAAGGTAAAAAAAACAATGGCTAAAAAGGTAAAAGAAAAACTAAATTGGTAAAAAACATGTTAAATCGGTGAAAAAAAATTAAATTAATCAATTAAATAGATGAAAATGTGTTAATTTACTTTATTTTATGACATAATAAAATTAATTTTACTCTAAGTTACAAAAGATACCAATGAAATTAACTAGACACGTACAACGTACGTGCACTTTCCTAGTTATCTAAAAAATGAGTAGTTTCTTTGAATTAGCTACAAATTTGTTGTGACCATGATTCCTTGGATTTTCTTCGATATTGTGTTTTATATACTTTTCTTTTTATCCAGTAATTTATTCACAGTCACATGTTCAATTCGTAAATAATACAAAATGGAAGTTCATGGCAATTTTTTTTTCTTTTTTTACAATATAATAAGTAAATTTTCACTTTTTTCATATCAACATTGGACGGACATTGCAAACTTGATACTGCCGATAGTTTCTTGGACGGAATTGCCATGTGGCCAATAGAGTTCAAATATAGTTTTAATTATATTAACTTTAGTAATAATATTATGAAAAATAATATCATGGCACAAGAAGTTTTGTGGTGGGTCATTATTTCTGGATTGGATTTGCAATTTACTTATCATCCCTCCAAAAAAAAAAATTAATTAAACCCAGAAACTTCAAATTAACGTTTCTTGAAGTGAATTCAAGTTGCAATTTGCTGAAAGCAAGTAGAAATCAACACCAATTTTGTAGCACAAAAGAAACGTGAAACCTAGGGTTAACTTCGAAATTGTGCCTTCCCTCTGGTCGGAGCACAACGGCAATGACACCAGAAATTAAACCATGGGGATTGAAGGCATGGTCCAAAGCGTGAGGACCGCAAAAGGCCTTCCGCAAATGATAAGGGAAAACAAGTGACCAGGTCGACAAACATCTTTTTTGCGATAATAAAGAAATAACCCGTTATTCTGAGGGCTCCTTCTGTTAAGCAAAAAGAGGTTAACAATAGAATTTAAAGCCGCTATCTTACATGATACTGAAATTTGTATCTAGCTCAAGTATGATATCGAACTCCTTATACATAACGGATACCTTCAGGAATATAGCAAAGACAAATGTTGGATGCTAAGAGCAGCGAGCCCCAACGGAAGATCAGATGGGACCCAAAACTAAATGAGGTTTCTAATTTCTCAATACCACAAACTTCAACATCCATACTCATTCAAATGGGTATAAGGGTGTACACTGTCATCGAGACCGTACCACACAGTACCAAACCATAACAAAGTTAGTTATTTTTCTACTCAAAACCATAGGTTTCGGTATGTCTGAAACCGTAACGAACTTTTTGATATGGTACATGTTTTGGAATTTTTTATCATGTCGGAAAATAGCACAAACTGATAACTAATTTACAATTTAATTATTATTAACATTATTGTTTCGTTAGAAAATGACGACTTTATATTATTGTAATAAAATATAAATTGTCGATTGATTTGTTCATAAGATCTTGTAATTTTTTTTTCTAAAATAAAATCATAACAAAATTATTTAGTTCATTCCAATATCGTAGTTTTCATTTAAAAAACACTATTTAATTGTTTTAATTTGAAACAATATAATGTCATTTGAAATGCATTTGTTTACATATTTAAGTCGTTTTTCACCTATTAAATTCTTTAGATTAATCCTTTGGTCAAGGGTTTAACCCGTCTTTTTAACGATTTAGTATATTTTGCATCATTTTAATATATATTATTCGTTCTTTTATCGATTTAACCTACTTTTATTATTTTTTTCATTTTTCATCAATTTATTTAATTTTTCGGTTTAAACCATTTTCTATCTATTTCAACCTTAAAGCTACCTATTAATTAACTTGTTTGCTTATGTTTGTATTCTCAGAAGCCTCAATGTGCTTTTAAGCTGTAGAAAATGACTGAATTAAGTGTACGTACAACAGTTGTGAAATTTTGTCAAATTCAACAAAAAAAATTTTACATAAATAGTCAGAATTATCTTTGAAACTGCACAAGTTTAATGAGAAGTAGAATGTTTAAATGAATCCTTTTTTCCTCTTAAGCAATGTGTAATTTCGAGCAGGGATCAAACTTCCATCTTACATGTGTACGTCCCCTTTATTTATTGCAAGGAATCAGATTATGATGCTTTCTGAAATGACCAAAGATTCATATATGAACACCCTTGTAATTTTTCTTCTTATGTATGATGGATTAAAATGATATAGAAACTTAGAATTTACTGAAAAAAATAATTACTGACCTTTTTTTGCTCCTCCAAGTTAGCCTTAATGAGAGAATACATTGCGACTCCAGCAATAGCTATTCCGGTACCAATCCCAGTCTGTGTCGAGATCCGATTTCCGAACACAACAATTGAGAATCCGATCACAAAAACTCGTTTCAACACATTTCCAACCGCATGTGTAAGGGGTGCAACCCGTTCCAACGTGTTCGTAGCTACCTGGAAAAACGATCCAAAAAAATATCTTAGCTCAAAGACCGTTACTATATTGAGCGTGCGTTGTTTGTCGAGTTTTTAATTACCTGATTGTACAAATGGTAAAACATTCCAATCCAGAAAAGATCAGACAAGAATTTGTTCAGACCAACTTTAGCAATTGCATCTCTGAATCCATATTCCATTAGCTTAGGACCCTCGATCTGATTATATTCGAAAACGACACATTCAGAAACTCGGTTTCCATTTATCATATTTTAATTAAAAAAAATGTAAACTTACAAGTATTGCTGGAGGGAGGCAGAATAGAAGTGCTATAATTGATATGTATGCATAGATATTTGTACTGTCCATTCCTGTCTATTAAAAATAAAAAAAATTTGCTGTCAATGAGTTCTAATTAATATTAGAGTTTTATATATTTTAGCTGGAAGATTTTACCATTGCTTTCTTTGAGTAAATGCTTCTGTATGTAAATGAAATATTCGATATCATTGCACTAATGAAGCCAGTCCAATTAAACGAAAGTTCCGTCAAAGATGCCATCGACACACCTGTACATTCATCGTTCAATAGTTACTAAGTAAAGAATTCGTTCATTAAAGATCGATCTTTTTAAACTTACCAATCACGACTGGAGCTAATGATAGCCAAAGGGACAATGGAATCTGCTGTCCTAAAACAAACTGCGAAGCAGAAGCACTGAAAAATGGCTCCAATGCTATCGAACCAAAAAACAAATAAGTAGGCCTTTGTAATATATTTTGAATACGTAAGAAAGTGGAAAATGACAAAAAGACGGAAAATGTTTCGGTTGCTACCTTTAATGGTGTGTGTAAAAGAGACAGCAACGGCTGCGAATGATACGTTAGACATGACATGTCCGAGAGCATGACAGAACGCTACTGGTGTTAGCAGTCCCAAGAGTTCTTTATTCATTGGCTACTTGTTTGCAATCATAATTGAACATGAATTAAAAACAATAAAGAAATTTAATGTTTTCGATGAATATTATAGCAAAACTCACCGCACGTTTTGGTAGTCCGACACCCCAGCTGATTAGACAATAGACAACTCCGACTAGAAGATGAACGACCGAGACAAAACTGTTACGTGTGACAAGATTTCTTTAATCTTTTTTTTTTGCTTTGAAGTTGAATTGATTTAAAATCAAAGTGGTTCGAGAAAAGCGATCGAACTTACTATGGATATGGGAAATAATTGTAGACCTTCTTGTTTAGTATATTGAATATCACATTCAAGAAGTACCTGTAAAACATTAATATCATAAATCAAATTAGTGGTTTAAGGATTATAAATTCGATTTTCCACATGAAAACAACTGACCATGTAAAGAAAAAGAATCCAGTAACTAAAGCTGGAAATCTCTCTGCAAAGCTCTTACTATTAGACTTAGCAAACCTGTTCAAATCATTGAAAAAAATGATCATGATTTCTGATTTATGAAGTAAAGATACATTATATGACATCATTAAAAAAATTCGAACCCGTTTGACTCTGCATCAGCAGCTGCAGCTTTTGGGATACAAAATTCATCAGAACCACGACGATTTAGGATTTCGACCAATCCAGGAGTTGTCAAGAATTTGCCAGAAAAATCTACTTGTTTGGAAGAAACAATCTTTTTTGACAATGGTGAGAATTTCAAATGATTGGCTCTCAAAAAAGCAGTTGATGATGAAGTTGAACTTCTGCTATGTTGTTTGTACAATGAAGAAAATCTTGATTGTTGAATAAAAGAGAAATTAGAGATTGAAGCCATTAGAGATTGCTTCTAAACTTTATTGGATAACAAGAAAAAGGCTTAAAACAGAGTTGTAAGAATTTGATTCTCAAATTATAATGGTTTTTATTTTAAACATATATAGAAAACAGAATGTAACGATGACAACAAAGTTTAAGTTTATAACTGCGGATATAACAAAGTAAAAGGCATTGCTAATAGTTCTGAATATTTAGTTCAAAACTATAAAAAGGTTTGTGAGTTTTTGACCAAAAAAGTGTGAAAAAAAAACTTGATAATGAAGTTGAACCTTATTTTAAAGTTATGTAATTAAAAATACACAAAGAGACCAAAGACAGGTATTCTAGTAAGTTCCCTTTTGATCAGTTCAATCTGAAATGAACTAAAGAGTTATACTTGTCCCCAGGGGCATTAGCGGAGTGGTAAGGATTGGGGTGATGTGGGGAATCTTTCCTCCGCCAACGCAGGTTCGAACCTCGTGTGGCACAATCCTCCACTGAAATATTGTGGGGGTTGTGTTGGGGTTGGTATCCTATTGGCTCTCTCCCTCAGGACCCGGTCATCCGTGCACATCCCTCGATTTAAATCCTTCCTGGTCAAGGGACCTCTGATACAGGAAGGGGGTTTCTCCTTAGGGATAAACCTTTTTAAAACTAAAGAGTTATACTTGGACCTTTTCTTTAAGACCCTTTTATTATTTGTTTATAGCTTGATAGAAGCTTTACTTTTAGGAGTAGGGTCTATTAATGTTCCAATTAGGGAGTTATAATAATTCTATGGCTGTTACTTGTCCTTTTCCAAGATTCCATCCAAATTGTATAACAAGTAGATATGTTATTGATGTGGTAATAATAGATAAAACCTTTTATATGAGTGTTTTATAGTAAATGTCAACAACTTCACAAAACAAGTCGTGGAGTATGACATCTGCAATGGCCTCATGAAACACGGAACAAAATAATGTAGCTACAATGAGTCAACCTCCATTACCTTTTTTAATGCATTTTATATCTTTTTCTTGGTCTGTTTTTGTGCCTTTTGGGTTTTTGTAGAGGCTTGCCAAAAAATGCAATGGTGTGTAATTATCTTTTGTTTTTATTGCGTATCATACATATATAAACTTACTCCAATAATCAATGGCTTTTTCCAATTAATCCACAAATTCTCAACTTGTGATGCACATACCTAATTTGTAATTGTATTTGTGAATGCCTAATCACTCTATTAAGAGTGTTAAACAGATAAACAAGACAAACATATTACTTACGAGTTATGCATTATGAATGAATCGAGTACGATCAACCCAACATGAGACTACAACTTCTCGTCAGCAAACCTACTTTGGATTAGAATTTAACGCGGAAATGGCAATAATGCTCTTCAACATTTAAATTTCAGTGTATAGGCATAAGATAGCCATGATTGAAAAGATGTATCAACCTCTCAAGCTGAGGCCAAACATAAATAAAATAGTCATGTTATAAATGGAAAAACACAATTCCTCTTTGAAAAGAAAAGGAAAACTGGAGGCAAAATGCATTGCAGATTAATCTGAAAATCTCATCTTCTTGTAGTCCTTGCTTACAAAAGAGGACTGACTAACCACAAACTGCCAACAGTAAATGGAAATACTGGAACTAATTCTGCAAAAAGAAACACGGCTGTAAATGTCAAAATAAGAATAGAAAGGGATTATGTCAATAAATCAAGTACAATTTTCACCTCGGGTTGTGCTGCTTTGGTTTCCTTGGATTCCTCTTCTTTGACGTTCTCCTCACCTGCACCAGGAAAATGCAATGTCTACACTTAGCTATCCGAGTTAGTGATTCAGTAATACAATGAAGAAAAGAGGATTACATTTGGGAAAGTGACTAAATGTTCGATACTCAGATGTCGATTTTGAAAGACTAAGATAAATTTGAGCAACAATGAGAATATGTACATGGAGACTGAGAATTAAAGATATTATTTACCACCATCTTCGGGTAAATCAGAGGTCCAGAGAGTGAGGTTGTCTCTCAACAGCTGCATAATCAAAGTGCTGTCTTTGTAAGACTCTTCACTTAAAGTATCCAACTCAGCAATGGCCTCGTCAAATGCTTGTTTAGCCAAATGGCATGCCCTGCCAATTCAAAAGAAGAACACATTACACATTTTATTTCAACTTTTCGCGAGAATTTTTTTTGGGCAAAACTAGTGTAAGAATTTACCTCTCAGGAGAATTCATAATCTCGTAGTAGAATACTGAGAAGTTCAAAGCGAGACCAAGACGGATAGGGTGAGTTGAAGGAAGATCTGTGTTTGCGGAGGCTGAAGCGGCCTACAGAATATTTGAAGCAAGAAAATAAGCAAGAAACACAAAGAAGCAATATATATTGACTTGCTTGTTTGTTAATTCTTTATATTAATGTTCTTTTCAGAGAAGTTAACATGCCTCATAGCCCTTGAGTGACTGTTCGGCTGCCTCTTTTTTTTCCTGATCAGTCTTAAACTCAGCTAGGTAGCGGTAGTAATCACCTTTCCTGAATTAGAAAAAAAATGACATTTCAACTAGGAAACAAATGCCTAACAGAAGATAATTCATGTAACTAAAAATCACGGAATTCCCTGAATGATCTTAAAATAAACTTTCCAGGTTACATTTAGAATTATAGAGTCAACTTGCCAGTATATATAAGTAATGAATGGTCTACAACACATTGGCAAGTTTCCTTTTTAGTAATACTCATGAAAGCTGCTACCTTTTGACAAGAGTTCGATTTGGAAATTCAACTATCTGGATAACATCGAATAATTCTAAACCGTTGCAGATTCCAACACAAGTGTAATACACCAATACAACAAAAAGCAGTTTAATCTCACTCGGACTATCTAACAAAACACCTCATCAGCCACATTTCAACGTTTTAATATAAAGGAAATCTTTCCTGGATACCATAGCCAATGTGACAAGGTGAAGACCACAGGCTGGAAATTAAAACTAGTAGAGTTACTTGCTTTAGTTGTTGAGACACCAAATTAGTTTCTCGTAGGTGCAATGACAATAAAGGTAAACTGATCTTCACATCCTGGCATATACCATATTGGAAAGCCTCTTTTTTATCTTGATAATTATGCACAAGAGCGAGAATAGAGGTAAATGAAATCATGAAAGAATATCTTGACACTAAAACTTGAAATAGAGAAACATTGTATTAACACTCATCAACTCATCACTCTAAATGTATTGGTGTGCCTCAAATAATTATTTTTCATTTTCCTGAATGAATGCTGTATGAAATTAATAATGCTGCAATATATAATGGTTCTACCAGATCAAGGAAAAACCACCAATGATACAGTAAGGGCACAGCAAATCAGCGTAAAAGTTTAGCTTACATCTTATAATAGAAAACAGTAGCTTCTCCTGAACCAGAAGATGGAATTAGATGTTTATCAATGACCGAGAGAATGTCGTAGCAAATGTTGGATAGCTCGTCCTCCACCTTCTGTCGATAGCCCTTAATCAGCTTCACATTGTTCTCGTTTCCCTTTGATTCTTCCTTCTGCTCAATTGATGACATGATTCTCCATGAAGCTCTGCGAGCACCAATTACATTTTTGTACCCAACAGAGAGTAGGTTTCTTTCATCCACTGACAACTCAACATCTAGTTTTGCAACTTTTTTCATACAATCAACCATTTCTGAAAAACAAAATAGAAATTGGAATGGTATCAATAACAGTATTAATATTACTTAAACGTTACCAATCAAAATGCCAAACATACAATTGAGCAAATTGAGATTCATTTTTTTTATCAAATTCAATAAAATGACCTACATTCGATTCACACCTAACAGCCCTTCTTTAAAACCGTTTTACGCAATGTAAATCAAAATTCAAAAAAAAAAAAAAAACTGCTATACAGAAACACAATGATCTACACATCTACGCATAACATTAAAATTTTAAATCTCGAATAAGTTGTCAACAATGTAAATTGTACCATCGTATCGTTCGGCTTGTTCGGAAAGCTTGGCCATGTATACATGATTCTCTCTCTCAGATTCCGTCGACATATTTCGTTTTTGCCAATAAGGAATTTGAAGATCTGGCTTTTTTGAGGAGAATGTGAATGTGCACACAGAAAAAAATGAAAGCTTTGGGGAGAGGAGAGAAAATCTGGACCGTTGGATTAGAGGCAGTTGTGTAATATCATTGAATTAGGCGCGTAAATCGTGGAACCCCTTGAAACTTGCAGAGCACACACGTGTGACCCGTGTGTGCATTTCGGGTCTGAGTTGGTTCGGTCTTCTCTGTGTCGGGTCAGAATATCTTAACTTAAGACCCATTAAATTAAATTATTAAATTATTAAATTAAAACATTGACTAGTGTATAATACTCCATATAGTGTTTCATTTAGAGAGAGACAAATTACATCATCGTATCACACTAACATATTATACAAATAACATAACTAAAATATATTGGTTATAATTGAAGAAGATAGATGAAAAAGAAGTGGTGCTTTAAATTTGCATTTACAACCCAAATAAATGTATTTTTTTATGTAGATATGTGATATAAATAAAAGGCGAAATTATAGAATCAATTCAAATTGTTGTGAAATTTAATTTTTGTGTCATGCTATATAATATCGTCGATCGAATTTTGTCCCATAAGTTCATAATATTTGTGTAAATATTTTTTGGACTATATGAAATTTTAACTTCAAAATTTCCAACTTTCTTAACAATTTTCTATTAATAATTTTCAACTCTTGTAAAAAACCGTGATACTCATATTTCTAATAATTATGTTATTAAGTGAGATTATATATAAAAGTGAAATTACGAATGAAGTTCCTTTTTGGTTAAAAAAAACCATTAATTAATCTTATCTTATTAGATTAATGATAAAACACTATTAATGTTATTCGTAGAAATAAAATATTTTCGATATATTTATATTGGATCCATTTCGAACCTATTCCAATTAAAATCCGCCAACTGATTCACACTCTTTATCCCAAATCCAAACTAATAATGGCACAAAAATGCTTCGACTCACAAAATGCACCACACATCCCGTAAAACCCCTCTACCTCCACCTTCAGTCCTTAACCACCGCCGCCGCCGCCCCTCCTCCTCCACCAATTTCCACACCAGTAAATGAAGCCCACCTCCTCAGAGTCTGCACAATCCTCTACCAACAGCAAAATAGCCCCGATACAAAACTCCACACCACCCTAACCAAAACCTCTTTCCATCTCACCCAAGAATTTTTCCTCCAGGTATGCAACAAATTCCAATATTCATGGAGACCCATCTACAAATTTCACCTCTACTCACTTTCCCAACCCCAATTCACCCACACGCCCACCACCTTCAACAAAATCCTCGACATAGTCGGAAAATCAAAAAACATTTATCTTTTCTGGGACCTCTGTCAACAAATAGGAAACCTCCATTTGGTTAACATCAAGACTTACATAATTGCTTTGAAAACACTAGCTTCTGCTCGGGAGTTAAAGAAATGTGTAGAGTTTTTCCACATGATGAATGGATTTGGGTATGATTATAAAGTTGAGACCTTTAACAAAGTAGTAGAGGTTTTGTGTAAAAACAAGCTAGTTTCGGAGGCGAACCATGTGGTGGTGAAGTTGAAAGAGTGGATTAAGGCTGATGTGGAGACTTACAGGTGGTTGATATATGGATTTTGTGATGTGGGAGATTTGATTGAGGCGTCAAAGGTTTGGAATTTAATGGTGGATGAAGGGTTTGAACCGGATCTTAATGCGGTTGGGATAATGTTAGAGACCCTTTTCAAGTACAATAGGTTTGATGATGGTTTGAAGCTTTTTCAATCAATGAGGGTGAAGAGGATGGATGATTTGGGATTATCGACATATGGGATAGTTATCAAATGGTTGTGTAATAAAGGAAAGATTGGTGAGAGTTACGTGGTGTTTGAGGAAATGCAAATGAGAGGGATAAGACCCGATAATGAGATATTGGGATCTATAGTGTACGGGCTCATGAGTAGAGGTAGGGTCAATGAAGGTTACAAGGTTGTGAAAGGGATCGAAAACCCTGATATAAGTGTGTATCATGGGATGATTAAAGGACTTTTGAAGATGAAAAGGGCAAGTGAAGCAACACAAGTATTCAGGGAGATGATAAAGGAGGGGTGTGAGCCGAATATGCATACGTATATCATGTTATTGCAAGGGCATTTGGGGAAGAGAGGGAGGAAAGGGGAAGATCCATTGGTGAATTTTGACACTATTTTTGTTGGAGGTTTGGTGAAGGCGGGGAAATCACTTGAAGCGGCGAAATACGTAGAGAGGGTGATAAACAGAGGACTTGAAGTGCCAAGATTTGATTACAATAAGTTTTTGCATTACTTTTCAAATGAAGAAGGTGTTGCTATGTTTGAGGTGATGTCTGAGAAATTGAGAGAAGTTGGATTGTTTGATTTGGGTGATATATTAGCAAGGTACGGTCAAAAGATGGCCACTAGGGATAGAAGGAGAAACAGAGGAATGGAAGAGGTTTCATTCACAGAAAGAGGTGTGTAAAGATGTGATCAATCTTGTAATGTGGCTCTAATCTATGGTTGAAAATTTAAAATGTAGTTTGGATGTATTTTAGGTGCTAAATTTGAGGAAAAAGATTAGGTAGATAGCTATTGTGAGATAGTATCATATACTAATTGAAATGATGTTTTGAAACAATACTATTGAATTATGGTTAAGTTGGAATGATAATTTTTATAGAATTTATTTTATCATAAACTTTGCTCTTATATAAAATTATCATCTGTAATCAGTATATAATTTCTGGATTAACTGTCCACAAGCCAATTCTTTTTGGTTTGGTAGGTAACAAAGAAGTTGTATAGAGTTGAGATCATTTTCGGTTTCACTGTAAAAGAAATAGAGGGAATTCAATATGCACAAAATATTACATCGGTAAGCAAATACATTGATCAACAAGAATTGGGATGAAAGTTTATACATGGGGTCTTCGTTTCTTACATATCGTGGCTTGTAGCAAAGGTTGTTTAGTACAAAGTTAAATTACAAAAATAATCACTAAATTGCTACAAAACTCCTAAAGAAGGGAACCAATCTTTCTTTCCTTCAAGTGGACTACTTCTGCAGCAATCATTCCTCACTTCAACTTCTAAGAGTCCAATGAAAAGATTATCCCATCTCTTAAAGGACTTTTTTTCCCCCCGAAAACGTGAAGTCACATTTGATGAGGAAAAACTCATTGAGCAGGCATGCATCCTGGTTGATGTGATAGCAACGTGTAAAATTTATACAGAGATTGATCGATTCATATCCAGTTATGTGCAGAAAAATTACAGGAGTTGAACAAAAGTGGATTGTTGTATATATTGATGAAGTAGAACGTCATTATTTTCTCACAAATGGCTTTTGGCATAATAGTAGGCGCTGATCACTGCCATTTTGAAGATCAATTACCCGGGCTTCCCAACGGAGCTGTGTAACGAGAGTTCGTGCTCTTTCTATGGGGCCAATCTTATCAGAAATGATAACCCATCCCTGCCAACAAACCAATCTTATCATATTACTAAGGTTGTAACCAAAAAAAAAAAATCATATTACTATGGAGGTCCATGGATATGAATACGAAAGAAATTCAAATAATTATGAATTTTATATCATATAAAACAAATAATTTGTTTTTTACCTCAGGCCGAAGAATACGGTCCATCTCTAGTACTAAATTGACCATACTGCACCTCTCTGTAGCAAGGTGCGATAGAAGTCCTTTCGCGTGAAGCATGTCATATGTCCGAGGGTATGTAGGGAAAGGTTCACACCTGTGTCATGAGAACTGAGATATCAGGTCTCCGTGAAAGGAAATAGAATAGTTTACAAAAGTTTTAAGGTAAAAGGAAATGCATAACATTAAATTTGAACATGAATTTCTATTGCAAAAAATAGCTTCAAAGGCAATTTAGCTATCACTAGTAGTAACTCACAACAGTAGATAAATTTAATAGTATTAAATAATAAAGATGCAGTTAATGAAGTTATCATTTATCAAGGTCAAACCATGCACCAACAAATTGTTATTTTACCAACACGTAAATTGAAAAGAGGATATCGAAAAATATGCCTTTCCAAGTTAAATACATATAGACAAATTATTTAATAAGAAAACCAAATTATTGAATTATTAAAAACAGACAACAACAAATTTTAAGCCTGCAAGAACTACCAGTTAACAAGCAGCTAATTGATTAATTTATCACTTTGGAAAAACAACAGCAGCAAAGTTCCTAGCCGAAACAATCATCTTACCAGTTGTGCAAGACTCCAGCAAAACCTTGATCAAGAATGACAGGAAGGGTATTACATTCACTAATGGGCACAACATTCATCACCCACACAGACTTTCTAGCATCCAGAAGGGCAGCATTTAAACCTCCATAATGTGCGCTCATGTCCATCACATTTCGAACCATATTGTATGGAGGCATTGGATCTTCATCACCAGGCCTCTTTGGATGGTCAGAGAAAATCAAGGGAGTAAGTAATGACCAATAATTTCTTAAAGCAGATCTCCAGAACTCCATGTCTTCAGTGAAATCTTCAGGATTAATTCCTGTAAGCAAAATAGATTAACAATCTTGCAGGATATAGCTCTGAGAACAATAAGACTATAGCTATGAAGACTCATATGTCATTAAGCTAGCACTACATACCATGGACTTCGAGCTCAGAAGAGCTTAAGGAACCAGAAGATCTGTTCTGAATTGGGCTCCAACGCTTGTTGGTAGTCCCACTTATACACTGTGCAAGTGGTCTGTAATATGATTTGTCATCATCTCCATTACAAAGAGGGATGCTTCTCTGCTTTCTACAATTAAGAACAAAAACATATAAATCGATTAAAGGAAAAAAAAAAAAAAAGAATAGTGACTATAAAGACAGTGGGGAGACAGAGAGGGGCAGGGGTGGTGTCTGGGAGGAAGAGAGGCCAGAAATGGAAGAAGTGACTTGTCTTACCTAGAAACATGACATTGAGCATCAGTGGTTTTCTGCCAGATGAAAGTCTCTTCTTGCTGTTCCAGAAGATTCCAACAAAGGTTTTGGGTGAATTCTTCAAAAGGAGCAGAAATGCTTCCTTTTTTTGTGCCTGCAGAGCTTTCTTGCTGCCTGCTTTTGGGTGAGGTTAAAACAATGTAACCTCCAGGCTTGAGCACTCTGTCAACTTCTATAAGAAACGCCCCATCTGATAGACAAACTCATCATCAGTAAATCAAATCTTCCTGCTTCAAAGAGTACAGCACAACCCCACCCTTGAACTGTGTCCCCATTATTGAAAAAAAAAAAAAACTAGAAGTACAGTAACGATAAGGAATTTACATGAAATAGAAATTGGGGACAAGTCATTGTTTACTGGGATTGCCTTGATATTTATTAAAATCTAAGAAGCATAGGATAGAAAAAACTTTCTTATTTAGTTGAGCATATATCATTATACCTACAGCAAAGGAGACTGAATTTGCTCAAGACTAGGTTTTACTCACTCAAAATGGATAATTTGTGTCAAAATTTTAGTTGGAAAAAAAGATGTTTAGGCAAAAGTCAAAAACTCGTATTTATACAAACTGCCTTTGCTCTAGATGACTAGGTTTAACTCACACAAAAAGCCAATATGTGTAGTTTACTGTTGAACCAAAAAACTTAAAAGCTCTTACTCCTTCACCTGAGAGCCATATTTTCTTACTCTGAACAAGTTTCACATTCTCCATACAAGAAAAACTTACCAAATTGACCATATTCATTAAGCCTACAGATCCGTTTCTAGTAAAATTAACCAAAACAATCCATCTTACAAGAATAACAATGATTTATACTACGTTAAGCATCAAAATTGCATGCAAAACCTGCATTCAAAAATTTATACTCCATAAAGAGGGGAAAACAGAAACCTGGACCAAAAGAATGGAATTACCTTTGTCATCCCAAAAAATGCCACATTGAGCGCAGTGAACCATGTCATATGATAAGGATGGAAATGGTAGTTGCCTTGAGATGAAGTTGCCAATGATTGCTGGGAGACCTCTCTCTAAGGCAAGCTGAACTTGGCTACCGGTTAATTCATATGCTGACATACAAACAGCCATCAAGTTAAGTGAAAGCAAATGAGCGCCAAAGCTACCAAACCCACAGCCAATGTCTAATACATTGCGCACCTGTAATACAGCAAGAAAAATATATTTCAAATACAAATACCAAAAACAAATGGCTTATACTAAATCTGTTTCCTTTATCATTCAAAAGATAAAACATAGAGTAGTTTCAACTCTAAATAATTTCTAATCAAAATCCTTTACCAGTTGCCACTACAAACTTAAAACCTCACAAAGTAAAAAATAAAGAAGTGATTCTGGCATGGAAAAGAAAAACTTACACCAGCTTCACGAAATTCAGAATCACTTCCCAGTCCTATCATCTCAGCAATTTGGTGAGAATAATCTTTAACGCCATCAATAATCATCCCGTCATCTGAATGAAAAGAAATTTGATTCTCTTCAAGCAACATTAACCTGCAGAAGTTGCAATAGTGTAAACAGTACGGAAAAGATATTAATATATGCAATCTGTCGGTGCTTACCAATAATATAATATATTTTTACGTACGTATAGATATGTAACTGAAAAGGTTGAGCTCTAAATTTCCATTTAAAACGAAAATGGACTACCTTTTTGTCATGCTTCCTGATGAAAGGAATTGCTCTTTGCTTAGCTTCACATTTCCACTCCACACCACATCCCTACCACTCGGCCAAGTCAAGGGAGTCTTATAATCCTTGGGGGAACGGACCAAACAATGTTGTTGCTCTCTTGATACTTCACAATGACGATCAAATTCCTCCCCATCTTTTAAACCAGCTAGCAGATTAGCAGAGACATTGTAACAAGGCACATAATTCTCTCTTTCCTTCCCACAAAGACCAAGATCCTTTACATGATCAGTTCCTAAATTTTCCAAATCAACATAGTCACTCAATGCTTGCTCTTTCAACCTTCTATAATTCGAATAAATGTCAGACCTCACAGAAGAAGATACAGAATCAAATGCATTTGAAGAAGAAGATCCCAACAGCGCAATCAAAACAAAGACACTAACCAAACACAAAAGCAACCAGTTTAGTGGCGGTCTATGGCCAAAAACCAATGACAGTTTTTTGTACCAAGGGCTTCTCATGTCCAATATCAGCAATCCACTTCAAATCAAATAGAGAAAAGAACTCTTGTCAAGGCCTATTGCTCCAACGTCAATCCCCAAGAACTCCGGAAACTATAACATATCATCAGATATAATCTCCTGTGTATAAGATGACTGAAACTCCAAAACTGCTCAAATGGCATGGGAACAAGCCACACTCAAACATCCACCAAAACACTACGCTATATTACATAAGTTACCTATTAGTGATCCAAAATTTTACGGCACGAGGATCCAAACTCAGGCTTAAGTAACTGAATTCAGATACCCCAAGTGCCGGACTACAACCAAATAAAAATGTCAAGTCCGAATTAACACAAACTAAATCCTATTCTCAATTGACCAGTCACTTGCAAATGGAACCAACAAGGCCTCCAGATCAAATCAAACCTGCATTACATTCATTAAACATCAACAAATACAACATAACAGCTGTATGCAATTCTCCAAGTCGATCTTAAACTCAAATCAGATCCACAATATGCATTATCACAAGAAGAAAATGACAGTGAACTAATAAATGCTCAAAAATGTAATAATTAGGGTTTTTGCTTACCGGAAGTTAAAAGTATGTAACACAAGGGAAATGTAGTATAGCATTCATCACCATTGACATTTAGAGAATATAAAGTTGGGAGCAGCTTTTTGGAGGCGTGGGTTCTCTATAATTGGAAAGAAAAACTTTAATTAATTAATTAATTATGATAATGCGTGTAATTGTTTATGAATTCAGAATTTTGTGATTTTGAGATCCAATCTCCCCTAGGCTTGCACATTCATTTATTGAAGATGGAATAATTGTACTGTCGCCCATCTATTTATTATTGTTTTTTTCCATGCCATCAATTATCTGGATTTGTTGCTTGATTGCTTGCCTCAAATTGAAACTAAATGGTAGGAATGCATTAAATTTTCGTTTATAATAAATATTGACTTACTTTTTTAAAGGTAAAATTGCAGAAAACGTCTCAAATTAATTATCGATTTTGGATTTTCGTCCTGAACTATTTAACTTGGAGAATTTCGTCCCGTAATTTAATATTTTTTTGGAATATCGTCCCAAACTAATTACTAGTTTTGATTTTTCGTCCCAAACTATATCAATTCATCAAATTTCGTCCCATAATTTACCATTTTGTATGAATTTAGTTCCAATATTAAATTTCTAATTTAATGAAAATGACGTTTAATCTTGTAATTAATTTGGGACGAACTCTGCAATATTATATAATTATTCATGTTAAAATTTACCATGTCATCACACTTAAGCAGCCATGTGATAATTCATCGGCAAATGCGCAATTCCGTCTTATAATTATGGTGGGACGATATTCCAAAAAAATATTAAATTACGGGACGAAATTCGCCAAATTAAATAGTTTGAGACGAAAATTCAAAATCAGTGATTAGTTTTGGACGATTTTTGCAATTTTACCTTTTTTAAAATATTATAAATATAAAGGTTTGAAATTTTTAAGTTTTTCTTCATTTCAATTGATTCAAAAACAAAAAAGTTTTGACGTTTTAGAGAAAAATACAAAAATATTGATCCATGATTGGTACTGTTAGGGCCAAATATACGTAGTACAATAATGTATTTTGAGTTTCAAAAGAGTGAGGATATTTTTGTTTGAAAATGATAAAATCTGTTTTTGTTGTTATTCACAATATGTTGGGGTTTTAAAAACATATATTTATATATAGGTCAATGAAATAATTTTAAAATTCTAAATTTTAAAATATTCTATTTGAATTTGTTGTATACATGTTGGATTTTAGGTAAAGATATTCTTTCTTTTCTTTCTAAAGAGAATTAAAGTTTTAATTTCCAGGAATTAACTATTAAAAGATACTTGCCAGATTTGTTTAATTAAATTAAGTGAAACTTATTACACTTTAAATCTGGAAAGAAGAATATAACAAAAAGAGATTACTCTGCACATGGCAGATGAACATTAAAGTGTGTAGAAGATCATACTGTTCACAAATCGAGGCATAAAGGCGTTAATGATAATTTATTATGTACCAATTTTAGCATAAATTTTAAATGAAATTGATATATTTAATTTCAGTCGAGTCTTGAGTATTCTACACCCCAAGTTGTAATTATTTTCCCTTTTATGAATAAAAACATAAAGGACAACTCATTTAAGATATAAATACTGCACTTAATTATGGATTTGAGGTAATGATGAATTAAAATGTAATGATACATAGTTGCCGGTAAAGGAATTTATTTAACTATATATTTGGTGGTTAGGTCAGGTGGTTCATCAAACACTTTCCAACCCATAAATATTAATTCTTAAAATTCTGATGGCAAAATTGCAAAAATCGTCCAAACTAATCACTGATTTTGGTTCTTCGGCCCAAACTATTTAATTTGGCGAATTTCGTCCCGTAATTTAATATTTTTTTGGAATATCGTCCCACCATAATTATAAGACGGAATTGCACATTTGCCGATAAAATATCACATGGCTGCTTAAGTGTCATGACATGGTAAATTTTAACAAGAATAATTATATAATATTGCAGAGTTCGCCCCAAATAATTACAAGATTGAACGTCATTTTCATTAAATTAGAAATTTAATATTGGGACTAAATTCATACAAAATGATAAATTATGGGACGAAATTTGGAGAGTTGATATAGTTTGGGACGAAAAATTAAAATTAGTAATTAGTTTAGGACGATATTCCAAAAAAAATTAAATTACGGGACAAAATTCGCCAAGTTAAATAGTTCGGGACGAAAATTCAAAATCAGTAATTAGTTTGGGACGTTTTCTACAATTTTATCAATTCTGATTGTAGACGTGCATATATTGTGAAAACTTGACATATGCCATGACGTTTTAACTGTTGGATCCACCAATTTCATGAACGAGGTTATATTTGTTTTTTACTTTTTAATGGGTAAAACAATTACGAACATGAATTTTTACATGAATATTGAATTTTAATTTTATTTTTCTATATCATTTTATACGATAAAAAAATCTAAGGATTTCCGTAAACAGCGACCCGGCTCGGAGTGGTAGCCCACTTACTACCATTTACACTACCAAAAAAAAAAAAAAATCTAAGGATCAAAGGTAGCTTTTTTAAGTATTTTTTGCACTGAGTGAGAGATAGTAATCATAGTAGTAAGCTTCTCAACATACACTTGCAAATTCAATCAAAATGAATTTGATTCGGTTTGGATTCGGATAAACCTGATTCAGGTAAATTAGATAAAAAATATTAAAGAGCAAGAAAATGAGCAAAATAGTCATTTAAACTACTTTCACGAATCAGTATTTAAACAGAAAATCAAACAAAAAAAGGTGCTCGAGATTTGATTAGTGTTCGGTCAATAAAGGACATTCAATTCATATTTCATACTACATGTTCAATCAAATCTAAGTAACAATTATAGCTCACAATTTTCTCGATAAACGAGAATAAATTATATATTACTAATATCGAATTACTTGAGATCGACTGACTCGATTGAATATTGATCGAACTCGGTATCTCAAATCAAAACAAGGTCAAAATCTAGTTTACTGTTGCACTAGCAAATTTAAAGAAAACTGTATGGTGGCACACCCGAAAAAAGAATTACAACACGGTGAGAACTTTCCCAATTCTACATTAACCCTTTCCCAGTTCTCTGTTCAAGTAATCCACAAACATCCTCTTTGCACTATCAGCATCTGAAGGTGGTGGTCGACCACTCAAGCTCGATTGCCCCGTAAGTTTGATAAAAGTCCGCCTAAGAGTACGCAGTTCAGGCAAGCCAACAGGTCTTGAGATATCAATACTTGGTAATCCAGGTCCAAGAGACACACCATTGAGAGGACCTCCCATAGCACGAGACTGAGCTTCGACTATCATATTTGCGACTTCTTGTGTTGCTCTATCCATCTCATAGAGAGAATTTGCTTCCGTCGTACGTGCATTTTGAGTTGCGATAGTCGGTTGTAAAACTCTGACATCCCTTGTTTTGGAGTCTACCTTTTTTGTCAAGTACATAACAGCATCTACTATAGCAGCAGATGACTTTTCGACCCCGTCTCTAGAAGGCCATAACTCAAACAATGGTGAATCCCAACGATTTCTACTGTCTGGCCTCTCAAACCTGCTAACAAGATCTTCAAAGATTTTATCGTCGTAAAACGACTCCATCTTTTCCCTACGTTCTTCATTCCATTTCCGACAAGTGGTTACTTCAACATCACAGTGAATAACACAATATCTAGTTCCCGCTGCTCGAGCCAAACACCACAGCTCGTATCTGTAACCCTTTATGTTGTTTAAGGAATCAACTATGATAATATTATCTCTTGATAATGATCTATCGACCTCAGATCTCAGCACTCCTCTTAAATTCTTTTCTGCTGGCATATCAGCATAGTTTTGGTTAGGATTGAGGTGAAACGAAGATTCATTGATGACCCTAACTGATAGCTTAGATTCTGATTCTTGAAGAGCTTCAGCCAAGCAGGATGCAGCAGTTGATTTCCCACTACAAGGTTGACCACATATAACAACTAACGCCATCTGCAACAAATTGCATTATTCATGTAAGAGCATTTTCTCAACGCAGCTTAGTTAATTATATTTTCAATAGCAAATGGTGGAATTCATAGTGTAAGAGAAGGCGTAACAAGACAACACTGTACAAACCAATATTTTGCAATGTGCATATGAGAAATCACAGATTATGAAACAGTGCATCACTTATTCAATTTATGTTTATGATCTAACTTCTGGAATCAAACTTGTTACCGGAGATCACTAATTAACGTATCTTTTGGAAAGGGAACAATCAATATACTCAGGGCCGGCCTGACATATTACGGGGCCCTCTTTTACAAATTAGCTTATACTTTTCAGATTCAATTGTAATATATTTTTATGACATTTCATTCTTAAACTTTCTCTTGACAAAAACAATATATATATATACAACCAATTACATTAAACTCCATAGGCATCTTATATTATATACACAACACAAGCTTTTTTTTTTTTTTTTTTTTCTCGAGGTCTGAATCCGTACAGTTGAAAATTTCAAAATAACTTGGCTGAGCTTGCAAATTCATTCATCATTGAATAGTTTTCTTTAGTTCAAATCCAAGCATTCTTGACAAGTTAAGTTTATCAATAAGCTTATTTTTATTTTTAAATAAATGGCTACAATATATAGAACATGGTTTAAGAAGTTAGTATTCAGTAAGATAAAAGAAAGATAACATTTACTGAATTCAAATACTTTTAACTTTTTTTCTTTTAGGTAAATAGATTGAATTGAATATGGAAGTATAATATTTCTGCTCACACTACTATCTTAGGTAGGGCTGTACAAATGGTAGAACCGAACCGTACCAAATTTCGTTATACCGGCTGCTTCGGTATTTTGAAATCTCGTACCATTTGCCAAACATAAAATTTCGGTATGAATCAGTAAATTACCTATTCAGTAGGGTTCAATTTGATTCGGTACAAAAAAAACCGAAAAATTATTGAATTAAAAATAATTTGTCTTGAATACATATGTAAATAATAATATGACTCCCAGCCTCAGTCCCCTCTCAAAATTTACTTTAGCATCATTCAAGTTTTGGGTTCTAAATGCAATTAGACCAATCTATTAAGAGAAAATCAGAAAAAGAATAAAACTGGGCATTTAGAATTTGGACTGTACCTCTGTAAATTACAAACCTGGGCCGAGAGAGAGAGATGGTGGAGGCGCGATGGGGGATAGGCGATGCGGCGGCGCGGTGGGATTTAGAATTGAAGAAGAAGAAGATTTGGGTTTTGCTCTAGGGCAGTCCGTAGAAGAAGTGCTCTTTGGGCCAACAATTCCGTAGAAGGAGTGCGAAAGTGAATTGAAGCTTCGATGCTTGGATTAGAAATCTGGAACGCTGTCTTTAACTTTTAACTTTTAAGAATTGGGATTAAAAAAAAGGCAAAATTGCAAAAATCGTCCCAAATTAATCTCTGATTTTGAATTTTCATCTCAAACTATTCAACTTGGCAAATTTCATCCCATAATATAGGCATGGCAAGATGGGTCTGGACCCGCGGACCGGCTCGTGACCCGTCCAGGCTTATGTTTATTGGGTTGGGTTGGTCTTGGGTCAGCTTTATTATTAATGGGTCTTTAATGGGTCTTCTAGTGGGTCTGTTAATGAATCTTGTAAAAACAACAAAAAATAAAGTATTGGACCCAATTTAAAAGCATTGCTACTATCTTTAATTCCAAAAAGAAAATCATATTATATCTTGTTTGCTATCATAAAATTGAAGGTCTAGATCCAACTTTTATTATTTTATAATTACTAACCCATTATTTCGAAGAAAAAAAATTAAATTATTAAAATATCTTAGAATCGTTGGCCTTTTCTATATCAATTTCATGGCCACTTTTAACTAATAAAATATTAATATCGACTTTCGCAAGGTATTTTTATTTATTTTTACGCAATATATTTCTATTCCTTTATATTTCTTAGATATAAGAGAATAATAAAAATTATTTTTTCAAATCATATAATTAATGTTTCATAATTTGCATGTTAACTTTATTCTTTCAAATCTTGGATCAATTACTCCCATTTTTCAACCCATATTACAACAAATTTTTTGTGGATTTTTGAATGAAAAAAAAAGTTAAGGATTAAAGGGCCGACCAAGACCCGACCCGACCCAGGCCCGGTAAGGACCCGACCCGTTTAAGACCCGACCCATTCACGACCCGTTAGCACAGACCCCTTAATGACCCGGCCCGATTTGACCCGGCCCGACCCGCCCATTTGCCATGCCTGCCATAATATAATATTTTTTTGAAATATCGTCCCACTGTTAAATATAAGACGGAAATTGCGCATTTGCCATTAAATTACCACATGGCTGCTTACGTGTCATGACGTGATAAATTTTAACATGAATAATTTATAATATTGCAAAATTAGTCCCAAATAAATTACAAGATTGAACCATTATTTTCATTAAATTAGAAATTTAATATTGGGACTAAATTAATACAAAATGGTAAATTATGGGACGAAATTCGGCGAGTTGATATAGTTTGGGACGAAAAATCAAAATTAATAATTAATTTCGGACGATATTTCAAACAAATATTAAATTGCGGACGAAATTCGGTGAGGTAATATAGTTTGGGACGAAAATCCAAATTCACTAATTAGTTTGAGACGTTTTCTGCAATTTTTTCTTAAAAAAAAGGTATACCGGTTGGGTTAGGTCGGGTTCAGTAAGGTAAATCTACTGACAAAATAAAAAATCGAATTTTTTTTAATGGTTCAGTAATGAATCTCATTCCGTATATTGAATCGAGATTTCAATTCGGTATATGGTTAGGTTTACTGGATCGTGCACACCACTAATATTAAGGGTTTGTTATCGTCGCATTCAATATAACTGAACCATACCAATTTTTGGTATTTAGTCTGACGCGGTAGTTTTAAAATTTGTATTATAATATGTCGCGCTAAGATAATTGTCCAACGCATCTTAACCAATACATGACGCATTGATGTTATTATAATACGATGCATGTAAAGGGGACAAACATGGCAGAAATATATAGTCGTCCACAAAGATATCTAGGACATTCTTTTTGTATATACATGGTTCTAGATTACGAAGTAAAACGTCCTAGACAAGTATATATGAAAAGCTTCTAGAGAATCACTTTTAGCCACTAGATCAAGTTGATTTTCACCGTCTCTTTAAGAATATGATTATATAAATAGGGCAAGACCTTATTTTAAAATTTTCATTCTTACATTATTTGACAAAAACAAAAAAATTCACATCTACATTACCAATTTTTTTTTTGAGGCCCCTATATAGTCGGGCCCTAGGCGATGACCTAAATTGCCTAGCTATAAAGCCGACCCTGAACATACTGAATATATGCAATTTTTTTAGTTCACAAACATTTAATCAAACATGCTATGTGCATAACAAAAGGAAACTGAAATCACGTTCAAGAAGGTAAACAAAAAAAAATTAAAAAAATATTAAAAGATGATCTTACTGTTACTTGGAATTGCAGTGAAAAAGGGCTGCTTATGATTCACGCAGACGGGAGGAGGGGGGTTGATCCTTCAGAAATTACCATCTGCTTACATGAAAGTTACGACAACAGCCCTTTTGTTCAAATTAGGAGAAGGCTAATGTCACGACCCAGGGTAAATTACAGGAGATTGAAGGTGTTGAAATGGAAGAAGAAAAGGTTGGGAGAGATGAAGGGAAAACGGGTCTAAAGATTGGGGATGTAGGGAATATGGGTTTGTAGATTGAGTTGATTGGAAATGGGTTAGAAGGGATTGGGCCAATGCAGGATGGGCCAATGCGAGATGGGCTAATGTTAGCTGGATTGGAGCAGTCAGCTGGAGTAGGGAATACTGGGCCAATTACAAATGAATTTACTACTGGACAGTCTGGACCAGTTAACTTGAAGCAGCCCAACTAAAGAGAAATATAATAGTACAATTATATAAGAATTATTATATCAAATATGTATTTACTTTTATTAGAAAAAGGGAATATTCCCACTGCCAATTCAGTTAGCTGCAGGCGTATGTAAACATGAGGAATGCAATGAGATAGACAGTTTTTTGGATCAAATCAATTCTCTTCTTCCTTATTCTCTCTATTTTCTCATCTCATTTCTAACTTTCTTTACAAGTATTCTTACAATTTACAGAAAATATATAAAAAAATTACAAAAATATTACTAGAATATTACATGGACAGTTAAGGAGCTGCCCTGAGCCGGCGATGGAGCTCGGGGAGGTGGGAACAAAGAGATAGAGAAGCTAGGGCTTGGAAATTGGACTGATAAATTAGTGATGGGCCATTTCGTTCAATTACAATTGAGTTAATGGTGATATTGATAATGTTCATTTAAAAAAAAATAGCAACTCCATGTGATTTAAAACTAGCATTTTATCCCCTTATAATTTTATAAAATTTTCATATTATGTTATTGAAATTTTTAAAAATAGCACTTAATGTGACATTATACCTCATGTGTTTAGATAAATATGACAATTTATTCATGTGTTATAAAAAATATTGCAATTTACACAAAATACTTTTCATGCCCACTTTCTATTTCAGGCGAGTGAGTTACATTCTCCGGCTAACGGGAATAAATTGTGTGTTTAAAATTTTCACCAGAGGATAAATTGCTCTTTTTTAAATCACAAGTAGGGGTGTAATCGAGTCGAGTAGTGTCAAAGACATATTGTTCAAGCTTGAATTGAATTTTATCGAACTTCAAATGTTGTGTTTACGCTTGGTT
Organism: Penstemon barbatus; assembly: GCA_003313485.2. Lineage (NCBI taxonomy): Eukaryota > Viridiplantae > Streptophyta > Magnoliopsida > Lamiales > Plantaginaceae > Penstemon > Penstemon barbatus. The sequence continues at coordinate 23,466,575 of CM064881.1, forward strand.
TGATTGTTAAACTAGCCGAGTTTAAACAAACTTTTATCGAACGAGTTCGAGCCGAGTATCGAGTAGCTTGATAAATTACATGTAGTTTATTAATTTTTAGCTTATCGAGACGAACAAAAAATATTGTTCAAACTTGTTTGATTAGTGTGACAAATTGAGCTCAAACCAGCTCGAGTCGAGTAGCTTAGTTTGATTTTCAGCCTTAATCACAAAAGGGTAAATTGAACATTATGATTAAGATTACAGGGTGTAAATTATCCCAGTTATAATTTTACTCTCTCTATATATATTTCGTGATGATCGAGATTAATCAAGTTTCATCCCAACTCCAAATTTGCTTTTCTCGGCCCTGTTCTTCTTGAAAACAATCGGATCGGGTATCCGAACATCAGATAGTACTCCTACTTAAGAGTAGGTCTGATCATTGCGGTTCGGGTAGCATACTTTCCCCTTTTTTCCAAAAAAACCGACCCGTCCAATCCCATGTCCACATTTAGTTCAAATACTAGCAAGGAAAAATAACCCTTATTTGGAAAGTTTTTTTGAGAGTGATGCTCTCAATTTGCAATTTTTGAACTCTGTTTTTCATTTTACTTAAAAATCCGTAGATTTTTTTTGTTATGACTTGAATTTGTTCCCAAAAGATACTTTGTTATAAAATATTAATCATCCTTTTGATTTAATTAATTAAATTATTTATCATCAACACCATTGTATTTTGGTACAAAATTTAAATGTAGGACTTCTTGATGCATCATATTTACGACTTTAAAATACCCAACTTTTTGCAGTTCATAGTACTCGTGATTAACCCAATGTGGTTGGGCCAAGGACCTATACCCTTTGCACTCTTCGGTCCGAGCTGTAAATACACAGTCTAATAGATCAAAAAAAAAAAAAAAATAGTACTCGTGATTACAAAAAAATAAAAATAATAATAAAATTAAAATACAGATTGATTATGTGAAGCAACAAAAACATTTTCCTTTTTGTACTTCCTAAATATCCATAATCCAAAGTTACAAACATAATGAAAGTAAAAAAGGAAGAAAAAAACAGCACCAAAGGATGGCCAAAGATCAGCACAACACTACTCCATGGTGCAAGCCTTCACTGTATCAACAAGAATCTCTTCATTCAACGATCGACCTACACACAACAAAGCCACGTTCAAAATCTGTAAATTAACTTATTATTATAGCGAAACATATTCGCAGTTACCAGACCATACCTATAAAAACAATTTTGTTGATTCTGATCTCGTCGTCTTTCCATTTTCGAGTAGGAACTATCTCATATACTTCTCTCACAGCCTGCAAATTATTTAAATACTATTTTGAAAATACGTGACAATAAGTTAGATTCCTTGTAAATCAAGCTTAATCCAAAATGGTTACCTGCAGAGTATAAAGTTGGTCCGAATTTTCAACGTTTAGAATCCCTTTGCACCGATAAACATCCATGTCATATTTCTTATCCCAAAGAATATCCTCAATCCACATCCTAACCTAGATAGAACAAGCACAATCTCAGCAGAAATTAAAGTTATATCTTTTAATTAAGAATTATTCAATATAACCTGCCTTTCAGATGCGAGTTCGATCCTGTCCTATATATATTAACAGATATACCTCGTGTTGATATTTATAAGTAACAAGTAGTAAGTACCTTCTCAAGATCAACATTCTTTGGCTCGCAAATGCACAAGGTTCTTACACCACTTTCATGAGTATCTCTGGTAGATAGAGTTTTATCTTCTCTCAATAACGCTTCCAAATGAGTGGCATGCTGAGAGGTAAGGGAATCGTTATATTATTTGTTTTTATTTACCATCTAAAAAAAATGAATTTGCAATTGCAAGTATATAGTGAGATGTATGGAAAAAAAGAAAAAAAACTAACTTTAGTATCATATGCTCGGCAGTTCAGGATCATGGACAAGTCAACCTGGCACCGCACTGAGCGAATAATAATGGCAAGGGAATTGATACTATATATGTCCTTTTCCAGGTCTTCTACGGCAACTCCCGATTCATCAGAAGAAACTAGATCGATCTTATTAAGAATCACAACATCCTATGACAAAAAAAAAGAAGCTTTTAAACTTTCATTATCATCAGTGCTGAATATGAGCAATATAGTCATGACTTATGAGTTTGTCCGACCCAACTTAATCCATCCCAACACAACCCTAAACAACCCTTATTTCTAATTTTTTTTGTTGGGATGAGTTAAAGCAAACATGAGGTTTCGACGGGTCAAAAATGGGTCAACTAATATATAACATTCAATGAGAAAAATTAGTTTATCATTTTTTTCCTTTCTAAATTTACAGAAGTTCCAATCACGTTCTACTATTCTAGTTCTTCAATGTAATATAAAACTTAAAACAAAATTGCATAATATTTTGTAATATTAAAATCTAAATTATATATTTATTAAAATAATATAAATTTGTTATATTTAATACTATTATTATGTTTATAATTTTGTTATATTTTATAAATTAAAAAAATAAAAACAAAAACATTACGAGATTTAGTGCAATGAACACAGAGTAGTTTAGTGGAGGATTTCTATAACACAAGGGGTTTCTTTATTTCAAAAGATACATAAAATTGTATACCATTTAGATCATTAATCTTAAACTAATTCCATCTATCTATTATGTACATTAGCAAACATTATAGAAAAACGGGACTACTAGGCCCCGCCCGGTTTTGACCTGTAACATTTTGACCCGACCCCTTTTGTAAACCGTACAAAATGACCCATATTTGATTTCACCCCCCCCCCCCTCCGTGAACCCAGCCAAACCCAACCATTTGCAACCTTATTGCTGGACTGACCGGCAAATAGGTTCTTATGACTTTGGAACTGTGATGGAGAAAATAATCAAAAACGAATGAAACAGTACCGCAAATGCTATCTGTTGATATGCTTCAGGAAATGAAGACGAGTCTTGATGTGATTTGAGCTGATAACGGAGATTTTTGGCATCCACAACCTAAAAGTGGAGCAAAATTCATCAATGGAAAAAGTAATCTTAGTAAATGCAAAGGAAAAAATGACTAAATTGATTAAGAAATCAAGAGGTAAGCACAATATTTTATTAATCTGAGAAAGAAGCTCACAGTGATAATAGAATCGAGCCTAACATCTGATTCCAACTGATCATCCAACCAAAGTACAGATGCTAGTGGAGCCGGATTTGCCAGCCCTGTGGTCTCTAGTAAAATATGGTCAAGCCTGTGCACAATACAGGTAACTTGAAAATCATATTACCACCAACTATTGTAAAACATTAGACAACGACCAATTTTGAAGTGCTGATTTTCATTTATATTTTATTCTTATACTTTTCAATTTCTTGAGGATATATCGCTTAAGGAAGTGTGGTTTTTATAAGAAAATCAATCATCTAGCTGTCCGAGACAAGTACTAGATTACCTTGTAGAGTTAAGTATTTTCCTTTTAATTTTTAACAAATGCAGATTAACAAGATTTACATTGCTTGTCTATTTGATAAGACTCAATAAACTGGATGTCATATTATCATCAATTTGAAGCATAGAGAAAGATAATTTAACCTTTCTTTCCTCTGCACAAGTTGCTCAAGAGCCTGAACTAGGCTATGCTTCACAGAGCAACAAATGCATCCATTAGCAAGCTCAACCCATTCTTCCACAAGTGCTCCTCCTTCCCCTTCATTAATCATCGCTCTCTCCACTCCTATCTCTTCCCCAAATTCATTCAATATCACCGCAATTCTTTTCCCATGTTGACCATTTATTATGTAATTCACCAACTACGCAAACAAATGAAAAAGAAAAGCATGAGTATACTCCCTCACGCAAACTCAAAATATGAAAATACTATTAAACAATAACTGTGGCAACAATCTCCACACCATGGATCAAAATTTCAATATGTTTCCACTGAAAACATTGAAAAAATCTGTTTTGAAGTTAATCAAAACGAAAATATGAAATAGTTTCTACTTCAACTTGTTCCTTGATTTACGATTTTCAAACGTTTCCCCAAAATTCTCTAAAAGTTACCGAAAATTTTCATTTAATTTCTTGAAACATGATATAGAAACAGGATTTTAATCGATGATCCTTACTCATTTTTTCTTTTTGAAGTAAATTATCAATTAAATGATTGCAGCCGAATAACAATCAACAATTAGGACTCAACAATTACCAATAATCAGCAATTAACCACTATACCAATGGAAAAATTCCAACACTTTTTAATAGGTAGAACTCAGACCACACACCTTTTAAAGTGCTGAGCCTCAGCTTTGACAATTAAGCTACGCCAGCGAACAGTTTCATGCATTATTTCCCATGCCACCAAAAATATTATACTAATAGCTATTATATTTAACAAAAAAAATTCAAAATTAAAGAGCTTTAAATTTCCATTTTTCTGTATTTACCGTTGACTTGCCGGCGCCGAGATAGCCTGTGATGACGGTGACCCCGACGGACGGAGCTCCGGGGACATCCTGCAGTTCAATAGACGAAGGTGATGGAATGTCACGTGCAACGACGTCGTTGATAGCAACGGCGAGTGGCGGCTCTTCGTCGTCTACGAGTTCCATTTCTGGGTTGGGCCTTATTCTGTAATTGGTTTAAAACTCTGAATATGAAAATTAAAAAGTTAGGACTGATTGTGAAAATTAAACATTGAGTAATTGAATTTGGGTTGGGCCGACTTTAGAAAGAACATGGGCCGCTTGTGTGCTTACTTATAAGTTATAACATCATTTCTCTTTTAAACGGAAAATAAATTTATCACGTTAAAATTTCTATTTAGATATTTCTAATAAATCACAAACAACATCCAATTAACAAGTACAAAAATTATAGAGCTAATAAAATTAGTACTGAACTAGAAAATTATTCATGTTTTTAATGGAATTTGGATTCACAAGCTCAGTAATGGAATTTTTTTGGTTGGTTTCGTTTCAGTTTTCATAAATTAGTTTGATAGATGGAAATTTTAAAACTCAATTTGAACAATGACTTTAATAAGATAATGAAGTTGAAATTTTTTATAAGTAATAATATATAGATACACAATTTAGTATAAGCAAAATAAAAAGAATAAGGAAAAACATGAATAAGTTTATGAATTATGATTTTTGTCAATTAAGACAATAGCAAAATGTGATTTTAAAACTAATTATTTAAAACTTTTTCATTCGTCCTTAATAATTATAAAAATATTTTGATCAGGTTATTCAAATGTTCAAAGAAAAATAATCTTTTTAAGGTAGAAAGTAAATTTTATATATGCATGAAACGAAATCGAATCAAAAGTATTTGTTACAATAAATTTGGGGTCACCCCTATCGCAAAAAATCTCCGGGGGAGGGAAGAACGTGAGATAAATTCATTACAATTACAAGATTTGCCCCATTCAGCAAGATAGTGGGCCGACTTATTTCTGAGTCTAGAGAGTGGACCGAGCAAAAAGTGCATCGACATACCTTGATAATTCAAAAGAGGGGACATCGCTTGAGATCATCATCGCAAGAAGATAATCCTTTTCGAAAATGACTTAATATTATATTAAACTTCTCTTTAAAATTCTCTTTGAACCATACAATACATGTTTGACTAGGTTTTTTTTTTTTTTTTAAATTAAATACTCTTTAAAAAGTTTATTAAATCACCAAATAAGACTGCCTTCGGTATTTATAATTGAGCCCAATCATAAGTTGACCCAATTATATAGTTGTGTTTGTAATATAATACCATGTTTGGCCAATAATAATAATCTGATAAATTTTAATTCAGCTCATAAATTAGGATCCAGTTCGGTTGGACTAATTAATGGGCAAATATAACACTTGACGAAAATACCCTCAAATCCTGTTTTAAGAAAATTGATGTGCTTTGCAAGAACCATATGCATAAAATATCTTCCAATACCCAAAAAGCAAAAACAATAAATAACCCAAAAAATCCAAACATAGAGGAAACATTATAGCTTAGTGATCTTCAAAAAATCCCAATAAATAACCTTCTATAAAGTTTGTCTTGATTCTGTAGGTGCGGTCTTTCTAAGGAAGGACTTCATAAACCACTTTCTTGAAGCTCCAACTTCACTAAATTGCCATGAAAATTGCTCTGATTTTTCCATATTCAATTAGAACACATTACTATACCAAAGAATTTGCCCTTGGTCCACTGTGAAGGACTGAAAATATTGCAACAATAAATCTCCTAAAAGGGTGTAACCAATAACAGATGCATTATCTCAATGGGTAACTTTATAACAACCTACAATCAAAGAAAACATGATGCATAAAAAAAATTGGGGAATTTAAAGGAGGGTCAATTTGCATAAATATTTCTATGGTAAAAGTTGGCATGGGCTGAATGCATAGACAGGTTAATAACCTAGAAAGTGTAAACCTCAATCTTAGATACACCCACAAAGGAAAAATTTATATGTTGTGAGAAAGAGAGATTGAAAGAAGAATAAGAAAAAGAATATAAGGTTAGTTAGGACTAAAACTTACAACAAATATTTTTAAGGTAAAATTGCAGAAAACGTCCCAAACTAATTAGTGATTTTGGATTTTCATCCCGAACTATTTAACTTTGCGAATTTCGTCCCGTAATTTAATAGTTTTTTGGAATATCGTCCCAAACTAATTACTAAATTTGATTTCTCGTCCCAAACTATATCAACTCACCAAATTTCGTCCCATAATTTACCATTTTGTATGAATTTAGTCCCAATATTAAAATTTTAATTTAATGGAAATGATCATTTACCATGTCATAACGGTTCAATTTTGTAATTAGTTTGGGACGAACTCTGCAATATTATATAATTATTCATGTTAAAATTTACCATGTCATGACACTTAAGCAACCATGTAATAATTTATCAGCAAATGCGCAATTTTCGTCTTATAATTACGGTGGGACGATATTTCATAAAAATATTAAATTACGGGATGAAATTCGCCAAGTTAAATTAGTTTAGGACGAAAATCCAAAATTAGTGATTAGTTTGGGACGATTTTTGCAACTTTGCCTTTAATAATTTCTTCAATGCTATCTGGAGTAATTCTGCTCACCAAAATCTAATCCTATCTCTATCAGTACAATAATAATATTCTTATATATGACTCTTTGTTCCGCAGCATTGCAAGACACCAATAATTCAGTTGGTGTCAAGACTCAAGCCATTTCAGAATTAATACAACTTTAAATTTTAGCTTTTCTCAACATATAACAAAATTGATGACTCAATGTAGGTGAAGCTGTTACATAGGCTCAACATCTAAATTCAACCCCTCTTCCTATAATGATGTGTTTTGCAAGAATCATAGTGGAAAAAATATGTTTCAGCTACCCATAAATCAACAACAATAGATGACCCAAAAACTCCATTATCAAAGAGGTAAAACCAAAACAAAAACAAGAAAAACTTCGAATTTCTTGTCCAAAGAAAGAGGGAGTAACAAGAGAGAGTAAATTTTACCCGAGGAATCTTGAAATTTTAGCAATAATTTTTTCAAATCTAGAAATTCATGAGAGACTAATATTTACCTACACATGTTTCTAAGTGTGCAATAATTTGAATGATAACATTTGTGACCTTGAGGAAAGATGAAGTCGTAATGAGCAAAGAGAAAAAAAAAATTCAATTTTCTTAAAATTTGACTGGTTTTGCTGTAATTAATTACAAATTCAGGTCCCCTCAAAAAAAAAAATTACAAATTCAGGGACAAACTGGAGTGAAGAAAATTAAGTTGGGCCAATAATTCTAATCGGAGAAGGAAATGTCCAATTATAATTGGCCCACAAGTCTAGCGGATTAGGACGGGCAGCCCGGGTTTTAATTTGCACAACCAAACAGAAAATTAGCAGCCCAATTAATTTAATCTGCTTAATTTAGGGCAAATTTGGGCCTTATTACCCAATTCGAAGGCGGCCTAAGTATATATAAATCACCATCTTTTTGAGAACTTAAAACGACTAATTTCATCGAATGTAGCCGTACACTGAACCGAGTCTGGGTAAAAGATTTCGAGAGGGTTTTGATTAAAAATAAAGCTTGAAGTCAGATCCATATGTGTTTGTTTTGTAAATAGAAAGAATCATGCCGAAGAGCGGTAATAGTACTGTCATTGGCGGCGGCAAAAGGAGGAGAGAAAAAGCAGAGGAGGACAGGCTGAGTGAGCTTCCAGATTGCCTTCTCATTCTCATTCTGTCTTACCTCCCAACAAAAGAAGTTGTGAAGACTTGTTTGCTGTCAAAAAGATGGCGGTTCCTCTGGACTTATATGTCGGAAGTCGATTTGGTCGAAGATACCTATGATGATGCAGATCCCCGTAGGTTTGTCGATTTTGTTGGGAGGATGCTTGTCATGTACAGAGGAATCTATTTGAAGAAATTTGCTGTTAGTTTCTTTTATGACAAACGTTTTGCTTCCAATGTTGATACTTGGGTTCAATTTGCTATAAAAAATAAGGTGAAAGATATTACTTTAAGGTGTCGCCTCGGACAATTTTACAATCTGGATCCCTTCAACTACTTGTACAAGTTGCCTCAGATGTTGTACTCAAATTCATCCTTGACAGGTTTGACCATATATTTTTGTGATGTTATTCCTCGACGAGTTGTAGCGTGGGGATCTTTGAAAAGCTTATCAATTGGGCGTGTTACATTGCAGGATAATATAATGAAAAATATATTATCAGGTTGTCCTGTTTTGGAGGTCTTGTGTTTAACACGATTTCGGGGATTGAATTATTTGAACATTTGCTCTCAAAATCTTAAAAAACTTGTCATAGAAGATTGGCTTGGATCTCTTCTTAAAATTTCAGCGCCTTATTTGCTTGAATTATCGATTTCAATTGATATTTCCAATAAACCAGGTAAGTTTAGGCTAAAAAATATATCGTCGGTTGTCCGAGCTAAACTCTACTTTGAACATTCGGGATTGTTCAAGCACAATGACCTTCGTAGCTCTATGATTTATATGAAAGAATTACTTGAAAACATTAAGTATGTTGAGGAGCTTGAATTGGGACCATGGTGCATCAAGGTGTGAGCTCTATATTCTTATTTTAATCACATTTGCTTAAAAGATTTTATCCTTAAATTGACACCTGATATTATGTGTTTTCCCCCCTTATCTTTCATTTGAATTTTGCTTAATTGTAATGCATTTTTACTTATCTAGTTTATATTTCTTTTGATTTTTCAATATATGTACAAGGTTCTCTCGGTGATGGAGGCGAATGGCTGGAAGCTTCCACAATCTACGCGATCGTGCTTGACTCTAAATCCGTGGAGGGTTAAAGAAGCCGTTCCAGGCATTCTAGGCATTCTGAAATCTTCTCCAGACCTTACGACATTGGTTGTAGAAGGAAGATATGTACATGTAAGGGTATACTTTTTAGCAAAAGATTAACAAGATCTTGAAGTATGGGCTAATATACGGCAATGTGAACCATGTTTTTTGTAGGACCACGTCCATCTGGGTGGAGCTGCAAAATACCTACATAATAATGATTTTGATTTTGATGCATTTCATTTGAAGAGTGTAAAGATCAATAACTTCATAGACGATTGTCTTCCTGACGAACCAATGCTGACACTGGCTCGAATTCTGCTTGAGAGGTCAAGGGTTTTAGAAAAGATGGTCATCACTACAAAAGAACAGATCAAATTTTCATCATTTGAGGGTTCACGCAATCTTGCGGAAATAGCTATAAAGCTGCTTACTTTTCCTAGAGCCTCACCTGAAGCAGTAGTCATGGTCGATAACTGATCAGAACAACTTTAATTTCTCTAGGTGATAGAAGTACTATTTAGTATTTTGATGATGTTGATTTCTTGCCAATATATTCAGGTCTACTGATATTAGATGACCATATATATGTTTATGTTACTGATTGAATTCGAATGAGTTGTTGCTGACCTTAAATACATTTTCCATTTTCTAAGTATTTGTCTGAGTTGAATAAAGTAGAAAGTTTTGGGTCTTAATATTTAAGTGGGGTGGATATATGTCTTTGATTGGAAAAATATGGGCCAACTTGTCTTTAAATGGAATTCAGATTTGTGAAAAATAGGCTGATGTGCATTGGCTAGCTAGCTTACTTTAATAGGAATGGAAGTGTTCTTATTTTCTTTAGAAATGAAACTTGGGATGAGTTAAGCCAAGTTTCAGTAGATTTATTATACAACTGCTACTAGTTTAGTGGTGCTAAATTTAAAAACATAGAGGAAATGATATGAACATACATTTCACATACCCATGATCAAGTTTTCGTTTATCCATGGATCAAAACTTCGTTTCGAATGTTTGTTTCAGTCAGGCAATATTTTTCGAGATTATTCGCAAAGGTTTTGGAAATACTAGGGAAAAATTGTAAAAAAAAAGTTGCTAAATTTAGGAGAATTACAGAGTTTCTGAATTACATCTTGTTTTCGTTTCGCCTAATTCAAAAAGGGAATTTTTTTGATGTTTAGATAAAAAGATGAAAATTATGATCCATGTGTATTTCAAATGAGGTATGGAAACTATTTGATAGGGATGTATAATGCACTCTACATACAAATTATTTTTGGAGTTGCAAGTGCAATTTAGATCTTTCTTTCACAAAAGCTCCCATACACATATGAAAACATATTTACCATCATTTTCTTCATCTCCGATCTGTGATTCGACCGACACTCAAGATCCTCGCCTTCCCTTCCAGCAATGCATTCACCAACATCATTTTCAAGAGTTTCTTCAACACCTAGGAAAACTACAGTCATACTCATGCACTTGGAAGACTATCAATGAGAAACCACTTAGACTTTCATTTCGGATTTTATTTTGCTGGAACACTGTACCTTAAGCCTGTAATCCGATTGTGGGTTTTACTAAAGATATAAAAAAGTTTTAACCTCTGGCTTTTAAATTTTGTTCATTTTTAACCTAAAACTAAACTTGAATTAACCTGAAGCTCCTAATATCAATATGAATTCAAAGAGATGCATCAAATAACGCAAACAGTAACAAAAGCCCTAAGGTCAATTCAAGATTTAATTCTAAAATAAATGAATTATCTAAAGCCAAATCACCAGATATCCGGAGGTGTGGAAAGAGCAGCTCTGAGAAGCGGAAAAACCATCAAAAAACTTGATTGACAGCTTTGACTAACGACTTGTTGTAACACCATCGTGGGGACGATCTCGCAGCTCAGCAAGCGCTCATTGTTCATGGAGCACTCGGTCCTTCGGAGTATGAAAGCTTCGTCACTACGGTGCCAGTATTCTCAATCGCCGAAGGCTCGCAAGCGGTCGGGTCGATCGAAGGTCCTGCGCCACTTTCACTCCATATCTCGTGACACGCGGAGCGTACAACCGCTTTTTTTTAGAAAATCTGCCTCCAGCTTAAACCTAATAAAGTTTCTCTTTATTTTTTTTTCATAACATTAGTATAATAACTTGGGTCTTTCTAAAATAAGATTTTATAGAACATAAAGGGTATATGAGATACCCCATCTCAGCCATTAGAAAAAGTCATCAACAAATCTGAACTACAATTTTTGGTCAAAATGTCCAATAATGATGTGGCATCGGACATTTAGAAAAAATAAACATATGTTAAATTACATACTAACCTTTTAATTAATATGTTTAAAAAAATCTTTCTAATCTCTAATTAATTTCAGAGCTCTTTCCAAAATAAAAACAAAAACAAAAATCGAGAAAATTGCACTTTTCATACTAAATTTCTGCCTACTTTATATATTTCATACCAAACTTTTCAAAAGACACGTTTCATACAAAAGTTGGATAATTTTTTTTATATTTCATTCGGCCGTTAGGTTTTGGATGAAAAATGTCACGTGCCAAATATGTGTCCATTAAGTCACCATTTTTATCTCTCAAGGGAATATTACAATTAAGCACAAAATGTCTAAAATCTTGAAGGGGATAACTGCAATTATTGCAACCCCAATTCCTCTTCATTCACCTCCGAGACCACAACACCACCCAGCCCCAATTCCTCGTACCCACACATGACACACCCTATTTTCATTTTATGGTTAGGATTTTTTATTTTGGCAATCTCAATTAGTTCTAATTTTTTTAACACAAATAAAATTATTTTAATATCTTTTGTATTATATTACATATTTTGAATTTTACCACCTAACATATAAAATAAGTACGTATGAAATCCGTTGCATTTTTCCCTTCAAGTGATTTTATGTCAATTTCAATCGTTGGAAAATTCATATATGCGCCTCACATGTATTTTAAGGGTAAATTAATCTAAACATGACGTGCATTTTTTACTTTCTCTTTACAAATAAAATATTTTTCTACTTCACTTCGGATTTACAGTTCTTTAATATGAGCGAAATATTTGGACTTGTAAGAAGTGTGGTGACTAACTTTGAAATTTCATATGAGGGACACATTTATATTTTTTCCACCGAACAAAAATTAAATAAAATTATTTTAGGCTGTAATTAAGTGATTATTTTGTACATATGGGTGGTAAAGTGCAACAATATGTAACTTGGGGGAATAAGATTTTTTGTCAAATTTTTACACTGGACTTCATAAATTTTAAAAGTGGACTTCATAAATTATATGAAAGTTTTTATCAATTCTTTTTTAAAATAACACGGGGTTTATTGCAAAATTTAAAGTTGTCAGGGGTTATTGACAATATTTTAATTTAAGGGGATGTTTTTTCATTTTTTGATGGGATAAAATTGTCAATTTGACTTGAGAGGGATTTTATTTTGCCGATAATAATAAAAAAAAAGTATAGGATTCTTTTCCTAATGAAAATAACATATTTTTTTAATTAGACAAAACACAAGGGCTGTTGTTGAAATTTACTCATAAAAAGGGTAAATTTGTCTTTGAGAAAATAAATTATTTTAACTTAAATTTTAAGAGAACATGTGTCACCAAGATAAATGTTATCTTATGTACTCCCCATCCCTCAAAATCTCATTTTAGACGAACCCTAATAACTTATCCTCAATAGATTTGCATAATAAGGGATACTATCAATTGAAAGAATTTATCAATTCCATGTTAATGACACACCAAACCCACTTCAAACTAAGTCTAATCCAATTAAATAAATATGTCTTCTCCTTTTTACTTACTCATATGGAGTATTAAATTAGGTTGGAGACACAAATAATATAAAAAGTGATTTTTAAATGATAAAACGCGAAAATTGTTGATTACTTCAAGAATTTATACCTTGACTACGATTAGTGACAGAGCTAGACAGTTATTCTAGGAAAATGTTCATCCTGAGTTTTGAAACCTGCCTGTATAAAAATTAACTGAAAACCAATTAGCCTCTATAAAAATTAAAAGAAAACAAACCCATTTTCAAATAAACCATCACTAAAATGGAAAAGCAGGAAAACTTGTCACCAACAACGACAATAATAGTGCTTTTTTGGGGTTTTTTATACTTTGCACCCCAAAACATGAGAAATATGCACTTTGCACCTCCGAAACTTAGATTTAGCACTTTGTACCCTCGAATTATGAAAAACACAACACTTTGCATCCTCATTTATTTTCAAGCAAAAATTCAAGGGCAAATTGGTAATTCAATAGTATTGGCACTTTGCACCCTCAAAACTTGAGAATTTCGCATTTTGTACACCAAAAATAAAATTAGCACTTAACACCCTCTAATTAAGAACAAATCAGCAACTGCCACCCCCGAAACACAATAAATCGGCACTTTGCACCCCAAAATACAAAATTAACACTTAACAACCTCAAATTTAAAAAATTCGAACCCCTCTTTTAAAAAATATAACCATAAATAACTAAATAAAGTAGGCTTTATCCCACTTTGCACCCTGAAAATGCATCATTTTGACACTTTGCACCCTCGAAAAAAATCAATCCCACTTTGCACCCTGTAAGCATACCCCGCCTTCCACTTTGCACCCTAGACTGATTTCCGGCCAAAAAATAGGCGGAGCAAGGGGCAATTTCGTCAAACCCTTCAAAGTCAACATATATTTCATTCCCTCCATATCTTCTCACTAAAATTGCCATTTCTCTTCATTCTCAACAACATATTTCCTCCAATATTTCTTTTTTTCTGAGAATCCAAAATTATCAACTATTGTCAATAAAAATAATACAATAATTTCACATTATATCTGCCAAAATACCCCTTGTGCTTTGTCTAACTATCAAAAAACCCCTTATGCACCCATCACAATTAACCTAAAAAAATTTGAATAATCCCTATTAACTTCGAAAATTGGCATTAACCACATATTCACTTAAAAATTTGACAAAAATCTCCTTATGATTTATTAAGAATTGGTTTTTTTCTAATAAAAAATGAACATGGGTCAGAGAGTTTTTGCAATTCATTAACCCCTGGGGTAGAATTTTTGCAATTAAAAACCTCCTTAGTATATCATTTTCACACGAGTATTATTTCAATATTTAGTTGACAATATAAAATAATCTATTAATGTAATTCACACCATAGGAAAGCAATAATTAAATCTACAAAAATACATATATGAAATATATTGAACCTATTATAACAAGACAAATTACTTAGCAATGATATAATGTCTTAGTGCTCAATTGAACATGTCATAATAAAACTAATCACTAGTACTGCTTCAAAATGTATCCAAATTACAAGATCTAAGAAGTGCAATTCTGCAAATTGTATCTAGATTACAATCAAATAAGTGCACTTTAGTGAGAAGATATGGAGGGAATGAAATATATGTTGACTTTGAAGGGTTTGACGAAATTGCCCCTTGCTCCGCCTGTTTTTTGGCCAGGAATCAGTCTAGGGTGCAAAGTGGAAGGCGGGGTATGTTTTCAGGGTGCAAAGTGGGATTGATTTTTTTCGAGGGTGCAAAGTGCCAAAATGATTCATTTCCAGGGTGCAAAGTGGGATAAAGCCAAATAAAGTACAAGTAAACTTCTCGAAGACCCAATGTTTACTTCAACATATCAAAGACCCATAAATAATTACCTATTTTACCTTAAAAAAATTCACCTTAATGGTCAACTTTGCCGGAAAAAATGAGGGGTTTGAGTTTTTTTTTATTTGAGGGTGTTAAGTGTTAATTTTGTATTTTGGAGTGCAAAATGTCAATTTATTGTGTTTCGGGGGTGGAAGCTGTTAATTTGTTCTTAATTAGGAGTGTTAAGCGCTAATTTTTTTTTTGGGGGGGGGGGGGGGGAATGCCAAAGATTTATAATAGAATTACCTATTTTGCCCTTGATTTTTTGCTTGAAAATAAAAGATGGTGCAAAGTGCTGTATTTTTCATATTTTGAGGGTGCAGAGTCCTAAATCTAAGTTTCGAGGGTGTAAAGTGCCTATTTCCCATATTTCGAGGGTGCAAAGTGCAAAAACCCACTTTTTTGCATGTTATTTTCATGGCTTTTCCTTTACAGATCAAAACAGAGGAATACCAAAGGTCCCAAAAACGTGACCGTTTTTAGGAGCTGCAGACCTGCAGTGAAATTCCTATAACTCTCAAACTTCTCCATATTTAGTTCCGTGAAAATCACGTCTCCGAAATTTACACAGTTTTTGGTCATTTTGACCAATTTCACTGATCTAAATGGTTTTTGATCAGCGGCGGAGCCAGAGTTTTTTTCCACCGGGGTCCATTATAAAACTAAAACTATACTTTTTAATTAAAATAAAATAAAATAAATTACACAAAAAAATATTCTACAACAACAATTAAATTTGAATACTAAATTCAACCTCATAATCACACGGAGCAAATTTTATTTTAATATAGACCCTAATCCATCTTGATATTATTAAAATATTACATTATGAAAAAAATCACCATAAATAAAATCACCATAAATAAAATCTCAATTGAAAGTAAGTACGAGTACTATATTTTGTTCCCCTTTTGTTAAGAAAGCTAAATCTATATGTTTGTTGAATCAAATGAATTATATTTTATGTGTTACCTCAGTTTAGTAGAGATGAGATGAGAGAGATATTGATATGAAATTAGATATTTAAAAAATGTCTTCCTTCCCAAAATATATTGCTTGTCCTTTTTTTGGATTCAAATTACAAAATAAAATATATATATATATATATATATATATATATATATATATATATATATATATATATATATATATGTTAGAGTTTGAATTAAATTAGTTCACTTCAATACCTTGACTATTAATTTCATGATGTACAAATAATAAACATGGACCCCTCTCATATAAGTTTTTGATTTTTATTAGAGAGATCCATTAGAAGAAAATTATAAATTTAACTCCAAAATTATGTATATTCTCTAATAAAAACATAATATTATACATATAATATATACCTTAAGATAAATTTTCAGGGGGGTCCATGCACCCCCCTATGTTGTATGTGGCTCCGCCACTGTTTTTGATCTAATTGACTCATTTTTTATTGTTTTTTTTACTGATTCCATCTATTTTTTTATCACTATTTTCATTGATTTAAACTTTTTTTATCGAATTAACTTATTTTTTTCACCAATTTTTATCGATTTAAATCGTTCCTCATCGATTTAATCCATTTTTTCATCGTTTTCATATGTTTTTTTGTAACGGCCCGAAACCGGCACCTGCCTGCTAAGACATAAATAAATAACAAAATAACCTTGATAAATTTCCAATAATTGTAGTTCAGAGCTCTAACTATCTATTACAATACAATAATTCTCCCCAAATACGTCATTACATTCTACTTATCGAGATAAACCCAACATACGCTTGTTAGATTCTAGAAACTCTATGGTAGACGCCCAACCGAAATCCCTTAGTCTGACATGGTTCATCCCGTTCTTCGGTGAGATTTTGAAAGAGTAAAAATTTGGAAGCGTAAGTTGTAAAAACAACTTAGTGAGGCCAGTGCAAGTGTGAAATTGAGCTTTATGCAGAAAACAATTATGAAATCCATGTACTGCCTATTTAAATTGAAAAATCAATTCACAATAGTATAACAATTATATTGACAACACAGATGAGATCACGTTCAATTACCCGTCAAAACGGGCTGAACAACCCTCCACCTCAAAAAGGATATAGAAAGATCAAGATATGATCAATAGTTAGCACGCCGGTTTGATAGGAGCTGAGGCGCTACCCGTCCCTTTTTTAAAGTGGCTGAGGCGCTATCCGTCCCTTTTAAAGTGGCCTTGACATGTCTTTGCCGAATAATTTGAATCACTCCCCAATGGACTCTAATCCCTAGTTTTGTGAGTCCGGTCAATGGCAGAGCTCTGGTAGTCCTGTAGCCCCCAGCTACCCAGAATTATCCAGAGAATACCATCAACCGAGAGCAGATGAGTGCGCAAATAATCATGTACAATCAATTGGTACTTAGGTGAGATAAAGTACTACACCTTGGTACCATTCATCAATATGAGGTGAGATAAAGTACTACACCCCATTATTCGACAATTATCATATACTGTGAGAAATGCAGACAAGTATGGAGTTATCAGTTCTACTATGATGAAGTAGTACATGTTGCAAGCACCGCATGCAGATATAGGGTTATCAGTTCCATCATGAATATGTAATACGTAATGTGAGCATTTCAGACAGTTACAAATATAGATATATAACAACTATAGTCATTTCAATTGAGAAATGCATATATATGATATGATTTTCTTTAGAAACTCTTTCAGTTTTAAAAGTATTTTATTGAGGCGCTCACCTTTCTCAGGATAGGGATGCTACTCAACGGTAGACAGATGGCCTCAAGTCCTGCTATTCGATTGAAACCTTCTAGCATGGCTTTGTAGAAGAATGACTTCTATCCCGTTTATTTCATGTATTGACTCAATAGTCGAATAACCACATACCAATAAATCTCGAATCACCTACAAGGTGTTCCAATAATATCAAGAACGGTTCTACAGTCAATTACTCTTAGGCCCAGTTCGGTTTGCAGGATTGCAATCGGCCCAAATTGCAATTTTGGTTCACTAAATAATCGGGCCCAATTATTTTGTCTTGTGTATGGCCGATTAGAATGTGGACCCAATAACTTAGTTGGATTTTGGCCCAGTTTATTATTGTGTGTTCGGTTGGCCCGGTTTCTTGCAATTACTATTATACCCCCTCCGAATCGTGAAATCTGGCCATCCATGAAATAAATAAAAAAAAATTTCCAGATTTCGCCAAGCAGGGAACACAAAATGCAACTGGGGAAATTTTTTTTAACACTTCAACTCATATAAAATGTTTTTAACAAACCAAAATATACAATATTACAACTAATGGGCAATGTGTTCTTACCCTAGTTATTCTTCTTCTTCCTTCACCTATGTTACAAAAAAGTAAAAAAAAAAAAAAATTTGAAACAAATTTAATATCTCAAAGTTTGGGTAGTCAAGAATTAATCATTCTTCTTGTTAACAAAAGAATAAACAATCATAAAGAAGAAGAAAGAAAAGAAAAAAAAAAAACTCACCTTCTTCAACTTCTTCTTCACCTATTTAAAAAAAAAAAAATTGGAACAAATTAATATAACAAAGTTTGGGTACTCAAGAAATCATTGTTCTTGCAAAATAGTAAAATATAATAAAAAGAAAAAAAAAATACTCAAGAAGCTCACCTTTCACGTCAATGGAGGGAAAATAAAAAAAGTGTGAAGAAGTGGGAAGATGATGAAAGATGTGGGAAGATATTTCTAATCTTGGGCAATTATTTCAATGGCATTTTATGTAATTGATCTGAACATTAGGGTTATTTTTGTCTCAAAATTTAACAATTTGGCCCAATTAATTAATATCTGGCCCAACCCTCCAATTCGAATCGGGCCGATAAGTGGGTGTGGCCCACATGTCTCCCCAATAAGTCCGGGCTGCCCGGGATAATCTTGGCCCAACCGAACATGTAATTAGAGAAAATATTCTGGGCCAATTACAACAATCTTGGGCTAATCTTGGGCTAATTGGATCAAGCGAACATGCCCTTAACATTCCAGCTGCCATCCATCTATTTTAGTAGGATATTTTATTTATTTGAGCTTTGAGTTGACCGAATACAATCAAATCATAAATAAAGATTAGTGCTAGCTAAATAACTTCTACTCCTAATTTGACCAACCCGTTTGATCGGTATAAGAAATTAATCAAATAACTTATTTATTGGCCGCAATTATTCTTTTTCAATTAACAACTATAAATTATAATCATTCTTTGGTCATAAATAAAACCGTGCAAATGCTGTATAATTAATAAAACTACGTGTGGTTCATGTAATTAGTAAAACATAACATAACCCCTACATGAAATAAATAAACAAGATTAGTTAACATGAAGTCAACCAGTTGTACGTATTACTTTATAGAAATCTATTGCACTTTGGAAATTAGTAGGTTACTGTTTAATTTCATAAACTAATTGGTAATTTAACACTTTTACATTTCTGAGTACCAAGGTAGCTATATTATGTTTTACTCAAAGAACAAATTAGCTAGTACTTAATAGATTCAACACTTAACAGTTTTGAGTAAGGTCCATGTGGGCCCAAGTATTAAAAGCCCAATAATCATTGAAACTATATTTAATTAACAGAACATAATCTAAAGTAAATAGTCCAAACATAATCCTACCTTGATATATCACCCTCAAGTCATTCCGGCCAACCACCATATAATAACTATCCAGCCACCACTTCCTCTTGCTTCTAGCTCTCTCTCTCGCTATAATTGTGTAAAAAATCACACACTAAGTGTACGGGTATTTGAAGATAAGCATAATTTGGTATTGTGGTTATGAGTTGATTTGTATGGTTATTAATATGATTATAGGGATTGATATATGATGTAAGGATTGTTAAGAGTCTTCATCTTATTTTCTAAACTTTCTTCTTCCATGTTTCAGTACTTATTTCCCTTAATTGATTGTGATGAATCTTCTATCAATAAGACTATAAAACTTATTGAGTGTAAAGGTTAATTAATAGGAAAGGAGTAAAATTTGGGTAGCTAATAAACACGTAGCTATGCTATGCCTAGCTTTGTATAAACAAGGTGGTTAGTCGCCTTTCCTTAACTCCAAAGTTTCAACTTAATGCTCCTAAAATCAATTGTTGAGTATGTTATGAGTCTACTAAAATGACACGTGCCTAGTTAGAATAAGAGTCACCCTTTCTTCTCTTAAGTTGCCGAGTGTTTGGCCATAATTTGAGATGAATTATAAAAATTTTAGACAAATTATCATAGTTATAATTTATAGTTTAGAGACATAGAATAGAAAGACACAAGACATATATTATTATTACCAATTTCAGATTAGGTCCTTCATTTTATCGAAACATCATATTAACCCTCATTATTAATGATCTATTTAACTGACCCCAAAAGAATTTAATGAGCTCTACATTCTCTCAACGAGAAATTACTGAAGTCCAACTAGATCTACTACTGTCCAAACTTAATAAATTAATTTTCTCGATCAATTTAAAATTTAATTTGAACTTCATTTTACTCTTATTTAAAAATACGGGGTATTACATTTTTAATTATCTCTAATTTCATTGATTTAAACCATTTTTGACTTATTAAACTTGCTTTTATTTCTAACACATTTTTCATCGATTTTACCCATTTTGAACTAATTTTATCGATATAAACCATCTTTTTAATCGATTTAACCCACTGTTAACATATAACTAATAACAAATTTTCCCCATTATTATTGTTATCACCCAGTTCTTTCACTAGTTTCACTAATTTTGTCATTAATTTCATCAATTTAACCTAATTTTTACTGATTTTATTTACTTTTTTCACTTAATTAATTGATTGCCCACCTTAAATGATTTGACCATACTCATTTAATTGTTTAATATGCTTTTAACCGATGAAAAAATAGGTTAAACCAATTAAAAATGGGTTTATTGGTAAGAAATTATTTAAATCAATAAATTAGGTGGAGAACGAGTTTAATCGACTAAAAACTATTTTAATCGATGAAAATTGATGAAAAATGAATGAAATCGATCAAAATACTTTAAGCCAAAGGATTAATAGTGAGACAATGAATTAAATCAGTGAAAAATCAAGTTAAATCGGCAAAGAATTGTTTGAATAAATGAAAACAAGTGAAAACCAAGTTCGATCGGTTAGAAAAAAGTTCAAAACCTAGGAAATTTCAAAAATATTACATTATAAAATCTTACAATTATCTCTCTGATGACAATTTCATCCATAAATATTCCATGTCATTTTTATAGATCTTATACATAAACCCTAGGGAAATTTTTGGAAATTCAGAAATAATCCAGGGAAATGTCAAAGATAATGATGCATGGGTTAAATGCGAGACGGCTATAAACTCGTGGAAAATTTTCATAATACCTAGAGAAATGTTTGTAATTGAATATTAACTCAGAGATAAATTACAGTACAGAAAAACAGGCGGCAAACACAATAATTATGTGAGAATAAAATGATAGCAAAGTCCGAATAATCCAAGAAAATTCAACTTGTAATCATAATGGGAAACGGCAAAAAATTTTAATTACTACTATAATCCAAAAACACACACAAAAGATTTTAAAACAATTGCACATACACCCCTCCATGTTTATTTAAATTACATACCTTCATAATTAAGTTTATTCTGTCCAAAATATGATCAAATGTTGACTCTAACATCATTCAATCGCCACCACCTTTACTAAAATTAAAACATGGTAGAGTATTTGCGTTACCTATTGAAACTTCAAAGGACCGTTCATGTAATTTCACATAACATAAGGGATGTATAAGTAATTATCCTCAAATAACAGGATAGACACAAATCCGTACTCATATTTACCAACACGTAAACCTTAAATTAGATGAGGGAAGATTGCAATAGTTTGAATGATAACATTTGCGACCTTGAGGAAAGATGAAGTCGTAATGAGCTAGAGAGAAAAAAAAATTCAATTTTATTAAAATTTGATTGATTTTGCTGTAATTAATAACAAATTCATGGATAAACTGGGGTGGAGAAAATTAAATTGGACCAATAATTCTAGTCAGAGAAGAGAGTGTCCAATTATAATTGGCCCAAAAGTCGAGCACATTAGGACGGGCAGCCAACTTTTAATTTACCCAACTAAACAGAAAAAAAATTGACAGCCCAATTAATTTAGGGCTAATTTAGGCCTTATTTAGCCTAAGTATATTAAACCACCATTAAGGGCGAGGACAATGTTCTTTTTGTCAAAAACTTAAAACGACTAATTTCATCGAATGTAGCCGTAGGTCGGACTCAGTTTCGAGTTCCCCACTTTATGTGCCCGACGCGAAGAATCATGCGGAAGAGCGGTAATAATATTGTCACTGGCGGCGGCAAAAGAAGGAGGAGAGCAAGACCACAAGAGTTTCCCAGAGAAAAAGCAGATAAGGACGACAGGCTGAGTGAGCTTCCAGATTGCCTTCTCCTTCTCATTTTGTCTTTCCTCCCAACAAAAGAAGTTGTGAAGACTTGTTCGCTGTCAAAAAGATGGCAGTTCCTCTGGACTTATATGTCGGAGGTAGATTTGGTCCAAGATAACTGGAATGATGTAGATACCAATAGGTTTGTCGATTGTGTTGGGAAGATGCTTGTTATGCACAGAGGAATCTATTTGAACAAAAAATTTGCTGTTAGTTTCTATTATGACGAAAGTTTTGTGATGTACCAAGTCTTCGTCATTATAAACAAATATAAGAGTCGATCGACATCGAGAACCTCCCCTCTAAGAGTTCACATCGATCATTTACGAATAAACTAACGTCGGCATTGACATTAATCTCTTCGGTCTATCCGACATGGTAATCGACGTTCACTTACAGTTAACCCGTTTACAATCGGATCAAATCAAATACGGAGCACCCATATTCGAACCGAAACGTCCAATCCAGATTCGACCCTGTGATGAATTCTGAAACTATAAATAGCCCTCATAAATGAGATAAAAAGGTACGCACACTCTAAGCAATAAATACGCTCCGACTTCCCAACTCATCTCGAAACTTACTTAAGCATCGGAGGGTTATCGCCGGGTAACCACCGGCATTAACCTGACGTAGTTATCTTTGTTTTCAGGTTAGGATCCCCTATACAAATCGAGGAAAGGCTTGCTTGACCTACCGATCCTCACATTGACGAGTTGTGTTAGAATTGACATCCGGACTCTATACTCGACACCTAAACAAGTCAACTTACCAAAAACATACTCATCAATTGGCGCCGTCTGTGGGAACATTAACTTTGAGAACGTGAAAAATGACTACAAGATCTAAAACAGCCCATGCACGAGAAAAAGAGGGAAATCGCGATCAAAACGGAGAGGGTCAGGGAGATAATTTATTAATTCCTGATCCTGATCCTGCGCCTCATATTGAGGCCGGAACCTCAAGACCACCGGCTCCACCGGTAATACAACTTACAAAAGGCAACCTAAAAGCCATTCTCGATGAAGCCAAGAAGGAGTGGCTCGCGGAGATTAAAGAAACCGCCCTTCAAACTCGACGACCCCCGAATGCTGCCGCCTTCGGTGCACGAACAGGATTCGAGGCTAACGAAACGATAAGTCGAGCCGATCAATATCAGGACAGACATGGCATAGAAGAAGACTTGCAGAAGCAATCTGTCAGAGAAGTCAACAAATTAGCCTCAGAAGTAAGATCGCTGCACCAAAAGCTAGATAAACAAGAAAGGAAGAATGAACCTCCTGTATCTAACTCTCGATTAAGGAAGTCACCATTTTGTGATGAAATATTCTTTGAAAGGTTGCCTCTCGATAAGAGATTGCCCACTCAGTTACCCCGTTACTTCGGAACGGAGGATCCCGATGAACACCTGGCCTCATTTAATCTCCAAATGCAGCTCCACGGCATCTCCGATAATGTAGCGGCAAAGGCATTTTCTACCACGTTGGCCGGGATGGCCCAATCCTGGTTCGGAAGATTGGAGGAAAAATCTATCTTCGACTACGACCAACTTTGTGATAAGTTTATGAGTCAGTTTGGTAGCAAGAGGGCGGTCAGACCCCCTGCAAACCATTTATATTCAATCATACATAAGCCAGGGGAAACTTTCAGAGATTTCATGGGAAGGTTTAACAATGAACTCCTTAAGGTTGAAATGCCAAGAGTTGATTTCCTAATTACTGTTCTTTTCCAGAGCACTTTAAATCGAGGATTCGCCAGTGCAATAGTAAGAGAAAATCCCGCTACATATGAGAAATTAATGGAAATGGCAAATCAATACATGAATGAAGAAGAGATGAATAAATTGAGAGGAACCTTCTTTGGGTTGACGAAGCCGGAAGAGGGACATTCGTCTGGCATACCTGATAAACCAATCCACGGGATACAAGTCAATCGGTCTTATGAAGGTAGAAACAGGAAGGTATATAGAGAAGAGAGAAATCATAATCCAGGAAGACAAGGATTGGGGAGGTCGAATAAAGAATACTATGACAATTACACTCCCCTCAAAAAGCCGAGATCCGAAATCCTATTCGCTATCCAGGACCATAACCTGCTGAGAAAACCAGCTCCAATTAAGGACTACCCAGCCTCAAAAAAGTATTGCCGATTTCATCGACAGAGAGAACATGATACCGATGACTGCTATCAACTTAGAGATGAGATTGAAAGATTGATAGCCGAAGGGCACCTTACGGGGTATATGAAGACATCAAAGAATGAGCAACCTAGAAATCGACAGAAAGACAACCGATCACGGTCGAGATCCCCCGCCAGAAGAGAGCAACGCTCGAAGGATAGGGAAGACCAGCCGAGAAGAGCACAACCTGGAACAATAGTTAATATGATCTCGGGAGGCCCGGCGGGGGGAGACAGTAAAAATTCGAGAAGGGTAGTGTCTCGAGTTATAAGAGATAGAGCCCAAAATGAAAGAAGGGAAGTGTTCTCGATAAGACCAACCCAGCAGAACAAGATGATCGGTTTCGATGAGTCTGACCTACAACCCGATTTCACATCATTCAACAACCAGGATGTACCAGACTGCCCTATGGTGATCACAGCACAGATTGCTGGAGCTACTGTTAAGAGAATCTTAATAGATTCAGGCAGTTCGGCAAATATCCTCTTTCAGGATGCTTTAGAGCGAATGGATCTAGGCCCGACTCCTCTCGACGTGGTAATTACCCCACTTGTGGGTTTCGGAGGCGCTCAAATCATTCCCAAGGGTACGCTTACTTTGTCTCTTTCCTTGGGAGATGAAGGAAATTCGAGAACGAGAATGATAAAATTTTTGATCGTCGACGCACCTTGCGCCTACAATGTCATACTAGGGAGACCAGCTTTAAATAGTTTCCAGGCGGTTATCTCAACTTACCATCAAAAGATGAAATTTCCGACCACTCCAGGGATCGAGAGGAAATCTCCAAATCTACAAACGTGCCTCAATAGCCGTCGAGGCATCGAGAGGAAATCTTCAAATCTTCATATCTGTGATACTGCAGAATGTAACTCGCATGTAATCGAAATATAAGCGACAAACGAGCTAAGTATAAACATATCTCGAGTATGATAAAGGCATCGATTCGATATCAAAATCGACGAAGACACTTGGAGATAAATAATGGAGATCAATTATTTCATTAAATATATCTCGAGTATGATCAAGGCATCGATCCGATATCAAGATAGACGAAGACACTTGGAGATCAATTATTTCATTAAATATATCTCGAGTATGATCAAGGCATCGATCCGATATCAAAATCGACGAAGACACTTGGAGATAAATAATGGGGATCAATTATTTCATTAAACGTATCTCGATTATGGTAAAGGCGTCGATCAAAAGTCAAAATCGACAAAGACACTTAGAGATGGAAAATTAGGATCAACGATTACATTGAATGAGTTAAATATGGAAAGTATCTCGATCAAAGTAAATATATCGATTGTATAAATGGACAACATAGAAATATATTTCGACTATGACGAATGAGATATTGAATGATTATTTTATTCATTATATCAACTTACAAATACAAATGTACAAATGAAAATTACAATACAGCTATCGAAATATAATACAGGCTATTACATCAGTTAAAATCGACTAAGTTGAGGAAACCCCGAGTATTCCTACATATTCGACAACCGAGGACTACTGGAAGACGATCGACTTCGGATTAGCTATAGGCTTAAATATGGAGGTTTTCCGCCTATAGCTTTTCCTCTCATTGGTCGAGGCCTTGAGGGGATGATTCACCCTCGGTGTCAGCGAAGGACAGGAGGATCTTTTTAATTGCAGCATGCTTGCTAGCTAGAAAGACACACCATCTCAGTCAATAACTTGACCATGGGTGATGGGTCTCTCTGCTTCGATCAAGCGACAGAAGAGGAAAAAGTCGCTCAGTATTTTTGCGCTTTAAGTCCTCCACCGTCTGATCGGCTGCCATACCTTCCACCTCACCCCTGCCCTTCGAATCCTCGGAAGCACCTCGAAATCTTCGAGGACCGACATATATTGCAGAGTGCCGATCCAATGAGGATTCCGAGACGCCCCCGGGTGAACCTCGTTGTCGTTACCGATGCCACCCATTCGAACAACGAGGCCCACCCATTGAAGTACACCTTTTACCGATACCACCCAATCGAAACGAATACCATATTTAATTTTTTGGTCTGGAGGTCGAGCAGGATGAAAAGTCCCAAAGAAGGAGAAGGGACCCTTCGATAAACTAATATCGAAAAATGGACTATCGAGGAAGGTTTCTCTCGGAAGTTTCTGTAAAAGGGACATGTTTGTATGATTTTTGGTGTGGAGAAAGAGATGAAACCCTCCACATATTTATAGGGTTGGCCCATCCAATCCAACGACTCTGAATTATTAGGTTCTACGGTCAAGATGTAATGCATTTAAGTAGCCGACTGTTACGCTACCCGAGGTAACTGACGCGGCCTATATCCAACGGTCCAAGAGAAGCCACGTTTAACGGCTGAGATTGTTCCCGTTTAATGTGCTGACCGTTTCAACTACCCTGAAGTATTAATGCTTTAATTTACAATTATGACATCACCCTGACACCTTGAACATATCGACCTATCGACTTACCGAAAGGGCCTCTTTAGTACGTATTCATACCTCGATGTACAAAAGATATTATACTACGAAGGAGCAAATCATTATTATCAAATTAGACAGAGGTTTGATCGACTTAATCCGACTAAACGATAAGATAAGCGACAACAAGCCTCGAATATACTCAGATGATGAGGTGCCGACTAATAAGCACACATCAAGATATATGACTTGCGAACAGAATAAAGATACACAAACTAAACATAATCGATTAAAAAGTTCAACATTAGATTAATGACAGAAAAGTTCAACATTCAATTAATGAAAACCGACATATTCAACATTCCTTACAAATTACATATAAACAGCAAAACACGCCACCCACGCGCGACTCGATAACCAGAATACCGAGCTTTAGAGGAAACAGAAGTTTTTTCTTTTTTCAAACTCAAGGCCAAAATAAATGCCGTCAACAATCGTTATGGGTCTGAAAATTGAGGAGATCGACGTGATCGGAGGAAGTCGACTTGGGAACTTCACCTCCTTGATCAGTATTCTCAGCTCTCAGCTTGGACGCTTGCAACTCGAGTAGGAAGCCAAATTCATGGTCCTCGGGAGCACCCTTGGATTCATCTTCTATCAAGAAATCCAAGTTAAGCGGAACGCCGTTTTCGTCTGAAGTGGCGCTAAGCTTCGTCTCGTCGAAACGATCGTTCAGGAAGCCGAGCGCCCTACACTGCTTCCAACCCTTCTCAAAGACCTTGGATAGATCGATTCCAGATTGACGTTCAACAAGCTCCTCATAAACGACGCTGTTAAAAAATTCGGTAACAACAGCCTTCCTCTCAGCAGCAGTCGCTTCACTACGACTCCTCAATCCTTCTTGTCGACCCAATTCAAAGCTGTTGGCAGCCTCTTCCTTCAACTTCAAGGCTAATTCTTGATCTTTTTGCTCAAGTTTTGCCTCCAACTCGGCGATACGACCATCTTTCGCCGTCGCCTCTTGCTCCAGAACAACCACATTTTCACTGACTTCTTTCATCTTCTCCTCCAGATGACCAACCTTTTTCTTCAGATGAGAGCAAGAACTTTTGCTCTTCTCGTGACGCTTGCCCAGGCTATGATGTCGGGCAGCTGAAGAATAGATGGTCTGACTTAACTGCAAGATTCGAAACTCTCCATTATTAATATGAATTGAAAGCAAACAGATCATGTATCGATATCGAGAGAAGAATACCGAAAGAAGGAGAGACGCTTGCAATCGTAGGATGTCCGCATCATCTTTCTTCAGAAGCGTGGCGTGATCCTCGAAAGACACGGTCGACAAAAATTTATCCCAGGCCTGAGGCGTGATTGAAGAATCCAAGATTGCAGGATTCATCATCGAAATGTCAGCCGTCCTCGATCCCAGCTTTCTTTTATGTTCCTCGAGAATAAACTCAAGGTTACCTCCAGCAGGGGCAGGGATCTCGCTACTAGTAGGGGTCGATAGATCATCTTCCCTTGCCTTTTTTGACGAAGGGATATCTTCTTGATCGACTTCAGTAGACACTGGTCTTTTTCCCTTGACATTTTCTTGTTCTCCCTCCACTTGATGATTGGTCGGTGGAGGGATAGTGCTCGAGTGACCAGGAGCTTTCGAGTTTTTCTCGGTAGCAGTAGTTGGAGACGGGGGCACCGGTGGTTTCACAAGGAGTTGAGACTTCCATATCGATCTAAGGTAACGATTAGACATGGGGACGATGTTTTCTGCACAAACAAATATATTAAAAGAATATATCAATGTATTATGTAAAGAAAACACGCAGAACTATTAAAACTACCTAAGGAAGGACAATCGACAGGTAAGGGAGCCATCGACATTCCTCCTAAACTCAAAACTGGCTCCCGCAGAAGTGCATTAGTATCGTAAGTCGATTCCGACAACTGAGAAAGAAAGTCGGGCCCCCATGAAGGTTCAGGTATGTTCTTCAAATGAATGGCACCCGACCTCCATTCGCGTGTCGTCCTCCATACGTAGTTCTCAGGGCCATGAACGAAGATAAACCTATTTTTCCAACCCTTTCCATGGGATGATTTTAGATCACTAAGAAACCTAACTTTGGGTTTTGACCGTACAAAATAAAAACTTCATTGGATTGAGGGGAAGGACGGACATCGAATAAACCACAAAAATTAGCGAAAGAAGCGGGTTGACCGACCGCTTTCATCACTATACAGAAGGCAATGATATAACCAATAGCATTAGGAACCAATTGAGTAGGGCATAAACCAAGACCATTAACTATTTCGATGAATTCATTTGCTAAAGGAAAACGGAGGCCATTTTCCAGACTATCGATATGGAAGGCTCTATAGCCGCTCGGAGGCTTATTCATCCTATCATCCGACGATGGCATCTTAATACCCCAACCTGAGGGGAATTCATACTTCAATACCAACGACTCGTCAGACATACGTAGACGACATGCATATATGGTACTAAATAAGTCTTTCGTTCGATGACGATCCGACTTAGACCCTGAAGGAATCATAACTTCCTTATTCGGACGCCTTACAGAACCTATCGACACACCTTCCCCTTCCCCGACAGATTCATTTCCTATGGACTTAGACCCACCTGACATAAATGAGTAAAAGAGATAGAAATACCTAAGAGGGAGGGAATACTCCGACTAAGATGCTCCAAGCTATCGCTGATCGACAAAGCTCCGACAACCTTCCGCCCAGGACGTTTTTGTAAGTATGAACAGTTAAACTACTAACGTCATATATATAGGCGGGGATTCCTAAGGAGCGCGCCCATTGGTAAAATTGTTTGAAAAGTTGTGGCGGTTGATTCAATATTTCGGCCCAATAACGTTCCTTTCGAATAGCCGGCCCAATTAATTAGCCCATTTTTCAATACTCGAAATCGAAGATTCGATCAGAAGTGCTCGAAAACAAAGTAACTAGAAAGTTACATGTTTTATCAAATCAAACGAATATGTTAAACAAGTACTGTTATATAATTATCGATCAAAATGGGACGTTGACATTGCAACAATGCAATTAAAAATATTCTAGATAATCTATTGTTTATACAGATCCTACTTAAACTACTACTAATCTGATGGAATCAAACATCCGAACTCGTGCGCTCGTGCGGTTTCGACTTCTTCATCTATACCAATAAGCTCAGGAGGCTGACATTGCTCGTCAAGCGCCGCCCCTATCATTGAAGGATCAAAATCTGCGGTAAGAAAACCTCTGTATCGACATTGTTTGATGGTCTTCTCATGCATTTCGACCAACGAATCTCCCATCCTAGCGTCTGCGAGGTGTTCGAAAACAGGAGACGCAAGAAACTCTTTCACGATAGCCAAACGTTGGTCAGGGGACACGACCCTGGCTTCTGGGGGATACCCAGATTGAGCACGTTCGACTTCCCGGGTGGCGATACTAAGCTGTTTAATCGCCTCCTCGAGCTGCTGCTCTCGTTCTTTCATGGCGACTTCATGTTCAGCCTTAAGTTTTTCCATTTCTTCTCTCGCGAGATCCGCCTGGAAGTAGCCTTGAAACATATATTGCGTTACCTGCGTAAAACGAAACACCTGATTTCTGGTACATGACTTGTTATCAATACTACAAAATTAATATCGAGAAACAGTACTTACCGCCGAGACTGCCCGCCCGGAGCTGTGTAAGTTCTTCTGCAGCGATTTTCTCGACAACCACCTCTGGTCGCGACTGTAAACACTATGAATAAAACTTTGGAACCCAGTATCCTTTGAGTCTCGTTGAAGAACTGAATCACTGGGGCCCAAACCTCCAGGATATTTATGCTTAGAATCGACCCATTGAGATATCGAAAAATTAAGATCGACCTCATCGTCATCAGAGCTTTCATCGCTGACATCTTCAATCGAAACGACGGGATCATTTTCCGCCTTCAAAACCGTCTCTTCCTCTCTGCGAGGCCTCTTTCCTCGTTTAATCTCAATTCGACGAGCCTCATAGTCACTTACGCTCTTCGCTCTGCCCTCCGCGCTAGCTCCAGCCATGACGCCAAAGCCTTGTGGCCACTTGCGTCGATTCTCGGCCTCGAGAGCTTCCCGTTTCTTCCCTTTTGGCGCGAGCATGGCAATCCTAAGAAGGTCATCTAAGGAAGGATAAGTTCAAGACCTCGCTTTACAATCAAACTCTCGAACTTGGGGGACTCCCACTGAGATACAAGCAGAATTTAAAATTCAAAATTCAACGATCATCACTTCAAAACTTCTAGAGTTCGACTTACACTCGAACTCTAGAACTTGGGGGACTCTTGATGTACCAAGTCTTCGTCATTATAAACAAATATAAGAGTCGATCGACATCGAGAACCTCCCCTCTAAGAGTTCACATCGATCATTTACGAATAAACTAACGTCGGCATTGACATTAATCTCTTCGGTCTATCCGACATGGTAATCGACGTTCACTTACAGTTAACCCGTTTACAATCGGATCAAATCAAATACGGAGCACCCATATTCGAACCGAAACGTCCAATCCAGATTCGACCCGGTGATGAATTCTGAAACTATAAATAGCCCTCATAAATGAGATAAAAAGGTACGCACACTCTAAGCAATAAATACGCTCCGACTTCCCAACTCATCTCGAAACTTACTTAAGCATCGGAGGGTTATCGCCGGGTAACCACCGGCATTAACCTGACGTAGTTATCTTTGTTTTCAGGTTAGGATCCCCTATACAAATCGAGGAAAGGCTTGCTTGACCTACCGATCCTCACATTGACGAGTTGTGTTAGAATTGACATCCGGACTCTATACTCGACACCTAAACAAGTCAACTTACCAAAAACATACTCATCATTTTGCTTCCAATGTTGATACTTGGGTTCAATTTGCTGTAAAAAATAAGGTGAAAGATATTACTTTAAGGTGTCTCCTCGGAAGCTTGTACTTTTACGAGTGGGATTCCTTCGACTACTTGTACAAGTTGCCTCAGATGTTGTACTCAAATTCATCCTTGACAGATTTGACCATATATTTTTGTGATGTTATTCCTCGAGGAGTTGTAGCGTGGGAATCTTTGAAAAGCTTATCAATTGGGGGTGTTACATTGCAGGATAATATAATGGAAAATATATTATCAGGTTGTCCTGTTTTGGAAGTCCTGTGTTTAACAGAATTTCAGGGATTGAATTGTTTGAACATTTGCTCTCAAAATCTTAAAAAACTTGTCATAGAACGTTGGAATGGATCTCTTCTTGAAATTTCAGCACCTTACATACTTGATTTATCGATTTCAGTTGATATTTCCGATGAAGCAGCTAATTTTAGGCTAAAAAGTATATCGTCGGTTGTCCGAGCTAAACTTTACTTTGAATATTCGGGATTTTTTTAGGAGCACGATGGCCCTCGTAGCTCAATGAATTATATGAAAGAATTACTTGAAAACGTTAAGTATGTTGAGGAGCTTGAATTGGGACCATGGTGCATCAAGGTGTGAGCTCTATATTCTTATTTTAATCACATTTGCTTAAAAGATTTTATCCTTAAAATGACACCTTAAAATGAAAGATTCTATATTCTTATTATGAATTGTAATGCAGTTTTACTTATCTACTTTATATTTCTTTTGATTTTTCAATATATGTACAAGGTTCTCTCGGTGATGGAGGCGAAAGGCTGGAAGCTTCCACAATCTACACGTTCGTGCTTGACTCTAAATCCGTGGAGGCTTAAAGAAGCCGTTCCAGGCATTCTAGGCATTCTGAAATCTTCTCCAAACCTCACGACATTGGTCGTAGAAGGAATATTTGTACAGGTAAAGGGTATACTCTTTAGCAAAAGATTAACAAGATCTTGAAGTATGGGCTAATATACGGCAATGTGAACCATGTTTTTTAAATACATATGATTGTATTCGGTATCATCCCAACTTATCCATCATTCTTGTTTCTAGGCATACGCCCCTCTGGATGGAGCTGAAAAATACTTACATAATAATGATTTTGATTTTGATGCATTTCATTTGAAGAGTGTAAAGATCAATAACTTCATAGACGATGATCTTCCTGGCGAACCAATGCTGACAATGGCTCGAATTTTAGAAAAGATGGTCATCAGTACAAAAAAACTGATCGAATTTTCCTAGAGCCTCACCTGAAGCAGTAGTCATGGTCGATAACTGATCAGAACAACTAGAAGTACTATTTAGTATTTTGGTGATGCTAATTTCTTACCAATATATTCAGGTCTACTGATATTAGATGGCCATATATTTATATCACTGAATGAGTTGTTGGTGACCTTAAATACATTTTCCATTTTCTGTACCTTTTACTAGTACTTATTGGGTCTTTATATATATGTCTTTGATTGGAAAAATAGGGGCCAACTTGTCTTTAATTGGAATTCAGATTTGTGAAAAATAGGCTGATGTGCATTGCCTAGCTAGCTTACTTTAATAGGAATGGAAGTGTTCTTATTTTCTTTAAAAATGAAAATTGTGATGAGTTGAGCCAAGTTTAAGTAGATTTATTATACATTTAGTACTAGGTTGCCAAAGCTCTTGCGATTCGGGATGCTTGCAAGTTTCTGAACAAGATAGGTGTCCACAATGTTGTTTTTGAAAGTGATTGTCTCCTTGTTGTTCAAGCATTTTGGGAAGATAATATGGATTGGGCAATTTCCTCGATCGTTCTGGAAATACGGGAGTTTTGGGCTTCTTGGCTTAAGTGGAGCTTCAAGTTTGTTTCTCGATCGGCAAATTGCACTGCCCATAATCTTGCCGCTTGGGTTTTTTCCCGTAATTTGTCTTTATTTCTCTCTCCGGTTTGTTTACCTATTAGTTTGTTTTGTTATGGACCATTAGTTTGTTTGTGATGGAGGTTATCCTCTCGTAAACTGGTTAACTTTTATTTAATCTTTGAATTTAAGTTTTTTTTTTTAAAAAAAGTAATAGTTTAGTGGTGCTAAATTTAAAAATTAATACAGAGGAAATGATATGAACATACATTTCACATACCCATGATCGAGTTTTCGTATTTAAAACGAAGTATGGAAACTATTTGATAGGGATGTATAATGCATTCTACATACAAATCTTTTTTGGAGTTGCAAGTGCAATTTGAATCTTGTTCATCAGATTGAGTTTTTACCCAAATTCGGTTCAAATTCATGACTTAACTTTACAATAAATAAAGTATCTAAAGCCAAATCAAACCTCATAAAGTTTCACTCTCTCTTTTTTTTTTTTTTTTTTTTTCATAACATTAGTATAGTTGCTTATAGATTTGCATAATAAACTTTTTTTTTTTAATTATCAATTCCATGGTAAGGACCTCACCAAACCCACGTCAAACCAAGTCTAATCCAATTAAATAAAAATGTCTTCTCCTTTTTACTTACTCATATGCAGGGGCGGATCCAAGATTTTTGGTCGGGGGCTAAATTTATACAAAAAAAAAAGAAAAATCTATCAAAGAAACTTAAAATTTATATTATTCACGAGAAAATATATGACGCAATACAAAAATGGGGTGGTGGAGTTTGACAAAAATAAATCCCACGAAATATTTTAAGTACATATGATACCCCATTATAGTTTCAAAAGTACCCAAAATATCTACATATTTACTTTAATAATTGACTACGACAATTTTTCATCTTTTGAAATCGGTCCATGACAATATCGTTAAAAATACTACTAACTATGTCTCTCTCTATAAACTATCATTTAGCCATTTTTCATCCATTCGGTCACGAAGTCGATTCTTTACTATCTTTGTAGCCGAAAAAACTCTCTCCACTAATGCAGTTGCAACGGGTAGAATAAGCGTCAATGTCATAAGTTTGTAAACCATCGAGAATGCGACATGTCTTTTAGTTGCAACCATCTTCTTAGCAAGATCACAAATCCCTTTCAATCTAGAAAAATCATCACTTGATCGAACATCCCTAATATAATTTTCAAGTTGATTGGGAAGAGCCGAGAGCTCAAGAAAAGAGAACTCATTTGGAGATGTTTTTTTTATTTTTTGATAAACTCATTTGGAGATGCTGAGAGTAGAGAAAAAATGGACTTTTCATTGGGGCTTAAAAATTAAATAGAGTGAGTTATTATTAAAGTGAATTGTGTGATATTAATTGGACTAAGATTATATTTTGGTTAAAAATTTACTAATTTATTGATTTTTTTTCATACACCACTACTATATTAAAAAAAAATCAAAATTTCAGGGGGGCTTGTCCCTTAGTCCGTCCGCCTATGCTCATATGGAGTATTTAATTAGGTTGGAGACACAAAAAAAATGAAAAGTGATTTTTAAATGACAAAACGCAAAGATTGTTGATTAATTCAAGAACCTATACCCTAACTACGATAATATTATTATTTGCCATCCATATTAACTGAAAACCCATTAATATCGGAAAAAAGTAAACCCTTTGTTCTTTGATTGATTTTGATTTAACTCTTTGTTCACCATTTTTTGTCGATATAAATAGTTCCTCATCGATTTAATTCATTTTTCATCGTTTTTATGTTTTTTATTTTCTTGAATAGTTTTAATAGATGGAAATTGATTAAAAATGGGTGAAACTGATCAAAAGCAGTTTAAATCGATGAAGATTGGTGAAAAATGAATGAAATCGATCAAAATGATTTAAACCGATGATTATTAGTGAAAAATGGATTAATTCAGTAAAAATAAGGTTAAATCGCTAAAAAAAAGGTTGAATCGATGGACCGGTTAAAAAAAGTCTAAATCTATGAAATTTTAAAAATCTTACAATTATTTCTCTGATGACAATTTTATTCATAAATTATTCCATATCATTTTTATAGATCTTATACATAAACCCTAGGGAAAATTTGGAAATTCAGGAAATAATTCATGAAAATGTCAAAGATAATGATGCATGGATTAAATGTGAGACGGTTATAAACTTGTGGGGAATTTTTCATAATACCTAGAGAAATGTTTGTAATTGAATTAAGTCGAATATTATTCATAATTTACACCAGAGATAAATTACACTAGAGAAAAATAGGCGACAAACACAATAATTATGTGAGAATAAACTGATAGCAAAGTCCGAATAATCCAAGAAAATTCAACTTGTAATCATAGTGGGAAACGGCAAAAAATTATAATCACTACTATAATCCAAAAACACACACAAAAGATTTTAAAACAATTGCACATACACCCCTCCATGTTTACTTAAATTACATACCTTCATAATTAAGTTTATTTCTGTCCAAAATATGATCAAATGTTTGACTCTAACATCATTCAATCACCTCTACCTATACTAGAATTAAAACATAGTAGAGTATTTGTGTAACCTATTGAAACTTCAAAGGACCGTTCATGTAATTTCACATAACACAAGGGATGTATAAGTAATTATCCTCAAATAATAGGATAGACACAAATCCGTACTAATATTTACCTACACGTAAACTTTAAACTAGATGAGGGAAGATTGCAATAGTTTGAATGATAACATCTGCGACCTTGAGGAAAGATGAAGTCGTAATCGTAATGAGCTAGAGAGAAAAAAAAATTCAATTTTATTAAAATTTGATTGATTTTGCTGTAATTAATAACAAATTCATGGATAAACTGGGGTGGAGAAAATTAAATTGGACCAATAATTCTAGTCAAAGAAGGGAGTGTCCAATTATAATTGGCCCAAAAGTCGAGCGGATTAGGACGGGCAGCCCAATTTTTAATTTACTCAACTAAACAGAAAATTGGCAGCCCAATTAATTTAGGGCTAATTTGGGCCTTATTCAGCCTAAGTACATTAAACCACCATTAAGGACGAGGACAATGTTCTTTTTGAGAACTTGAAACGACTAATTTCATCGAATGTAGCCGTACACTGAACCGAGTCTAGGAAAAAGATTTCGAGAGGGTTTTCATTAAAAATAGAGCTTGAAGTCAGATCCATATGTGTTTGTTTTGTAAATAGAAAGAATCATGCCTGTTAATAGGTATATTCTTCATATATGTAAATAGAAAGATGAAGTCGTAATGAGCAAAGAGAAAAAAAAAATTCAATTTTCTTAAAATTTGACTGGTTTTGCTGTAATTAATAACAAATTCAGGGATAAACTGGAGTGGAGAAATTAGTTGGGTCAATAATTCTAATCGGAGGATGGAATGTCCAATTATAATTGGCCCACAAGTCGAGCGGATTAGGACGGGCAGCCCAGGTTTTAATTTGCTCAACCAAACAGAAAATTGACAGCACCATTAATTTAATTTAGGGCAAAATTGGGCCTTATTACCCAAACCGAAGGCGGCCTAAGTATATAAGTATAAATCACCATCTTTTTGAGAACTTAAAACGACTAATTTCATCGAATGTAGTACTGTCATTGGCGGCGGCCTAAGTATATAAGTATAAAGGATTTCGAGAGGGTTTTGATTAAAGAATCATGCCGAAGAGCGGTAATAGTACTGTCATTGGCGGCGGCAAAAGGAGGAGGAGAGCAAGACCACAAGAATTTCCCAGAGAAAAAGCAGAGGAGGAGGACAGGCTGAGTGAGCTTCCAGATTGCCTTCTCCTTCACATTCTGTCTTTCCTCCCAACAAAAGAAGTTGTGAAGACTTGTTTGCTGTCAAAAAGATGGCAATTCATCTGGACTTATATGTCGGAGGTCGATTTGGTCCAAGATAACTGGAGTGATGCAGATACCCGTAGGTTTGTCGATTGTGTTGGAAGGATGCTTGTTATGCACAGAGGAATCTATTTGAACAAATTTGCTGTTAGTTTTTATTATGACAAACGTTTTGCTTCCAATGTTGACAATTGGGTTCAATTTGCTATAAAAAATAAGGTGAAAGATATTTCTTTAAGGTGTCGCCTCGGACGCTTGCGCTTTTTCGCGCGGAATTTCTTCGACTACATGTACGAGTTGCCTCAGATGTTGTACTCGAATTCATCCTTGACAGGTTTGACCATATATTTTTGTGATGTTATTCCTCGAGGAGTTGTAGCGTGGGGATCTTTGAAAAGCTTATCAATTGGGCGTGTTACATTGCAGGATAATATAATGGAAAATATATTATCAGGTTGTCCTGTTTTGGAAGTCTTGTGTTTAACAGAATTTCAGGGATTGAATTGTTTGAACATTTGCTCTCAAAATCTTAAAAAACTTGTCATAGAACATTGGTTTGGATCTCTTCTTCAAATTTCAGCACCTTATTTACTTGATTTATCGATTTCAATTGATATTTCCGATAAACCAGGTAATTTTAGGCTAAAAAATATATCGTCGGTTGTCCGAGCTAAACTTTACTTTGAACATTCGCGATTATTCAAGCACAATGACCCTCGTAGCTCTATGAATTATATGAAAGAATTACTTGAAAACGTTAAGTATGTTGAGGAGCTTGAATTGGGACCATGGTGCATCAAGGTGTGAGCTCTATATTCTTATTTTAATCACATTTGCTTAAAAGATTTTATTCTTAAATTGACACCTGATATTATGTGTTTTCCCCCCTTATCTTTCATTTGAATTTTGCTTAATTGTAATGCATTTTACTTATCTAGTTTATATTTCTTTTGATTTTTCAATATATGTACAAGGTTCTCTCGGTGATGGAGGCGAATGGCTGGAAGCTTCCACAATCTACGCGATCGTGCTTGACTCTAAATCCGTGGAGGGTTAAAGAAGCCGTTCCAGGCATTCTAGGCATTCTGAAATCTTCTCCAGACCTTACGACATTGGTCGTAGAAGGAAGATATGTACATGTAAGGGTATACTTTTTAGCAAAAGATTAACAAGATCTTGAAGTATGGGCTAATATACGGCAATGTGAACCATGTTTTTTGTAGGACCACGTCCGTCTGGATGGAGCTGCAAAATACCTACATAATAGTGATTTTGATTTTGATGCGTTTCATTTGAAGAGTGTAAAGATCAATAACTTCATAGACGATCGTCTTCCTGATGAACCAATGCTGACAATGGCTCGAATTCTGCTTGAGAGGTCAAGGGTTTTAGAAAAGATGGTCATCACTACAAAAGAACAGATCAAATTTTCATCATTTGAGGGTTCACGCAATCTTGCGGAAATAGCTAGAAAGCTGCTTACTTTTCCTAGAGCCTCACCTGAAGCAGTAGTCATGGTCGATAACTGATCAGAACAACTTTAATTTCTCTAGGTGATATGAAGTACTATTTAGTATTTTGGTGATGTTGATATTAGATGACCATATATATGTTTATGTTACTTATTGAACCCGAATGAGTTGTTGCTGACCTTAAATACATTTTCCATTTTCTAAGTATTTGTCTGAGTTGAATAAAGTAGAAAGTTTTGGGTCTTAATATTTAAGTGGGGTGGATATATGTCTTTGATTGGAAAAATATGGGCCAACTTGTCTTTAAT
Organism: Penstemon barbatus; assembly: GCA_003313485.2. Taxonomy (NCBI): domain Eukaryota; kingdom Viridiplantae; phylum Streptophyta; class Magnoliopsida; order Lamiales; family Plantaginaceae; genus Penstemon; species Penstemon barbatus. Next base: position 23,506,070 of record CM064881.1, read on the forward strand.
TGGAATTCAGATTTGTGAAAAGTAGGCTGATGTGCATTGGCTAGCTTACTTTAATAGGAATGGAAGTGTTCTTATTTTCTTTAGAAATGAAACTTGGGATGAGTTAAGCCAAGTTTCAGTAGATTTATTATACAACTGCTACTAGTTTAGTGGTGCTAAATTTACAAATACAGAGGAAATGATATGAACATACATTTCACATACCCATGATCGAGTTTTCGTATTTCCATGGATCAAAATTTCGTTTCGAATGTTTGTTTCAGCCAGGCAATATTTTTCGAGATTATTCGCAAAGGTTTTGGAAATACTAGGGAAAAATTGTAAAAAAAAAAGTTACTAAATTTGGTAGAATAACAGAGTTTCTGAATTACATCTTGTTTTCGTTTCGCCTGATTCAAAAAGGGAAATTTTTTTATGTTTAGATAAAAAAATGGAAATTATGATCTATGCGTATTTCAAATGAAGTATGGAAACTATTTGATAGGGATGTATAATGTACTCTACATACAAATTGTTTTTGGACTTGCAAGTGCAATTTAGATCTTGTTCATCAGATGGTTCAAATTCGGTCAATTCATGACTTAATTTTAAATTAAATGAAATATCTAAAGCCAAATTAAACCTAATAAAGTTTCTCTCCTTTTTTTTTTTTTTTCCATAACATTAGTATAATAACTTATCCTCAATAGATTTGTATAATAAAGGGTTACTATCAATTGAAAGAATTTATCAATTCCATGTTAATGACACACCAAACCCATATTTTCATGAGTCTGTCTAAAAGTCATTTGTGGTGAAGACCCCTTTGTGCGTAGAGTGTACAGCAGTATGAGAGTATCCCAAGGCTTGGTGGAGGCACATCCTGCGATTTACATCATTCAGAGTTCTAAGACAAGGATTCTGAGGGTCCATAATTAGTCTAGTGTAATCTTCAACACCTGGGTTATAAAAAAAAATAATAATAATAATGTCTTCTCCTTTATACTTACTCATATAGAGTATTAAATCAGGTTGGAGACACAAAGAATATGAAAAGTGATCTTTCAATGGTAAAACGCAAAGATTGTGGATTACTTCAAGAACCTATACCCTAACTACGATAAATATTAATTGCCATCCATATTAACTGAAAACCAATTAGCCTCTATAAAAATTAAAAGAAAACAAGCCCATTTTCAAATAAACCACTCACTAAAATGGAAAAGCAGGAAAATGTGTCACCAACAACGACAATAATAGAGCTTTTTGCATGTTATTTTCATGGCTTTTCCTTTAGGCTATGTTTGGTTTATGGATTTGAGTGAGTAAAATGCAAATGAACAAGAAATGAAGCTCAACGTTGCGTCCTTAGATGCAAGAGAAAACATTTTTCCTAGCGTTTTACTACTTGAAATTCGAGAATCAAACATAGCCTTACAGATTGAAACAGAGGAATATCAAAGGTCCCAAAACGTGACCGTTTCTAGGAGCTGCAGTGAAATTCCTATAACTCTCAAACTTCTCCATATTTAGGTGGTGTTTTCAAATGCTTGAGCTTTTACTTAAGTTAGAGATTTTTGAAAAATTACTTAAAAGTAGTTGAGAATATAAAGTGGAAGGTGTTTGCATTTTAAGAGGAAAAGTGTTTTATTGGGTAGTGTTTGCAAATTAAGAGGAAAAAAAGACCTCCAAAAGCTAAAAGCAGCCCATTTGCTACTTCTGCTTTTATGTCCTTTTTAGCTTTTTTAAGAGAATCTAGTAGAGAAGTTGAAATGGAAAACATATCATTAAGTACTTTTAAATGAAAAAAAGCAAAAAAATGATTTTATAAGTTTTCGAAAACACCACCTTAGTTCCGTGAAAATCACGTCTCCGAAATTTACACAGTTTTTGGTCATTTTGACCAATTTCACTGATCTAAACGGTTTTTGATCTAATTGAATTTGATAGATTATTTTTTAAACTCAATTTGAACAAAAGTTGAATTTTTTCATAAGTAATAATTAGTGTATAGATACACAATTTAGTTTAGACACAATAAAAAGTAAAAGAAAAGAATATAAATACATTTATGAAAGGCAATAACAAAATGTGATTTTAAAACAAATATGTTTTTCTGTTTCTTTTTCAAATTCAATACTCTTTAAAAAGTTAATTACATCACAAAATAAGAATTTTAAACCACCATTAAGGACGAGTACAATGTTCTGGAATTGCCCCTACATATTCTTCATTATAATTAATAGGGGGAATTGTACCAAAAAATATAAAAATTTAATAGGGGGAAATACATTTTCCACCCTTAGAGTAATGGGTTGGTATCAATTACCCCTAAAGTATTAATTGTAACACTTACCCCCCTCTATTATAGTTTTGTAGTTTTAAACATATGGGATAAGAGGGGGGTAAATGTTATATTTGATAGGGGGAAACAGTATTTCACCATAATTAATATTCTTCATTATAATTAATAGGGAGAATTGTACCCAAAAAAAAAAAATAATTAATAGGGGGAAATACATTTTCCACCCTTAGAGTAATGGGTTGGTATCAATTACCCCTAAAGTATCAATTGTAACACTTACCCCTCTCTATTATAGTTTTGTAGTTTTAAACATATGGGATAAGAGGGGGGTAAATGGTATATTTGATAGGGGGAAACAGTATTTCACCATAATTAATATTTCCTCCGTCCCATTTATTTTGCTCCCTTTGTTGCAGTACCGGTCAAACTTTTCAATCTTGTAAGTGATTTATTATTAAGATTGTTAATCGGACCTTGTGAGCCGAGCTTTAAGTAGCTCGAACTCAAATAATGTCGAGCTTCATAGTTATAGGCTCAAACTCGGCTCATAAATTTTCTTTTTTCTCTGGCTCAAACTCGGCTCATGTAATTTTTCGGATTTCGGTTCTATATCGGTCTTATATCGAGTTTGTTAATATAGGCACAAATAGCTTGATGTATAAAATATTTAGATTACCGAAACACATATGAATAGACTACTATTACTTAAGACATGAGTATATATTATTAAATAATATTTTAACTGAAAGATCGAGTTATTTGTCCACATTTTTTAAGATACGTTTGATCTATATGAACATGCAGTAGTGTTTTAGAGTCTCAATACTCCAATATATTGACCTGTATCTTTTTATCTTTGATTTAATTTTTTTTTGGATTTTGGTCATTAGTACGAAATTGATATACCAACATATATGTGAGTTTACATTATAACTTTTTTGTAAGTTTACTTAATAAAAATAACAAATAATAACTATAACTACAATACAAATAATTAATTGTAATATTTAAAACAATCACATGTTCAGGCTTTATTCGGGCTGAGTCGTATTAGGCTCAAGTTCAGCTCATAAATTGATCGGGTTTAATATAATGGCTCAAACTCGACTCGGCTCACAAATATTCGGGTTGAGCCATCGGGCTTCGAGTAGGCCCGACTCAATTGACAGTCTTGTATATTATATTAAATTATTCATATTTGTGATGTATTAAACCTTTTAAATATTAATTTATATAGTGTCATGTGATATTATCAATTTATTATAGAAATTAGTTAATTATATTATTTATTATGATTTTTAGATATTTAGTAAAGTTGATAATTGGGACGGAGGAGGAAAGATGAAAGGTTCCAAGAAACTTTTTGAGAAGTTAAAACAACTAATTTCATTGAATGTAGCTGTACACTGAACCGACTCAGAAAAAGATTTGGAGGGGGTTTTGATCAAATAAAGCTTGAAGTCATATCCATATGTGTTTGTTTTGTAAACAGAAAGAATCATGCCGAAGAGCGGTAATAGTACTGTCATTGGCGGCGGCAAAAGGAGGAGGAGAGCAAGACCACACAAAGAAAAAGCAGAGGAGGAGGACAGGCTAAGTGAGCTTCCAGATTGCCTTCTCCTTCTCATTCTGTCTTTCCTCCCAACAAAAGAAGTTGTGAAGACTTGTTTGCTGTCAAAAAGATGGCAATTCATCTGGACTTATATGTCGGAGGTCGATTTGGTCCAAGATAACTGGAATGATGCAGATACCCGTAGGTTTGTCGATTGTGTTGGGAGGATGCTTGTCATGCACAGAGGAATCTATTTGAACAAATTTGCTGTTAGTTTCTATTATGACGAACGTTTTGCTTCCAATTTTGATACTTGGGTTCAATTTGCTATAAAAAATAAGGTGAAAGATATTACTTTAAGGCGTCGCCTCGGACACTTGTACAAGTTGCCTCAGATGTTGTACTCAAATTCATCATTGACTGGTTTGACCATATATTTTTGTGATGTTATTCCTCGAGGAGTTGTAGCGTGGGAATCTTTGAAAAGCTTATCAATTGGGGGTGTTACATTGCAGGATAATATAATGGAAAATATATTATCAGGTTGTCCTGTTTTGGAGGTCTTGTGTTTAACAGAATTTCGGGGATTGAATTGTTTGAACATTTGCTCTCAAAATCTTAAAAAACTTGTCATAGAAGATTGGTTTGGATCCCTTCTTGAAATTTCAGCACCTTATGTACTTGATTTATCGATTTCAGTTGATATTTCCGATGAAGCAGGTAACTTTAGGCTAAAAAGTATATCGTCGGTTGTCCGAGCTAAACTTTACTTTGAACATTCTGGATTTTTTGAGGAGCACGATGGCCCTCGTAGCTCAATGAATTATATGAAAGAATTACTTGAAAGCATTAAGTATGTTGAGGAGCTTGAATTGGGACCATGGTGCATCAAGGTGTGAGCTCTATGTTCTTATTTTAATCACATTTGCTTAAAATTGACACCTGATATTATGTGTTTTCCCCCCTTATCTTTCATTTGAATTTTGCTTAATTGTAATGCATTTTTACTTATCTAGTTTATATTTCTTTTGATTTTTCAATATATGTACAAGGTTCTCTCGGTGATGGAGGCGAATGGCTGGAAGCTTCCACAATCTACGCGTTCGTGCTTGACTCTAAATCCGTGGAGGCTTAAAGAATCCGTTCCAGGCATTCTAGGCATTCTGAAATCTTCTCCAGACCTTACGACATTGGTCGTAGAAGGAAGATATGTACATGTAAGGGTATACTTTTTAGCAAAACATTAACAAGATCTTGAAGTATGGGCTAATATACGGCAATGTGAACCATGTTTTTTGTAGGACAACGTCCGTATGGATGGAGCTGCAAAATACCTACATAATAATGATTTTGATTTTGATGCATTTCATTTGAAGAGTGTAAAGATCAATAACTTCATAGACGATCATCTTCCTTACGAACCAATGCTGACAATGGCTCAAATTCTGCTTGAGAGGTCAAGGGTTTTAGAAAAGATGGTCATCACTACAAAAGAACAGATCAAATTTTCATCATTTGAGGGTTCACGCAATCTTGCGGAAATAGCTATAAAGCTGCTTACTTTTCCTAGAGCCTCACCTGAAGCAGTAGTCATGGTCGATAACTGATCAGAACAACTTTAATTTCTCTAGGTGATATGAGGTACTATTTAGTATTTTGATGATGTTGATTTCTTGCCAATATATTCAGGTCTACTGATATTAGATGACCATATATATGTTTATGTTACTGATTGAATTCGAATAAGTTGTTGCTGACCTTGAATACATTTTCCATTTTCTGTACCTTTTACTAGTACTTATTGGGTCTTTATATATATATCTTTGATTGGAAAAATAGGGGCCAACTTGTCTTTAATTGGAATTCAGATTTGTGAAAAATAGGCTGATGTGCATTGGCTAGCTAGCTTACTTTAATAGGAATGTAAGTGTTCTTATTTTCTTTAAAAATGAAAATTGTGATGAGTTAAGCCAAGTTTAAGTAGATTTATTATTCAATTAGTACTGGGTTGCCGAAGCTCTTGCGATTCGGGACACTTGCAAGTTTCTGAACGAGATAGGTGTCCACAATGTTGTTTTTGAAAGTGATTGTCTCCTTGTTGTTCAAGCTATTTTGTTTTGGGAAGATAATATGGATTGGGCAATTTCCTCGATCATTCTGGAAATACGTGAGTTTTGGGCTTCTTGGCCTAAGTGGCGCTTCAAGTTTGTTTCTTGATCGGCAAATCTTGCCGCCCATAATCTTGCCGCTTGGGCTTTTTCCCGTAGTTTGTCTTTATTTCTCTCTCAGATTTGTTTACCTATTAGTTTGTTTTGTGATGGAGGTTATCCTTTTATAAGATGGTTGACTTTTATTTAGGGTGAGTTTGGCCTAGCGGTTGAAGCTCATAAAATCACTTTTAGATCTCTATTGTGATTTTTGAAGTGTTTGTCCCAGATTATAAAAATTGTTTTTGCTCAATCGTGATTTTCATGGTGTTTGGCCCCCAAGATCATAATCGCTTTTGGGGTCTCGAGAAGCAAAAAATCAACTTATTTTAGAAGCTACTAAAGTGTTACTTTTGCAAAAGCTATTATATAAAAGCAATTATTCTATAATTGATTTTTATTATAATCAATTATTACCAAAATCAATTTTAGTAAAATTAATTCTCCTATAATTGCTTTTCGAATCGCTAGGCCAAACTCACCCTTAATCTTTGAATTTAAGTTTATTAAAAAAAAAAAAAGTACTAATTTAGTGGTGCTAAATTTACAAATACAGAGAAAATGATATGAACATACATTTCACATACCCATGATCGAGTTTTCGTATTTAAAACGAAGTATGGAAACTATTTGATAGGGATGTATAATGCATTCTACATACAAATCTTTTTTGGAGTTGCAAGTGCAATTTGAATCTTGTTCATCAAATTGAATTTGTACCCAAATTCGGTTCAAATTCAGTCAATTCATGACTTAATTTTACAATAAATAAAGTATCTAAAGCCAAATCAAACCTCATAAAGTTTCTCTCCCTTTTTTTTTTTCATAACATTAGTATAATTACTTATAGATTTGCATAATAAGATTTTTGAATTTTTTTTCTTTATTTTTTTATCAATTCCATGGTAAGGACACACCAAACCCACTTCAAACCAAGTCTAATCCCGAGGTTTGGTCAAACTCGCGTCCATTCTCCTCCAAGAATGCTAATTACTCAAATTTTCCCTGAGGTTTGCAAAACCTTACAACCGTTTTAGTTCCGTTAATTTTTGCTTACGTCATCATAAAATTTTCGGTCGATTGTCAATTTTGCCCCCGACTTACTGTAGCAAATTTGTATAGACTATATTACCCCTCTCAGCAAATGTTATGTTGTTGCATGAGAAATGATCTAATAGCTATGTCAAATGACATTTGTGGAATAAAATGTTATTAAATTTATATATAATGGGTAATGACTTTATTAATGTATATTCATATTTAAAATAACATTTTAAATATTTCTAAAGTATTTTCTTACTTATTGTAAAATATATGCAAAGAGAAATACACTAGTAACTCTTATATAACAAATTATTTCAATGAAGGCATGTAAAATTTATATAATTTGTAATTTAAAATGTAAAATGAATAAATTAACAATAATGTGTAGATATTAATTTCAATCTTTTTTCATAATGTTTTTAAAATTGAAGTACAGAGAAGAGTGAATAAATTATTGTTAATCATAAGAAAAATTAAAGATAAATAAAAAGATCATTATGAAAATGCAAAATTATTAAGGGCATCTTTAGTGTATCAAGGGGAGGGTGAATTTGGGGATTTTTGGATCTAGGAGGATAAAAAAGTGAAAAAAGAATGTACCAAGGGGAAAAAAGGGATAAATCCATTCAATCCATTGTTGGACCTTTGGATTGCCTCACCGTTTGAATCATTCAGCTGGCCCAGCCCAATTTATTTATTTTTTTTCTTTTTTAAAAAAAAAAAAAACCCTTTTAATTTAAAAAAAAAAATCTTTAAAATACCTTATTAAATAAAATGCAATTCTTATTTAATATTAATTTTATTTAATTTGTGTACTATTTTTAAAAAGTTAATTTTAGTATAAAAATTTATTTAATAAAATCAAATTTAATGTAACTATTATGTTGGAAAATTTAATGTCAAGATAGTGGGCCGACTTATTTCCGAGTCTAGAGAGTGGACCGAGCAAAAAGTGCATCGACATACCTTGATAATTCAAAAGAGGAGACGTCGCTTGAGATCATCATCATCGCAAGAAGATAATCCTTTTCGAAAATGACTTAATATTGTATTAAACTTCTCTTTATGAGTTTATCTTTAAAATTCTCTTTGAACCATACAATACATGTTTGACTAAGTTTTTTTTTTTTTTTTAAATTAAATACTCTTTAAAAAGTTTATTAAATCACCAAATAAGACTGCCTTCGGTATTTATAATTGAGCCCAATCATAATTTGACCTAATTATATAGTTGTGTTTGTAATATTATATAGTTGTGTTTGTAATATAATACCATGTTTGGCCAATAATAATCTGATAAATTTTAATTCAGCTCATAAATTAGGATCCAGTTCGGTTGGACTAATTAATGGGCAAATATAACACTTGACGAAAATACCCTCAAATCCTGTTTTAAGAAAATTGATGTGCTTTGCAAGAACCATATGCATAAAATATCTTCCAATACCCAAAAAGCAAAAACAATAAATAACCCAAAAAATCCAAACATAGAGGAAACATTATAGCTTAGTGATCTTCAAAAAATCCCAATAAATAACCTTCTATAAAGTTTGTCTTGATTCTGTAGGTGCGGTCTTTCTAAGGAAGGACTTCATAAACCACTTTCTTGAAGCTCCAACTTCACTAAATTGCCATGAAAATTGCTCTGATTTTTCCATATTCAATTAGAACACATTACTATACCAAAGAATTTGAAAATGGAATAAAAATACTTTCAACACATATTTTTAATTTCGTCGATGCTATCTGGAGTAATTATGCTCACCAAAATCTAATCCTATCTCTATCACTACAATAATATTCCTATATATGACTATTTGTTCCACAACATTGCAATTTACAAAACACCAATAATTCAGTTGGTGTCAAGACTCGAGCCATTTCAGAATTAATACAGCTTTAAATTTCAGCTTTTCTCAACATATAACAAAATTGATAACTCAATGTAGGTGAAGCTGTTACATAGGCTCAACATCTAAATTCTATATTACATTCACATCAAAACTCGACCCCTCTTCATATAATGATGTGTTTTGCAAGAATCATAGTGGAAAAAATATCTTCTAGCTACCCTTAAATAAAAAACAATAGATGACCCAAAAACTCCATTATCAAAGAGGTAAAACCAAAACATAAACATGAAAAACTTCGAATTTCTTGTCCGAAGAAAGAGGGAGTAACAAGAGAGAGTAAATTTTACCCGAGGAATCTTGAAATTTTAGCAATAACTTCTTCAAATCTGAAAATTTCATGAGAGACTAATATTTACCTACACATAAACCCTAAACTAGATGAGGGAAGAGTGCAATAATTTGAATGATAACAATTGCGACCTTGAGGAAAGATGAAGTCGTAATGAGCAAAGAGAAAAAAAAAAATTCAATTTTCTTAAAATTTGACTGGTTTTGCTGGAATTAATAACAAATTCAGGAACAAACTGGAGTAAAGAAAATTAAGTTGGGTCAATAATTCTAATCGAAGGAGGAAATGTCCAATTATAATTGGCCCACAAGTCGAGCGGATTAGGACGGGCAGCCCAGGTTTTAATTTGCCCAACCAAACAGAAAATTGACAGCCCAATTAATTTAATCTGCTTAATTTAGGGCAAAATTGGGCCTTATTACCCAAACCGAAGGCGGCCTAAGGGCCTAAGTATATATAAACCACCATCTTTTTGAGAACTTAAAACGAATAATTTCATCGAACGTAGCCGTACACTGAACCGAGTTTAGGAAAAAGATTTCGAGAGGGTTTTGATTAAAAATAAAGATTGAAGTCAGATCCATATGTGTTTGTTTTGTAAATAGAAAGAATCATGCCGAAGAGCGGTAATAGTACTGTCATTGGCGGCGGCAAAAGGAGGAGAGAAAAAGCAGAGGAGGACAGGCTGAGTGAGCTTCCAGATTGCCTTCTCATTCTCATTCTGTCTTTTCTCCCAACAAAAGAAGTTGTGAAGACTTGTTTGCTGTCAAAAAGATGGCGGTTCCTCTGGACTTATATGTCGGAAGTCGATTTGGTCGAAGATACCTATGATGATGCAGATCCCCGTAGGTTTGTCGATTTTGTTGGGAGGATGCTTGACATGTACAGAGGAATCTATTTGAAGAAATTTGCTGTTAGTTTCTTTTATGACAAACGTTTTGCTTCCAATGTTGATACTTGGGTTCAATTTGCTATAAAAAATAAGGTGAAAGATATTACTTTAAGGTGTCTCCTCGAAAGCTTGTACTTTTACGCGTCGAATTCCTTCGACTACTTGTACAAGTTGCCTCAGATGTTGTACTCAAATTCATCCTTGACAGGTTTGACCATATATTTTTGTGATGTTATTCCTCGAGGAGTTGTAGCGTGGGGATCTTTGAAAAGCTTATCAATTGGGGGTGCTACATTGCAGGATAATATAATGGAAAATATATTATCAGGTTGTCCTGTTTTGGAAGTCCTATGTTTAACAGAATTTCAGGGATTGAATTGTTTGAACATTTGCTCTCAAATTCTTAAAAAACTTGTCATAGAACATTGGAATGGAGATCTTCTTGAAATTTCAGCACCTTATGTACTTGATTTATCGATTTCAATTGATATTTCCGATGAAGCAGGTAATATTAGGCTTAGGCTAAAAAATATATCGTCGGTTGTCCGAGCTAAACTTTACTTTGAACATTCGGGATTCTTTGATGACCACGATGACACTCATAGCTATATGAATTATATGAAAGAATTACTTGAAAGCATTAAGTATGCTGAGGAGCTTGAATTGGGACCATGGTGCATCGAGGTGTGAGCTCTACATTCTTATTTTAATCACATTTGCTTAAATGATTTTATCCTTAAAATGACACCTGATGTTATGTGTTTTTCCCCCTTATCTTTCATTTGAGTTTCGCATAATTGTAATGCATTTTTACTTATCTAGTTTATATTTCTTTTGATTTTTCAATATATGTACAAGGTTCTCTCGGTGATGGAGGCGAAGGGCTGGAAGCTTCCACAATCTACGCGATCGTGCTTGACTCTAAATTCGTGGAGGGTTAAAGAAGCCGTTCCAGGCATTCTAGGCATTCTGAAATCTTCTCCAGACCTTACGACATTGGTCGTAGAAGGAAGATATGTACATGTAAGGGTATACTTTTTAGCAAAAGATTAACAAGATCTTGAAGTATGGGCTAATATACGGCAATGTGAACCATGTTTTTTCTAGGATCACGTCCGTCTGGATGGAGCTGCAAAATACCTACATAATAATGATTTTGATTTTGATGCATTTCATTTGAAGAGTGTAAAGATCAATAACTTCATAGACGATCGTCTTCCTGACGAACCAATGCTGACAATGGCTCGAATTCTGCTTGAGAGGTCAAGGGTTTTAGAAAAGATGGTCATCACTACAAAAGAACAGATCAAATTTTCATCATATGAGGGTTCACGCAATCTTGCGGAAATAGCTATAAAGCTGCTTACTTTTCCTAGAGCCTCACCTGAAGCAGTAGTCATGGTCGATAACTGATCAGAACAACTTTAATTTCTCTAGGTGATAGAAGTACTATTTAGTATTTTGATGATGTTGATTTCTTGCCAATATATTCAGGTCTACTGATATTAGATGACCATATATATGTTTATGTTACTGATTGAATTTGAATGAGTTGTTGCTGACCTTAAATACATTTTCCATTTTCTAAGTATTTGTCTGAGTTGAATAAAGTAGAAAGTTTTGGGTCTTAATGTTTAAGTGGGGTGGATATATGTCTTTGATTGGAAAAATATGGGCCAACTTGTCTTTAATTGGAATTCAGATTTGTGAAAAATAGGCTGATGTGCATTGGCTAGCTTACTTTAATAGGAATGGAAGTGTTCTTATTTTCTTTAGAAATGAAACTTGGGATGAGTTAAGCCAAGTTTCAGTAGATTTATTAGATAATTGCTACTTTAGTGGTGCTAAATTTACAAATACAGAGGAAATGATATGAACATACATTTCACATACCCATGATCGAGTTTTCGTATATCCATGGATCAAAATTTCGTTTCGAATGTTTGTTTCAGTCAGGCAATATTTTTCGAGATTATTCGCAAAGGTTTTGGAAATACTAGGGAGAAATTGTAAAAAAAAAGTTACTAAATTTAGGAGAATAACAGAGTTTCTGAATTACATCTTGTTTTCGTTTCGCCTGATTCAAAAAGAGAATTTTTTTGATGTTTAGATAAAAAGATGAAAATTATGATCCATGTGTATTTCAAATGAGGTATGGAAACTATTTGATAGGGATGTATAATGCACTCTACATACAAATTATTTTTGGAGTTGCAAGTGCAATTTAGATCTTTCTTTCACAAAAGCTCCCATACACATATGAAAACATATTTACCATCATTTTCTTCATCTCCGATCTGTGATTCGACCGACACTCAAGATCCTCGCCTTCCATTCCAGCAATGCATTCACCAACATCATTTTCAAGAGTTTCTTCAACACCTAGGAAAACTACACAGTCATACTCATACACTTGGAAGACAATCAATGAGAAACCACTTAGACTTTCATTTCGGATTTTATTTTGCTGGAACACTGTACCTTAAGCCTGTAATCCGATTGTGGGTTTTACTAAAGATATAAAAAAGTTTTAATCTCTGGCTTTTAAATTTTGTTCATTTTTAACCTAAAACTAAACTTGAATTAACCTGAAGCTCCTAATATCAATATGAATTCAAAGAGATGCATCAAATAACGCAAACAGTAACAAAAGCCCTAAGGTCAATTCAAGACTTAATTTTAAAATAAATGAAATATCTAAAGCCAAATCACCAGATATCCGGAGGTGTGGAAAGAGCAGCTGTGAGAAGCGGAAAAACCATCAAAAAACTTGATTGACAACTTTGACTAACGACTTGTTGTAACACCATCTTGGGGACGATCTCGCAGCTCAGCAAGCGCTCATTGTTCATGGAGCACTCGATCCTTCGGAGTATGAAAGCTTTGTCACTACGGTGCCAGTATTCTCAATCGCCGAAGGCTCGCAAGCGGTCGGGTCGATCGAAGGTCCTGCGCCACTTTCACTCCATATCTCGTGACACGCGGAACGTACAACCGCCTTTTTTAGAAAATCTGCCTCCAGCTTAAACCTAATGAAGTTTCTCTCTCTCTTTTTTTTTTTTTTTTCATAACATTAGTATAATAACTTATCCTCAATAGATTTGCATAATAAGGGATACTATCAATTGAAAGAATTTATCAATTCCATGTTAATGACACACCAAACCCACTTCAAACTAAGTCTAATCCAAATAAATAAAAATGTCTTCTCCTTTTTACTTACTGATATGGAATATTAAATTATGTTGGAGACACAAATAATATAAAAAGTGATTTTTAAATGATAAAACGCGAAGATTGTTGATTACTTCAAGAATTTATACCTTGACTACGATTAGTGGCAGAGCTAGACAGTTATTCTAGAAAAATGTTCATCTTGAGTTTTGAAACCTGCCTGTATAAAAATTAACTGAAAACCAATTAGCCCTTATAAAAATTAAAAGAAAACAAACCCATTTTCAAATAAACCACTCACTAAAATGGAAAAGCAGGAAAACTTGTCACCAACAACGACAATAATAGTGCTTTTTTGGGGTTTTTTATACTTTGCACCCCAAAACATGAGAAATATGCACTTTGCACCTCCGAAACTTAAATTTAGCACTTTGCACCCTCGAATTATGAAAAACACAACACTTTGCATCCTCATTTATTTTCAAGCAAAAATTCAAGGGCAAATTGGTAATTCAATAGTATTGGCACTTTACACCCTCAAAACTTGAGAATTTCGTATTTTGTACACCCAAAATAAAATTAGCACTTAACACCCTCTAATTAAGAACAAATCAGCAACTGCCACCCCCGAAACACAATAAATCGGCACTTTGCACCCCAAAATACAAAATTAACACTTAACACCCTCAAATTTAAAAAATTCGAACCCCTCTTTTAAAAAATATAACCATAAATAACTAAATAAAGTACAAGTAAACTTCTCGAAGACCCAATGTTTACTTCAACATATCAAAGACCCATAAATAATTACCTATTTTACCTTAAAAAAATTCACCTTAATGGTCAACTTTGCCGGAAAAAATGAGGGGTTTGAGTTTTTTTTTTTATTTGAGGGTGTTAAGTGTTTTTGTATTTTGGAGTGCAAAATGTCAATTTATTGTGTTTCGGGGGTGGAAGCTGTTAATTTGTTCTTAATTAGGAGTGTTAAGTGCTAATTTTTTTTTTGGGGGGGGGGGGGATGCCAAAGATTTATAATAGAATTACCTATTTTGCCCTTGATTTTTTGCTTGAAAATAAAAAATGGTGCAAAGTGCTGTATTTTTCATATTTTGAGGGTGCAGAGTCCTAAATCTAAGTTTCGAGGGTGTAAAGTGCCTATTTCCCATATTTCTTGCCAATATATTCAGGTCTACTGATATTAGATGGCCATATGTTTATGTCACTGATTGAATCTGAATGAGTTGTTGGTGACCTTAAATACATTTTCCATTTTCTGTACCTTTTACTAGTACTTATTGGGTCTTTATATATATATCTTTGATTGGAAAAATAGGAGCCAACTTGTCTTTAATTGGAATTCAGATTTGTGAAAAATAGGCTGATGTGCATTGCCTAGCTAGCTTACTTTAATAGGAATGGAAGTGTTCTTATTTTCTTTAAAAATGAAAATTGTGATGAGTTGAGCCAAGTTTAAGTAGATTTATTACTCCATCCGTTTCAAAATATCTGTCTTTTCACATGTATGCACACAAATTAAGAAAATCATTGAATATGCCTGAATTCTATTGGAAAAAAAAATAAAAAAGACTAAAATACCCTTTTAATTAATTATCCTCCACTAATGTTTGAGAAAATTTATGAGCATAAATGGCAAAAATGGAAAAAAAGCAATTAATGCTTTATTGAAAATTCAAAGTGACAGATGATATGGCACAAGAAAATCTTCCTAAAGCGACAGATATTATGAAACGGAGGGAGTATACAATTAGTACTAGGCTGCCCATAATCTTGCCGCTTGGGCTTTTCCCTGTAGTTTGTCTTTATTTCTCTCTCCGGTTTATTTACCTATTAGTTTATTTTGTGATGGAGGTTATCCTCTTGTAAACTAGTTAACTTTTATTTATTCTTTGAATTTCAAGTTTATAAAAAAAAATACTAGTTTAGTGGTGCTAAATTTACAAATACAGAGGAAATGATATGAACATACATTTCAAGTACGAGTTTTCGTATTTAAAACGAAGTATGTAAACTTGTTGATAGGGATGTATAATGCATTCTACATACAAATCGTTTTAGAGTTGCAAGTGCAATTTGAATCTTGTTCATCAGATCGAATTTGTACCCAAATTCGGTTCACATTCAGTTCAAATTCAGTCATTTCATGACTTAATTTTACAATAAATAAAGTATCTAAAGCCAAATTAAACCTCATAAAGTTTCTCTCCCCCTTTTTTTTTTTTCATAACATTAGTATAGTTACTTATAGATTTGCATAATAAGATTTTTGATTTTTGATTTATTTATTATCAATTCCATGGTAAGGACACACCAAACCCACTTCAAACCAAGTGTAATCCAATTAAATAAAAATGTCTTCTCCTTTTTACTTACTCATATGGAGTATTAAATCAGGTTGGAGACACAAAGAATATGAAAAGTGAAATTTAAATGATAAAACGCAAAGATTGTTGATTACTTCAAGAACCTATACCCTAAGTCCCTAACTACGATAATATTATTAATTGCCATCCATATTAACTGAAAACCCATTAATATCTATAAAAATTAAACCCTTTGTTCTTTGATTGATTTTGATTTAACCATTTGTTCACCATTTTTTGTCGATTTAAATAGTTCATCATCGATTTAATTCATTTTTCATTGTTTTTATGTTTTTTATTTTCTTGAATAGTTTTAATAGATGGAAATTTATTAAAAATGGGTGAAACTGATCAAAAGCAGTTTAAATCGATGAAGATTGGTGAAAAATGAATGAAATCGATCAAAATGATTTAAATCGATGATTATTAGTGAAACATGGATTAATTCAGTAAAAATAAAGTTAAATCGCTAAAAAAAGGTTGAATCGATGAAAACTACTGAGAAAACGAGTTAGACCGGTTAAAAAAAGTCTAAATCTATGAAATTTTAAAAATCTTACAATTATCTCTCTGATGACAATTTCATTCATAAATTATTCACTACAACAAAAATCATGTCTCGAGACACAAATAAGTGTCCCAAGATGGGACACTTAGAAACTTTGGGACACTTGAAAAAAGTGTCTCATAATTTCGCGTCGCGTGATAACAAGGGACAATTTTATTTGTCCCTAGAAAGTGTCGCTAGATTACGCGTCTGAGGGTAGATATATGTGTCCCGCGAGATCATTTTCGAGATACAAATATGTGTCCCTCGATGTTGCGATTTGAGGATATTTATATATGTCCCATGAGATCATTTTCAAGATACAAATAAGTGTTCACAAAGAATTGATATTTTTATTAATTTCGTTCTTGAGACACTTATTTGTGTTTTCTAAAATCCATGCATGTCTTTTGTATTATATATTTCAATACTTAAAAGTGTCTCATATAATACTTATAGGACACTTCCATGTATCCTAAGTTTGCTACTCAACATACATAAATATTTCAACAAATTAAATGACAATTAAAATAACTAATATAATGCAAATGGTCGATTCTTTTAAACAATCCAAGTATCACTTTCAAAACTATTAAGTATATGTACATATAGTAGTTCTAATGTCATAGAAAGTTTCCAAGACAACAAAATTACATATATATGTTCTTGGAAATGAGTACAATCTAAAATATAACTATAGATATCTTCGAAGTTCAAGCTAAAAAAAGTTTATCCTCCAACTTGAATCAGTCTTCATCTTCATCCAATTCAACATGTTCAATATATAAAATATATTTGATGACTATGAGGAAGCATGTAGTAACAACTCCAAACAAAGCTTGAAACATTTGCAGAAAACAAAATGGAGTATCATAGCCAGCAGTAATTGATCAAACATAAATGATTATCAAACATATCCAGAAAAGCAAGACAACAATACTTAATCTAATTGGCCAAACAATATACCACTACATCTTGGAACTACATAAAGGACCAGAAAAGTTTATTACTATATAAGGGAAATAATAGAGACACTTAATTTTTTGATATGGTTCATTTTGTTACATATTTGGAACCCCATATCCCATTCACACACACGAAAAAAAGCACGCTTAACTTTTTTCTCCGCAAATTGTTCTTCACCAAGTGTCCACTACGAAAACCCCACATGCATTATCTACTTATACACTAATCTAAATAAAAAATAGCTAGAAAAACTCAATTGAAACATTAGGTGAACAACCACTTGATACAGAATAGTGGACTGCACCAATCAATTCTTCAACAAGGCAAACAATTTAGAGCAGAATTTACAATCTAAGAACTCACAGCATGTTTACAACATTTAAATCAACAACACAAACCTCTAAGCTCTTTACAAATATATTTTGGAATATGTAATGGATTCTTGCTCCCTGGCCAGCCTGTTCACCGAAACAAGGGATACAAATGGCAATCAAGATAATTTTTATGAAATTCACTCACCATTTGATATATGGGGTAAACATCAAAGCATAAAGTCCTGAAGTATTGTACAAATGACTCAGAAATATATAAATTGCTTTCTCAATTTTGGCCCAAGTGCAAATGCCATTCATCTACTAGGTTTGAAATTCGAAGCAACCTAACATCTGGCAACAACCTAACGCATAATAACCCAACAAGATTAAACACTAAACGAACCTTTGATTCGGTAGTCTCTCCATAGCTAGCGTGCTCCTTTGCAACAGAAACCAGTGCGGCACTTATGCGTGACTTCAACCCAGGAAGAACTGTCTTAATATGTTGTACCAAAATCTGTCGTAACAAGGAAACTTATATCACATAGCTGAAAGTACGACAAAATATATTCAAGAACAAATGATGTTTTAAAAAAAAATGGGAAAAGTAGTTCAAACAGGATGGTCACAAATTTTTCATTTTTTCCCAAAGAAAGCGTCATATCTATGACTGAACTTCTGTAAATTACAGAGGGCTAAGGTAAGTAGGTAACATCTACTGTCTTGTCCAAGCTAATGATAAAATGGTATTCTGTTGAGTCACTATATTAGTACATGCATACTCTTCACTGTAGGCATGCATTTAAAAAATAAATCTGAAGAAAATGCAGTATTGACCACCCAGACGTCATGCACAAAAAAATTAGATCGCGCATGAACAGAAGGGCAACAGTTATGCTCTACAATTGAAAAATAGAATGAACAAGAGAAACAGTTAACTGAGGAAACTTCACATACCTCGTGATCCACATTACAGGAAATCATATAAGATAGCATTGGTTCTCAGTCTCACACCACGTTACCTGGTTCAATTTCTTTGCCAACTGAGGGACTCCACAACGTCCAACAATATCATTGTATACCTAGAAAGAAAGATTTAAATCATCGGTTCAGAGTATTAAGCCCACGAAAGGCACCAATAAACTGAAAATGAGAGAAGTCATACTGGCCGACTGCAAAAGAACTTCTCCTCTGCAATAAGTGCATCTTAGATGCTCCAATTCAATAAAATGTCCTATTTAATTATAAAAAAACAACTGCGAGGGGAAATTGTTGAATGTTATCTAGCACTCCTAAATCCTCATACATCATGGACTTTTAAATTAAAATTTCCTGCCGACTCATCATGAAATCAATCAATAAATGTCAGAATGTAGCATAAGAAAGCAACTTCAGTTTATCAGTGTATAAACTGATAAAAAATTTCACCCCCACATTAATTGATGAATGGCATACTTTATGATAATTACCACTGACATCATTCAGAAATTGGCATATTACCTCTTGAGTACGATTTACAACACCTACATAACCAAGTCGAAGGGGGATCACTTTTCCAAGCAAAAGGAATTAGAAATACTAGACTTAAATGTAACTTACCGTGTATCATATAATGTTATACTTAAGCATATAATAAGGCAACATATTTATCAAGCAATTAAACAAATCGAAAGAATATAACAATTCAGAAATATAAACTAATATTAAATCCATAATCCAATAATGAAAACCAAAATAATACTCAAATACTAATTAGTTATTCAAAGTCACTCCTCAATTTTCAAATGCCATATCAAGGAATCGATTTAAACCATCTTCATATTCTTTTGATAACCTTGATTTATGTATCCAACTCTTATCCATTATTAACCTACTAAAAACTAAATGTGTTATGCTATTTATGAAATCAAATGTAAGAAAAAAATGCAAGATACATGTATTGAAGTTACAAGGAACCATCAAAGATAAGCAACAATTAAAGAGAAGAGAAATTTAGAGCAGATGTTCATGTGGTGGATTTCAAATCCTCATTATGGTTAAAAAATAGCTCAAAATAAATGATTAAAAATTTGAAATCCCTACTAACTTAAACTGATCTATCAACTGTAGGGGTGGCAAACGGGCGGGTCGGGTCGGGTCCGGGTCTGGGCAAATGGGCCGGGCCGGGTCTGGGTCTGGCTGAAACGGGTCATAAACGGGTCGGTTTTAAATGGGCCGGGTCTTAAACGGGTCTGGGTCGGGCCGGGTTGGGCTGGCCCGGTTTTTTGAATTTTTTTTTGAATTTTTTTATTTTATTTTTTTATTCTGCAACATAAATTCAAGAATTGCACCCATTTGGATATTAAGAGTTTATTTTATTTGCTATTACTTTAAAAGAATGGGTTTATCGTTGATTTTCTAGTCAATTTTTTATATGAAGAACTGTGTGTTTGTATTTTATTATTCTAATTAAATATAACATATAGTGGTTGGTTGGTGTATTTATACTTGGAGGCGAAGCGAGTAAAACATAATAATAAATTTGAAGATTTTTGACAATTAAGAAATACTCCTATATATATATATATATATATTTTTTTTTTTTGGTAGCAACATAAAAAATCAACTAGTTGGAAATGAAATGAGGTGGGACTAAAAAAAAGGAACACAACCACATATTCACATTGCAATGAAGTTGAGGTGGCGGCACAAGAATTAATAATAATAAAAAATATATGGAGCAGAGCATAATTAACGAAACATTTGAAATAGTCACATGTGTGTGAATAATAATAATACTACGTAAGTTATTTTAATTTAATTTGAAAAAGAATTTTGTCTTGGCTTTTAACTTTTCATGGAGACTGGAAAGAAACTGAGAGAGAGTTGAGAAAAAAGGCGGCTGTTTTGTGCAGATAATAGGGTGAGAGAGAGTTGAGAAAAAAGGCGGCTGTTTTGTGCAGATAATAGGGCTTGACTTTTAATTATTTAGACCCGTTAAGGATCCGTTAAAGGCCCAGTTAAAGACCTTTTATATTTAATATGTGTCTAGACCCAACCCAACCCAATTAATTATGTTCACTAATGGGTTGGGTCTTAATGGGTCTGGGCGGGTCATTGCCGGCCCATTGGGTCCAGACCCATTATGCCACCCCTAATCAACTGCTACATAAATGTTAATGTAGATTTGAAATATTTGCTTATAATCCTGAATCCAAACAGACACTTAAATCAATTGCCTCAACAACTTCAAGTATATGCCCCCATCACCTCTAGATTTGTTTGACCTAAATAACAACTAATCTGAAACCTAAGAACTTATAGACAAACAACATAGAGTAAATATTACATCTACACAAAAGGAAAATGTAATTACTAATTATCAAATTAATTAACACCACTCTCAACTTAAATAAAAGTCAAATCACCTTAAATCCAGAGTTAATTTAATGAACTAATTGAATTATCAGTGGGCTTCAGCTAAAAGAATTGAATGTCAAAAATTCTTAAAGGCTAAAAATGAATACAACAACTATAAAACTTGGGCCCAATTCTCAAATTTACAAACCCTAACCAATCTTAGTTACCTGTTGTGAGAAAGCCACAATTGAAGGAATAACCAGATTGTACTAAACAGATTGTGAAAAGGAGAAAAACCGAACCTTTGTTACCGCTGTTGTGAGAAAGCCGATTGTGACCCAAAAATCAATTGGAGAAAGCCGACTGTGAGAAGGAGAGAAGAACATCTGTTGTGAGAAATCGATTGTGAGAAACCGATTGTGACCCAAAAACCAATTGTGACAAAGCCGGCTGTGACCCAAATTGAATAGATAATCGAAAATAAGAAAGAGAAATTGAAAAAGAATAACAGAGGACTTGGCCAATTGTGAGAAAGCGAGAAGAAATTACATGTTGCTTGATTACTATTTGTTATTTGATTTCTTTCATGTTGTCATAGAGAAGCTAGAGAGGGTTTTTGGTAGAGAAGCTAGACAGGTTTTTTTTATTTGATCTAGAAGAGAATGGGAATTTGAGTGAAATAGAAAAAGGTGAAACAAAAATAAGGGCGCCACTTTTCCCGCTCCAGAATTAAGTGTCCCATAATCATATTTTTATGGTACACTTAAAAATAAATGTCTTAAAACTTAAAAGTTTGGGACATATAAAAAAAATGTCCCCTTGCAAGTGTCCCATGATCCAGTTTTTGTTGTAGTGATTCCATATCATTTTTATAGATCTTATACATAAACCCTAGGGAAAATTTGGAAATTCAGGAAATAATCCATGAAAATGTCAAAGATAATGATGCATGGATTAAATGTGAGACGGTTATAAACTCGTGGGGAATTTTTCATAATACCTTAGAGAAATGTTTGTAATTGAATTTTAACTCGGAAGTTATTCATAATTTACACCAGAGATAAATTACACTAGAGAAAAACAGGCGGCAAACACAATAATTACGTGAGAATAAAATGATAGCAAAGTCCAAAGAATCCAAGAAAATTCAACTTGTAATCATAGTGGGAAACGGCAAAAAATTATAATTACTACTATAATCCAAGAACACACACAAAAGATTTTAAAACAATTGCACATACACCCCTCCATGTTTATTTAAATTACATACCTTCATAATTAAGTTTATTTCTGTCCAAAATATGATCAAATGTTGACTCTAACATCATTCAATCACCTCTACCTATACTAAACTTAAAACATAGTAGAGTATATGTGTAACCTATTGAAACTTCAAAGGACCATTAATGTAATTTCACATAACACAAGGGATATATAAGTAATTATCCTCAAATAATAGGATAGACACAAATCCGTACTAATATTTACCTACACGTAAACCTTAAACTAGATGAGGGAAGATTGCAATAGTTTGAATGATAACATTTGCGACATTGAGGAAAGATGAAGTCATAATGAGCTAGAGAGAAAAAAAAATTCAATTTTATTAAAATTTGATTGATTTTGCTGTAATTAATAATAAATTCATAGATAAATTGGGGTGGAGAAAATTAAATTGGACCAATAATTCTAGTCAGAGAAAGGAGTGTCCAATTATAATTGGCCCAAAAGTCGAGCGGATTAGGACGGGCAGCCCAATTTTTAATTTACCCAACTATACAGAAAATTGGCAGCCCAATTAATTTAGGGCTAATTTGAGCCTTATTCAGCCTAAGTATATTAAACCACCATTAAGGACGATGACAATGTTCTTTTTGAGAACTTGAAACGACTAATTGATAACGCCGTGAAAACGTCGTTATTATCTATCCCTTTAAGCTCAAAACATCTTGTTTTGATCCGAGTTTCTTTGTGTCTTTGCGTGTTTTCGTGTCGTTTGTGCTTTGGGTCCCTTTATTCGACCTTTGTTCGTTTTACGTGTTTTGTTCGTGTTTTGCTTTTGTTTTTATGTGGTTTGCAGGATTCGACGTAGCGAAGCGTTTTCGGAACATTTCGTGCGTGGATAACAAGTCTCCTTCGACCAAGGGGGGGGGGCCTAACGCAAAAGAGAGAGCAAGAATCGAAGAATTGGCCCCTGCTTAACCTCGTCGCAGCGAGGTAGTTGCTTGCCGCCGCGAGCCTCCAGCTCGCGGCCGCGAGGTGCCCACCGCCTGCAGGCTCGCGGCCGCGAGGCCTGCTCTGTTTTCCTACGTATTTTTTAGGGCCTTTTTGTATATTGCCCTTTTCCCCACTTGTAATTAGAACTTCCTTTGGGACTTTTTGGCCTTTGTTACTATAGTTTTTGGGGTAATATAGGCATAAGTGGGTGATAGTTTGCTAGGTTATAAGGGTAGAAGTTGGAAATCATTTGACAACTCTTAAAAACTTACTTACACTTGAAGAAAAGAAAAATATCTCTTGCCTCCATTGAAAAAGAAGAAAAGTTCTTGCTTGGAGCTTTGGTTGGAAGACTAAAGAAGCTTGAGAGAAGAGTTGTAGTGGCTTCCATTACATAAGCTTATCTATATCCTTTATCTTTATCTTGTACTTATGATTTCATTGAATGTAATGAATGTTTTATTGATAAATATGAGTAGCTAAGCATTTAACTCCTAGGTTTTCATGAAGCTTTGATGGATCTATGATTGAATGATGAGTTTATGATTGTTGCTATGCTTACAAGTGGTTGTTAATCTAGTTTGAGCCTTTGTCAACTTGTGGTTAGGCCAACCATAGGATGAAATGGATTGATCTTTAATTGCTAGACATAGTTGATCAAAGATTAGATTATAAAACTAGGTTGTGATTTGATTTTAGGATAGGAATATACCTAGGTCATTTCATGTTCTATTAAGGTTTGGAAACTAAAGCATCATTTAAGCTTAATCCTTTTAGACATAAATTGGATTAGTTTACTTTGGTAGATTCGTACGATATCGAAAGATACGTATGAATAGATTATGAAATCTTGAACAACAAACATAAGTATAGTCGTCAACTTGCGAATCATTCGAGATTGGATCACTCTTAGTGACATGGAAATCTAGGAACCTTTATCTAATCGAATCAACGTATTGTGTTTTTATTCATTTCACTTTTATGTGTTCAAACAAACTACAAACCAACTACTTTTAATCACATAAGTTCGCGTAAGATATTAGAATAGATCTTGATAATTATTCGTTAGATTCCTCGTGGGTTCGACACCCTTTACCACTTTATTACTTGAAAGCGACCGTATACTTGCGTTTCTACGCACTCGTATTTGGAGTGTAACAAGTTTTTGGCGCCGTTGCCGGGGAATAGTAACGATTATTGCCAATTTATATTCTTGTTTATCTTAGCTTGAACGTATTATTTATCTTGTGATCTTTGTATTCCTAGGTACCTTTCTCTTAGTGTATGCCAAGAGCTTCGTCATCACCCCTAGCTCTTGTTGATCCGGAGATTGAGAGGACTTTTCGAAAGCGAAGAAAAGCAAGGAAAAAGAAGGGTAAATCTCTACCCATGGACGATCAAGGAGTTAATCCGGGTATGGTTAATCCTATACAAGTTGCTCCCGAAGAACCAAATAATAGGAATCGGCCTATTAATGAGTATGGTACACCTAAGTTGGATGAGCTCGGTTCTTGCATCGTTAGACCTACAAATACGGCAACTAACTTTGAGCTTAAGCCGGTCATGTTCAACATGCTCAATGCCGCGGGTCAATTTGGAGGTCATTCTAGCGAAGATCCTCACGCTCACTTGAAGAAGTTTATGATGATTAGTGATTCATTCATCATAGCGGGTGTAACAAATGAGGCGTTGAGGTTGATGCTATTTCCATACTCGTTGAGAGACCTCGCAAAAGATTGGTTGGATTCTCTTCAATCCCAATCTATTAATTCGTGGGAAGATCTAACGGGAAATTTCTTGATGAAGTTTTTCCCTCCCCCGAAGACTACAAAATTGAGGAATGATATTCTAGGCTTCCGGCAATTAGATCAAGAATCTTTATATGAAGCTTGGGAGAGATTCAAAGAGTTGTTAAAGAAGTGTCAACACCACGGCATAGCAGAGTATATTTTGATGCAAACATTTTATAATGGTTTGCACGGGCCTACTAGAGCTCTTGTTGATGCCACTGCGGGTGGTGCTATGCTTTCCAAGTCCTACGATGAATCGTGGGAAATTCTTGACACCATGGCTTATAACAATCATTCATGGACGTCCGAGAGAGGAACTTCCGCTAAATCTACTCCGGGTAGGCTCGAATTGGACGCAATTACGGCATTAAGTGCCCAAATGGCGATCTTGAGCAACAAAGTAGACAAGCTTGGCCAAAAATCGGAAGTAGTACAACAAGTACAATCTATGCCGCCAAGTTGTGTGACATGTGGGGGAGCTCATACTTATGACATGTGTCCCGGAAATCCCGAGGCGGTGAATTACCTTGGGAACAATTATCGAAACAATCAAGGACATGCCCCCTATCAAAACAACAACTACATTCCTCATTGGCAAAAGCACCCAAATTTCTCTTGGAGTAATCCAAACAATGCCCAACAACAACCACCATATCAAGGAGGTCATCAATCCTCCGCTACCCCCGGATTTCAAGATAGGCAAAAGCAACCGATAGAGTCGAAGCATTCGTGGGAAGATGCATTTGATGATTTCATGAAACATACCACCAAATATATGGTTGCCAATGACTCTAAGTTGCAAGATGTGTTTAAAAATCAACAAGAACATTCGGTAGCTTTGAGGAATCTTCAAACTCAAATGGGGCAAGTCTCACAAGCCTTAAGTGTGAGACCTCAAGGAGCTTTGCCAAGTACAACCGAGTCACCTAATCAAGGCTCGAATGAACATTGCAAAGCTATTTCTTTGAGGAATGGAAAGAGGTATGAAGGTGCGGCTATGCCTAATGAAAATCCAATGGAAGCCGAGGAGACTCAAAGTGGAAGTAAGGACCATTTGGTTGAAGAAGTGGAGTCGGAAAAGGAGGTATCTAAAGAACCAATCATTTCAACGCCAATTCCGGCAAGTAAACCAACTCCTCCGTTTCCTCAAAGATTCCAAAAGAAAAAGGATGAAAAGCAATTTGAAAAATTCTTAAATATCTTGAAGCAATTGCATATAAACATCCCTCTAGTGGAAGCTTTCGAGCAAATGCCTAAGTACGTCAAGTTTATGAAAGACGTGTTATCAAAGAAAAGAAGATTGGGGGAATTTGAGACGGTTGCACTAACCGAGGAATGTAGTGCTATTTTACAAAACAAATTACCTCCAAAGCTCAAGGATCCGGGGAGTTTCACTATCCCGTGTACTATTGGTGATAAGTATTTTGGAAGAGCTCTTTGTGATTTGGGAGCTAGCATTAATCTTATGCCCAAATCTATCTTTCAAAAGCTTGGAATCGGGGAAGCACGGCCTACTACGGTTTCTTTGCAACTTGCCGACCGTTCCATCACTTACCCGGAGGGAAAATCGACGATGTCTTGGTAAGAGTTGATAAATTCATTTTCCCCGTCGATTTTATTGTTCTTGATTATGAGGCGGATGTCAATGTGCCTATCATATTTGGGAGACCATTTTTAGCTACGGGTAGAGCTTTGATTGATGTACAAAAAGGTGAACTTACCATGAGAGTACATGATGAAGAAGTTAAATTCGATGTCTTTAATGCTATGAGATACCCGGATGACGAGGAAGAGTGTTCTTCCGTTTGTATGATTGATTCATTGGTGGCTAGTACATTTGAAGAGAATCACTATGAGAATTTAATCGAATGAGCTATCTTGAATAAACTTGATGAAGAAATCGAGGAAATGGCTCAAGTAATCTCACAATTGGAAGCTAATTCGGTTGGGGAGAACTATAGAAAAAGATTTGAATCTCTTGACTTGCCGTTGTCAAACCCCAAGCCATTGAAATCTTCTATTGAGGAGCCTCCAATCTTGGAGTTGAAACCACTTCCATCTCATTTGAATTATGCTTATTTGGGAGATTCTTCTACCTTGCCGGTTATTATTGCGGCGGACTTAACGGATACTCAAAAGGAGAAACTATTGAGAGTCCTCAAGTGCCATAAGAAAGCCATCGGGTGGACTATTGCCGACATCAAAGGGATTAGTCCCACCTTTTGTATGCATAAGATCAACCTGGAGGACAATTTCAAGGAGTCCGTTGAGCACCAAAGAAGATTGAACCCAATTATGAAAGAGGTGGTCAAAAAGGAAATAATCAAGTGGTTGGATTCCGGAATCGTTTTTCCTATTTCCGATAGCAAATGGGTGAGTCCGGTGTAATGCGTTCCGAAGAAAAGCGGAATGACAGTAATTACGAATGAAAAGAATGAGTTGATACCATCTAGAACGGTTACCGGGTGGAGAGTATGCATGGACTACCGAAAACTGAACCAAAATACGAAGAAAGATCATTTTCCGTTGCCTTTCATTGATCAAATGTTGGATAGACTAGCGGGAAGAGCTTTCTATTGCTTTTTGGATGAATATTCGGGTTTCAATCAAATCTTCATCGCCCCTGCGGATCAAGAGAAAAAAACTTTCACATGTCCGTATGGTACGTTTGCTTTTAGAAGAATGCCTTTCGGCTTGTGTAATGCTCCCGCTACTTTTCAAAGGTGTATGATGGCTATCTTCACCGATATGATCGAGAAGTTCGTAGAAGTCTTCATGGATGACTTTTCTATCTTTGGGGATTCATTTGATGAATGCTTGGGTAATCTAAGCAAAGTGCTTCAAAGGTGCGAAGAAACGAACTTGGTATTGAATTGGGAGAAGTGCCATTTTATGATTAAAGAGGGCATCGTCTTGGGTCATAAGATCTCAAGCAAAGGTATCGAGGTAGACAGAGCAAAAATTGAAGCAATAGAGAAGCTACCTCCACCTATATCCGTAAAGGGAATTCGAAGTTTTCTAGGGCATGCGGGTTTTTATAGGAGGTTTATCAAAAACTTCTCACAAATTTCCAAACCGTTATGCAATTTATTAGAGAAAGACGTTCCCTTTTTCTTCACGGATGAGTGCTTGCAAGCCTTCATAACTTTGAAGCAAATGCTAATCTCGGCACCGATTGTTGTAGCACCGGACTGGAGTTTACCTTTCGAAGTAATGTGCGACGCGAGTGATATAGTAGTTGGAGCTGTTTTGGGACAAAGGGAAAGCAAAGTTTTCCATTCTATCTACTATGCTAGCAAGAATTTGAACGACGCCCAACTGAACTATACAGTTACGGAAAATGAGCTTTTGGCGGTGGTGTTTGCTTTCGACAAATTCCGAGCCTATTTGGTTGGTACGAAGGTAATAGTTTACACGGATCATTCAGCTATTCGATACTTGATGACAAAGAAAGATGCGAAACCCCGATTAATCCGTTGGATCTTATTGCTTCAAGAGTTTGATTTGGAGATCAAGGATAGAAAAGGGTCCGAAAATCAAGTAGCCGATCACTTATCTAGGCTTGAGAATGCTAAGACTACGGAGGATCCCAAGATTATTAACGAATCTTTTCCAGATGAACAACTCTTTGCCCTCGCACTATCTCCAACTCCATGGTATGCCGACTACGTCAATTATCTGATATGTGGCTTACTATCCCCTGATTTTACTTATCAACAAAAGAAAAGGTTTTTACATTATGTAAAGAGTTTTGTATGGGATGAGCCGTTTCTTTTTAAGATTTGTGCAGACAGGGTCATAAGGAGGTGCATTCCCGAGGAGGACACAAATGCAATTCTAAAAGATTGCCATGCCGCACCCTATGGAGGTCATTTCAAGGGAGATCGTACGGCTGCAAAGGTGTTGCAATCGGGATTCTATTGGCCTACTTTATTCAAAGATGCGCACATGTTCGTGTCTCAATGTGATCAGTGCCAAAGGGTAGGAAACATTTCCCAAAGAAATGAGACGCCACTAACGACCATTCTTGAAGTGGAGTTGTTCGATGTATGGGGAATTGATTTCATGGGACCCTTTATACCTTCTAACGGGAACCAATATATTTTGGTGGCCGTTGATTATGTTTCCAAGTGGGTCGAGGCGAGTGCGTTTCCCAAGGATGATTCAAAAGCAGTCATTAGCTTCATGAAGAAGAATATCTTCAGTCGTTTCGGCACGCCGAGAGCATTGATAAGTGACGGTGGTTCGCACTTTTGTAACCGTTGGCTTGATGTTCTTTTGGCAAAATATGGAGTGAAGCACAAGGTGACGACTGCGTATCACCCGCAAGCTAATGGGCAAGCCGAGATATCCAGCCGTGAAATAAAGAGTATCTTGGAAAAGACGGTATCTCCTAACCGGAAAGATTGGTCGCTAAGACTTGACGATGCTCTATGGGCTTATCATACCGCGTACAAGACGCCAATTGGAATGTCTCCCTATAAGCTTGTGTTCGGAAAATCTTGTCATCTACCGTTGGAATTAGAACACAAAGCTTATTGGGCCGTCAAGAAGCTAAATATGGATGCAAGTTTAGCCGGAGAGAAGCGGTTGTTTCAATTGAATGAGCTAGACGAATTTCGGTTGGAAGCTTATGAGAATGCCAAGCTCTATAAGGAAAGGATGAAAAAATGGCATGATCGACGTATATTGGAAAGAAAATTTGAACCGGGGCAACAAGTGCTACTTTTCAACTCAAGGCTTCGATTATTTCCCGGAAAACTAAAGTCACGTTGGTCGGGGCCGTTTCAAGTTGTTGAAGCATTCCCTTATGGCGCAGTGGAGATTTCCGATCCCTCAACCGGAAATAAATTTAAAGTGAATGGCCAACGCCTCAAACACTATTGGGGCGGAGAATTTGAAAGAAATAGGAATTCCGAGGTCCTATCGTGAAATTATCATGCCGTATCCAAGTCGAGCTCACGACTATAAACAAGCGCTTCTCGGGAGGCAACCCGAGCCTATTGCTTTATTGTTTTGTGTTTTGCGTTTTGTGTTTTTTTGTGTCTTTGTTGTCGTTTTTGTTTTTGGTTTTGCGTTTTGTGTTGTAGGTAAATGAGCGCGCACGAAAGATCGAGGATTAACAAGAATAATTCGAGTGAGATCGAGCGAACGAGCGATGGATTGCGAACGGCGTAAGGTGAGTTTATGTTGAATTATTCGTCGAGTGGAAGGGGAAATTTTTCTGCCAACCCTCGCGGCCGCGAGCTTCCAGCTCGCCGCCGCGAGGATTTGGCAGAAACTTACTGCCCGACCTCGCGGCCGCGAGCATCCAGCTCGCCGCCACGAGGATTTGGCAGAAACTTTCTGCCCGCCCTCGCGGCCGCGAGCCTCCAGCTCGCCGCCGCGAGGCGTGGGCAGAAAAGTTTCTGCCCAGGTCTCGCGGCCGCGAGGTTGCACCTCGCGGCCGCGAGACGTAATTTTAAAAAAAAAAAAAATTTTTTTTGAATAAAACCGGGTTAAACCTTACACCCTCTCACTTCACATTTCAAATACACTCTCAAAATTATTCCCTCATCTCTCAATCGGCACTCATTATCCCTCTCATCAAACTTCCTAAATTCTTCCAAAACTCACACAATCATTCAACCCTCCTTCACTCTCAATCATCCGAATCACCCCATCAACCCAAAAAGATAAAAAATTTCACCCACATAGCACCAAATCCGAAAATTCACCCTAGTGGTTCGAAAATTGCAAGTTCTTCGATTCCAATCCGGAGGTAAGTGTGGCTAAACTTAAGGCATTGATTTGTTGATGGTATTGTTGGTATTGTAAATTTTTTGGGTTGAGCGATAGAAAAGTTTGAAGAAAATTTGTAAATTGGGAATTGCACTCTAGGTGTTCGATAAATTGCTTGTGAGAGTAGTTTTGCCATTTTGCTAGTTTTCGATTATAAGTTGCCGGGGTATTGATTTGTTGAGATTGTGTGATTGAATCATAAGTTTGGGGGAATTTCGTGCCATTTGATTAAAGAGAATCATACGTTCAAAGAAAAATGTCTAGAAGATCGAAAGCCGCAAGTTCAAGTGTACCTCCCAAACGAGCGAATGAATCGAGAGGAAAGAAAAAAGTTGTCGAAGAAGATTACGACACTTTTCGGTTTGTGCATAAGGATGCCTCAACGGCATACGATAAGGAAAAAAGCCAATCGTTCGTTTCAGAAAGATTCATCAACTACGAGCCAGAGGCATTTCCTTATTTACAAAACCGAATCGACACTAGAGGTTGGAATGAGTTCTTAAAGAAGCCGCCTCGTGACACTTTCGCTGGCGAAATTGTTCGAGAATTTTACGCCAACGCTAGTATAAAAAGGGACGACGATGCTACAATTGTGAGGGAGAGGGAAATAAAATTCGATCCGGACACCATTAACGCGTATTATAGGATCGAGTGGCCAGCGAACCAAAGAGATGAGCTTGAAGGACTGTCCAGAGACCTGAGGAGAGGTAGGAGAAGCATGGATCAATTGAAAGAGTTCATCACCTTGCCCGGAACGGTCGTTCAGGGGATTCCGAGGGTATCGCATAAAATGTTGACTCAGGAAGCAAAAGCCTGGTCTTTAGTCTTACTTGCACATTTCCGTCCGAGCAAACATAACATCGACTATGGTGAAGATCGCATTCCCCTACTATATGCACTCACCCAAGGGCTTTCAATAAATGTAGGTCGGATAATACGCGAGGTGATAGAGGAAACTATTACAAAGAAAAATCCTAATGTAAGGAGTTTTGTGTTTCCGCACCTCATTGACGGACTATGTAGAAATGCGGGGGTTGACTTCGGGGTCATCATGGAGAAGAGGAGGTTGACTGGCGTGATTAGTACGGCTACCATTTGCAAGACTTTGAAGTTGGACTTCGAAAGCGCCTACAGTGATAAAGTATACAAGTATAGTGAAGCAAATGAGCAGGGTCAACCCGATGAAGAAGGTCAACCAGGTCTACAGGGTCAAGATGACCAGGAGGAAGAGCAGATCGAGGAGCAGCCGAGCACTCAGGCACAGATGGGCGGTCGAGATGATATCGGTAGATTGATTCATCTTGTCCAAGCAATGGACGACAGGGTCCGAGCTATGGACGACAAAGTCGAAACCATATGCGAAATGCAAAGACAGCTGGCTCAGTACGTTTATGCCGCGACCGATAGGCATGACGTTATGTTCCGAACAGTGCTCGGAGATGAACGTTACAATGCCATTCAGCTGCCTGCCCTTCCTGGCCGTATAAACCCACCTCCACGGGATCCGAGAGGTCAAGATGATGAACTTCCCTTTGATGAAGAAGAAGAGCAAGCCCGTAATGCAAGAAACCGCTGAAGATTGGAAGCAACCACGGGATGCATACATAAGGGACGTTGGATTTAAATTTACTCATTCCCGTTGGTTTATTTTAAACTTAAAATGTTTTAAATATATTTCAGTCTTATGTTGGTTGTGATTTGAACTCTCGAAAGTGTTGGCTTGTAAACTCTTTAATTTTGCGTTGTTTGTCGATGAAACCTATTAATTCGCTCATTTATCTTTTTGTGTTGTTTTGTTTTGCTTGTGTTTCCGTTTTGTTCTTGTTTTGTCGTGTCATACCTAATTCCGTCATTCTTAATTCACACAATGGGGACATTGTGCATTTTAAGTTTGGGGGAGTAAGGTCGCACTTGTGGCCTGCTAAGTCGAACCGTCAAAATTTTTCAAATTCCTCTTATTCTTTCAACATACTCTACAAAGTTCGAGTACATTGGCTATAGCTAAGATTCTATTTAAAGTGGATAATGAACTTTAACGATAATAGGATCTAGGACTTCTTTTGCGTAACCTAAAATCCCTCCAATCTTTAGCTTGGAAATTAAATGTGAGGAGAGCATAAATGGCCTAAGTTTGGGGGAGTAACCCCTTTTTAAGAAAAAAAAAAAATAATACCTTTGAACATCTAGCTCTTAAAAGAAACGAGTAGAGAAGTTGCTAAAATGTATGCACTTCTATGAGAGAAAAGAAAGGCAAAGCCTTCAAACGATGAAATTCGTGAATCAATTTTTGTAATTACTCTATTTCGTTGGAATGGTGCTAGTAGCCCAAAAAGTTAACAATCATCATGATTTGTGGTAGTTTTGTATTGTAATATCGTAAAGCACAAAGTGCTATGTTATCATTGTAAATCAATAGAAGAAAAGCAAAAGTATGGTGAGAAAAGAGCTAGGAACTAAAATCGTCAATAATTCAAGAAAAGGGACAACACTCTTAAATTTCCTATAACTTAGTGTCGTGAAGTGATTTGAACGTTAAGTTTGCAATCTACGGCTAGGAGGGATTCTTTGTTAAACATTAGAAGTCCTTGCATATAGAACCGATGATTTTGACCTATCGGAAATTATTCACCTAAGATAGAATCTAGCCAAAAGCCATCACACACACACGTGGAGTTTGTTTTAAGAATAATTCGAAAGTGTTAAGCTTTGGTGTTTTGATCTCAAGCATACTTGTTTAGTTCTTGTTTTGTTTTCTTTGCTCGAGGACGAGCAAGTGTTTAAGTTTGGGGGTGTTGATAACGCCGTGAAAACGTCGTTATTATCTATCCCTTTAAGCTCAAAACATCTTGTTTTGATCCGAGTTTCTTTGTGTCTTTGCGTGTTTTCGTGTCGTTTGTGCTTTGGGTCCCTTTATTCGACCTTTGTTCGTTTTACGTGTTTTATTCGTGTTTTGCTTTTGTTTTTATGTGGTTTGCAGGATTCGACGTAGCGAAGCGTTTTCGGAACATTTCGTGCGTGGATAACAAGTCTCCTTCGACCAAGGGGGGGGCCTAACGCAAAAGAGAGAGCAAGAATCGAAGAATTGGCCCTTGCTTAACCTCGCCGCAGCGAGGTAGTTGCTCGCCGCCGCGAGCTGGTGGCAGAAACATTCTGCCCAGGTCTCGCGGCTGCGAGGTTCAACCTCGCGGCCGCGAGAAGCTGGCAGAAAGTTTCTGCCCGACCTCGCGGCCGCGAGCCTCCAGCTCGCCGCCGCGAGGTGCCCACCGCCTGCAGGCTCGCGGCCGCGAGGCCTGCTCTGTTTTCCTACGTATTTTTTAGGGCCTTTTTGTATATTGCCCTTTTCCCCACTTGTAATTAGAACTTCCTTTGGGACTTTTTGGCCTTTGTTACTATAGTTTTTGGGGTAATATAGGCATAAGTGGGTGATAGTTTGCTAGGTTATAAGGGTAGAAGTTGGAAATCATTTGACAACTCTTAAAAACTTACTTACACTTGAAGAAAAGAAAAATATCTCTTGCCTCCATTGAAAAAGAAGAAAAGTTCTTGCTTGGAGCTTTGGTTGGAAGACTAAAGAAGCTTGAGAGAAGAGTTGTAGTGGCTTCCATTACATAAGCTTATCTATATCCTTTATCTTTATCTTGTACTTATGATTTCATTGAATGTAATGAATGTTTTATTGATAAATATGAGTAGCTAAGCATTTAACTCCTAGGTTTTCATGAAGCTTTGATGGATCTATGATTGAATGATGAGTTTATGATTGTTGCTATGCTTACAAGTGGTTGTTAATCTAGTTTGAGCCTTTGTCAACTTGTGGTTAGGCCAACCATAGGATGAAATGGATTGATCTTTAATTGCTAGACATAGTTGATTAAAGATTAGATTATAAAACTAGGTTGTGATTTGATTTTAGGATAGGAATATACCTAGGTCATTTCATGTTCTATTAAGGTTTGGAAACTAAAGCATCATTTA
The DNA here is from genome assembly GCA_003313485.2 of Penstemon barbatus. Taxonomy (NCBI): domain Eukaryota; kingdom Viridiplantae; phylum Streptophyta; class Magnoliopsida; order Lamiales; family Plantaginaceae; genus Penstemon; species Penstemon barbatus. The sequence goes on from CM064881.1 coordinate 23,540,735, forward strand.
AGCTTAATCCTTTTAGACATAAATTGGATTAGTTTACTTTGGTAGATTCGTACGATATCGAAAGATACGTATGAATAGATTATGAAATCTTGAACAACAAACATAAGTATAGTCGTCAACTTGCGAATCATTCGAGCTTGGATCACTCTTAGTGACATGGAAATCTAGGAACCTTTATCTAATCGAATCAACGTATTGTGTTTTTATTCATTTCACTTTTATGTGTTCAAACAAACTACAAACCAACTACTTTTAATCACATAAGTTCGCGTAAGATATTAGAATAGATCTTGATAATTATTCGTTAGATTCCTCGTGGGTTCGACACCCTTTACCACTTTATTACTTGAAAGCGACCGTATACTTGCGTTTCTACGCACTCGTATTTGGAGCGTAACACTAATTTCATCGAATGTAGCCGTACACTGAACCGAGTCTAGGAAAAAGATTTCGAGAGGGTTTTCATTAAAAGTAGAGCTTGAAATCATATCCATATGTGTTTGTTTTGTAAATAGAAAGAATCATGCCTGTTAATAGGTATATTCTTCATATATGTAAATGAATTAGAGTTGATGAAGAAAACAGAAAAACTGTATATTGATTTCTTGTACAGATTACAAAATAGAAAACTAGAAGAATGAAAAATTGTATATCACTTTACGGAAAATTAGTACCTACCCCAGTGAATTTAATCCACCCGGGTGTTGGATGAATGCCACATGAGCATGTAAGGACAATTTTTTGTCATTTCATGTCTATGTGGCATTCATCCAACCCCAATGGATTAAATCCACCAGTGTAGGATCTAATTAACCATCACTTTACAACTAAACTGAGTAACTAACACTAAGGGTAAAAAGGTAAATACATAATTAGTTAATAACACTTAATAAAATAAACATATACAGGAGTGGATTTTAAAATTGACCTTTTGGAAAGTTTAAATTCTAAAAATGACCTCCAGGGGCCTTTTACTGTAGGAGTGGTATTTGCAATATTGCCTTCTATTTCCTTATTCTTCATTCTAGTATTCTTTGTTTCTTATTTTACCTTCTATATGATATATTAATTTTTGCTTATGCAATTCATGTTCGAAATCAGTTTTTCGTCTTTCTAATATATTTATTTTGAATTCTATTATTTCTGGGGCATAAGATTTAAGCCTTAGAAATTGTGCGTAAGCTAAAATAGCTTTATTATGTTCAATTTCTTTATTAATTCTTTGTAATTTCTCTTGTATTTTCTCTATTTTCTCCAGTTTCGTTACTCAGCTCTGATACCAAAAATTGGTCAGAGGCAGCGGATGTTTGATTTTTATTAGAAATTTTTTCTTTAGTATAATAATTACATGTTGTGCACGAATCTTTAGCTTCTTTAATCATTTTTCTTATAATTTCTTCGTTTATTTTATACATTTTAGTACTAAGAGATGTAGTTCGTAAATAATTTAATCTTTCTTCGTAATGTTTAATTAAATTTGATACTTCTTCGCAACTTTTTTCTTGATTATTATTCATAATTTTTCTTCTAAATATTTAGTTAAATCTGAAATTTTATTTTCTAACTTCTTATATTCGTTTTCTTCTTCTTTTTCAGGTTTTATAAGATTTTTTGGCTGTTCTAGAGGTAGCTGTTTTAGATAAGAAGGTCTAAATGATATCGATCGTCTAATTTGATCACTCGTTCCTTCCATTGTTATGTTTTTTATTGGTAATTTTTTAACTTGTACTATTCCTTCAAATAATTTATCTAAATAAATAGATTCTTGATCGAGAAAACTTATACTATGATGGCTATTGGTTAGAGCATATTCTACCATATACGTTAAACTAAATGGTTGATCTCCTTCTTCCATTAATTTTTCTCTTGCAAATTTGTATCCTAAACAAATACTGTTATCTAAATTCTTTGTTGATAAAGGAATAGCATATTTAATTCCTAAATTAAATTTCAATGTTTTATATGCTAGATTTCCCATTGTTAAACCCAAAACTGAATCTTGAATGTCTTTTATTCTTCGATCGTAGGCTATTAAGGCTATTGGTGAATCAATTCCTTCTTTGAAAGTTGATTTTATTAATACTTGTATGGTAGCAATTTGAATATATCCTATTTTATTTCTGTCTTCTTTATTTTTAATTTTTTCTATTCTGGCTGCTATTTGCTCACTATCAATTATAGGGATTACAATAGTTCCTCTAGTACTTTTTATATCTATTGGTACTTCTTGAGAGAATAAACCGTGATAAACAATATTTTTTCGTTTTAATTCTTCAAATATTGATGTATTAAAGTGTTGTCCTTCCTTAAGATCTAGTTTTGCTTTCTTAGTTTTCTCTATCTTATGTTCAATGATTGATTGTGCTGAAAATATTCCAAAGGTTTCTTCTTGTTCTAATAATTGTATATGCCTATCGAATTCTTCTACTGATGAGTTCATAGTGGCAAATTCATTTCGTAACTAGGTAACTTTATTCTTGGAATTTTTACTCCTTGTAATTGTAGATGTTGTGAATGAATTTCATAGTTTAATTGTTCTAAAAAATCAATTCCTAATAGTATATCAGCTCCTACATCGCATTCATCTATATATATGGTAAGATTGAATTTTAATTCTTCATGAAATAGAAGTTTTATAGTAGTTTTCTCATTACATATCTTTTCTCCTTTTACAGTTTCTACAATAACTGGTGGTGCTTCAGATCTAGTTACTGCATATTTTGGATGAACATGTGATATAGATGCTCCTGTATCTATGAGTACTGAAACAATTCGTGATTTATTTAAAACTCCTAATATATGATATTGTAAAAATGGATTCTTCGAAACTAAATCTAAATCATACATACCTGTTATGTCTTGGTTGATCTTAACCTTGGAGTTTCTTTGCTGGTGGTATTTGAATTCCTCAGTAGTAATATTTGTTGATTTCTTTTTAATTAAAATCCTATTCAGAAGTTAAAAAACTTCAAGATTTTTTGTTTATTGAGAGAAGAAATTTTAGAAACAAAGTTCTTTTATTGATTTTCGCACACCTTACAACTGAAGTAGATTACATTATTTATAGGAGGGGGAATATATCTTCCACCACTCATCCAGATCACTTAAGGTGATAAGGACTTATTTTAGGGCCTACAGAACAGTCTATTTACATAATGGTGTTTACATAATGGCCTATTCTAGATTCCACTTCTGATTTAAAAGTAAAATGTTACATAATTACTCCCACTTATTTTCTTTGCCGACACCTTTTCTTTTGTCTTCTTCTCTTATTTTCTTCTTGCTAATTTCTAACCTTTAATGATTTTCTTCTCTTATTTTCTTCCTCTAATTTCTAATCTTCAATTATTCTTCTTTTGTCTTCTTCTTCAGTTTCTTCTTCACTGGACTGGTCCATACAGTGGTCACATTTGTGTGCTTTGAAAACCTTCAGTGTTTCACATAATTGGAGTTTTTCTTCCACAGATAATTTGTTGAATACTCCTTGGATTTTCATCACATCGTCTTCAAAGTCCATAAATGTTTTGAATTCATCACTTCTAATTTTATCCTTAAAATTTGAATAAATCATTGTGTTTTCATTCTTATAATTTATCTTTATTTTTGATTCGTCGGTTAATCGTTGTAGCATAGAAACAACTCCATGGACTAATCCGGCATTTATAAGTTGATGACTTCCTTTTTCTTCCTTAACTGGTTGGTCACGAATTGGATACGTTCCGTTAGATACTCCCATGTAGATAAGTGAATATGCTGGCACTTGTACTTCGTCTTTTTCATTAAAATAGGGATATGAGCTGTATATTTTTAAGTATACTTCTCTATCCTTTCCGAAATACCTTCGATAATTTTTTACTGTTTGTTGAATCCCTTGACTGAATTCTTGAAGTATTGTGTTGCTTTCGTCGATGTATATTGTGTCAATTAATCCATATTGGAAGAATTTGTACGTCATTAATGGACTTGCTCCACTAATAATAACTGCTTTGGGTCCTGTTATTCTTTTCTCTGTTGGATAGAAAAATTTTGTCATGTCTTCATCTGTCCAATTGTATAGCATTTCTAAATGTTCCTGAAAATCCTTTTTACTTAGTTGCTTAAGTTGAATATGTTCCTGCCTTGTAGGTACCTGTGTGAGCCTTGTTATTTTGCCTAGTACCTTCATTGAAGGGGATGGTTGATCTGCCATTGTTGTTTTTGGGCTGACTAATGCTGATTTAAATGGTTGAGCTTTAACTTCTCCTTCAGAGATTGCCTTGTTTTCTTCGACTGCAAGTTTTGCTTCTGCGAAAGTTTTGTACGCCTTGTGAATAATTCCTTTGTGACCGTTGATAAACAGTGATGCTTTATGCCATTCGTCAAAGATTGCTCCTTTGGCTGGTCCGTTGAAGATGACATAATACTTTTTTGATGAAGATGTTTCCTGAATTTTAATTTCTGCGGGAACTTCTACTTTTGTTTTTTGTTCGTCCACCACGCTTAGCATGCTAAACTCTGATGGTTTGTATGTTGCGTCTAGTGATAGTATAGCTTTTTCCAATTCTTGTAATTCACGAACTTTTACCTCAATGTTACCTTTTATTTGTTTCGCTTGGTTCTTTAGTGTTGCAATTGCTCCTTCCATTAGTTATTGTTTCCTGTTGCAAATTCTCTTGTTAATGTATCTGCAATAATATTATTACTACTTTTTATATATTTTATTTTTGCTGGGTATCTGCTTAATTCAAGCTGCCATCTTATTAACCGTCCTTGGTTATAATTGGCTTGCAACTTGTATCTAATGAATCCTGTTAAATATGTTGAATCCGTTCTAAGTTCAAATTCCTTGGGTAACAGATCAATTCTCCACTTCTTGAATGTTCGTAAACATGCTAATGTTTCTTTTTCATGTATTGGATACCTTTTTTCTGTTTCGGAAAACGTTCCGGATATATACCTGCATAATATTTCGGGACTTTTATTTGTTGCTTTTTCTATGAATAGTTTATCAGTATCATGTGTACTTTTGCTCGTAGAGCTGATTTCATTGTTTAAGTTGTATACCTCTGCTCCTTTAATTTCTTCACTTTCTTGCGTTTTTCCTTGTATACATTTCATACATCCTGACCATACTTCATCGGAGGCATCAGTTTCGATAATTAAATAGTCATTAGAGGTCGGATTATATAATTTTGGTAAATTTTTTGAAATATGCTTTATTTTTTCAACTATTTTACTATCTTCATCTTCCCAAAACCATTGTTTTTTAGTACTTATTTTTTCTTGCAATTTCTTCTTTTCCTTAGCACATCCTTTTAAATATCCTAACTCAGATATGTAATTTAGACATCCAAGAAACCTTTGTAGTTGTTTTCTATCTTCTATTTTATTTGGAAATAAGTGTAATTTTTCTAAAACATGTTTTTGTAATTCTATTTCTCCATTTGATTTTATTATTGTCCCTAAAAACTCAATTTCTTGTTTTGCAATTTGTGCCTTTTTTCTACTTAGGACTAAACCTTTTTGTTTACATCTTTCAAGTACAATTGCTACTTTCCTTAAATGGTCTTCTTTAGAACTATTGCTAAAGATCAAAATATCATCTATGTATACAAGACATATTTCTTCTAATCCTTCCAAATTTTTACTCATATATCTTTGAAAAATTCCGGGTGCTTGTTTTAACCCGAATGGTAATACGTTCCATTCATAATGTTTTTCAGGGGGACAAGTAAATGCGGTTAATGGTTTTGTATTTTCATGTAGCCTTAATTGATAATACCCAGATTTAGCGTCTAAAGAGCTAAACCAAGTCATTCCTTTTATTTTTTCCATTATTGAATCTCTTCGAGGTAATTTATGTGCGTCTCCTATAGTAGCATCATTCAATTTTTTGTAATTTATTACCATTCTTCTTTTTCCTCGCTTTATTTCATTATGATTTTCTACATAAAATGCTGGAGCAGCATGTCTACTTTTACTTTCTCTTATTAATTTTTTATCTAATAATTCTCTACAATCTCTTGTAAATTCCTCTATATCTCTTTTTGAATAGGGTATCCTATTTGGAACATTTACTTCTTGTTTTGGATCTTTTAATTCTATAACAATTTGTTCTTCATTAATATTTATTTTTACATCTAGAGGATCTTCTGAGCAAGTTTCTTCTAAAAGATTTTCTATTTTTTGCTCAATACTTGTCTTATCATTTTCTTTCATATGAAATAATGTTTCGTTAAGAACATGTAATATTTTTAACCTTGTTCGTTCGAAGTTGTCTATGATTGGAATTTTTATCATTCTTCCTATTGGTGCCTTTAACTCTATGTATTCTAACCATTGTATAAAAGGATGGTATAATCTAAGAAAATTATTTCCTAAGATAATATCAAATCCTGATTCTTGTCTATATAGTGATGGTACCATAAATATATACGGAGTCTTTGATTTGTCTAAAATTTTTATTTTATTAAAATAGCTCGCTAATTCTATTTTATGTGTACTTCCATCTGCTATCATAATTCTTACTGGTCTTTCTGTTTCTCTCCAGACTAATCCTTTTATATTTTTGGAAGCAAAACTAATACTTGCTCCCGTATCAATATAGGTTGAATAATAGTAACCTTTTATTTCTATTTTTATGAAGGTAGAATTTGGGTTTCTTCTATTCTGATTCTGCAGATGGTTCTGCTTCATTTTCTGTTTCGTAATCTGAATCAGTTAGTAAAACATATATATCTTCAATATCTGATATATCTGATTCAATTGGTTCTAAACTTCTTAATTCTGCAACTTTTAGAATTTCTTTTTGTTCTTTGTTTTTTCTTTTTGGGCATTCATTTGCATAATGACCTTCTTCTTTACATAACCAACATTTACATTTCTTTTTTCCTTCTGGACAATATTTTTTATTTTGCTTTCGTCTAAAAAATCGTTCTGGTTTTTTATAAAATTCTTCTTTAAATTTTCGAAAAGGTCGTTTCTTCCATTTATACTTTTTATTATAGTATTTATTTTTATGATATTTCTTTTTATTTTTAACTTCTTTGTTTTCTCTACAACCGTATTGTTGTGGTACTCCCGGATTACCTTCACAACAAACTTTGCTAACTTGTTTTACTAATTTCTTTTCGTTCTGTTGTATACATTTTTCTATTATATATTGTCGTCCTACAAGAACTGCTCCTCCTATACTATCTGCTACAGTTCCATTTTTTACTCCTTCATTAAATTTGTTCAAACAAATTTTATTTATTGGGTATGGTAGCTTTATTAGCAATAATTTGTGCATATTTACTCGATTTTCTTTCTTTATTTTATAAATTTTTTTTGAAAACTCACAAACATAATTCTCGTAGTAACACATATCACAAATAGTCATACTATTTATATGCCAGGTTGCTATTTCATTTTGTTTTTCTGTTACCTTTTCTGCATAATTTGTTTGGTCTTGGCCAACGAATTCTTTCCATATAAGTGCTATTACTGACCAATAAAATTTTTCTACATTATTTTGACTTGCTTCTTTTAATTCGCTAATATCTTTGTAATCACTTAAATATTGATACACATTTCCTTTTGTTTTAAATAACATATAATTCCATATATTATCCATTGAGGCGTTTTTAAATATGTCATCTGTTTGTAGAATTAAGTTTACCTGATTTGCCCATTCTTGTATTAAAGCTTCTGCATTTATGGTACAATCTATATCTAAAATTCCTTGTTTTATTTGTTGTAAACGGGGTGTATATTCATCTGGTAGTTTTCGGAATCCTCCTTGTTTTCTTTGGTAAAAGCCACTTTGTTCTCTAAGGTTTTCTGGATCAACATCGATCCATTCAAACCTACTAGACTTTCGCTTTTTATTATTTTCATTATCTTCTTGTTCCTCTTTTACTTGACTACCTTCTCCTTTTTCCATATATGCAGGGATAGAATCATCTGACTCATACCCGTAAATTACTTCATTATTATTTGTAAAACTCGTTTGTTTTTTCCCTTGCTCTTCTTCAATTATATTTAATTGATCAATCATATTTCTAATCTCTTCTACTTGTTCTTCCATTATTTAGGTAAATTTTCTTGGAGGTGAAATTTGTTGAATTTGTTTATCAGATATTGTTTCCGTTTTGCATTTTTTAATTATCTCTATTTCATGAACTAAATGTCCCAACTGTTTTTGTATAATAATTATATTTTCATGAACATCTTCTTGTTTTTTAGTGTAATTTATTAAATGCATTATCATGTCAGTGATATTATTTAATTGTGGGTCTAATGTATGATATAAATGAGGAAAATTATATCCATGAGAGCATTTATGTTCTTCTTTTATTAAACTATAAAATTCTTCTGGTAAATGTGTTCCTTGTAAATATTGTTCTGTCCAAATTTCATTATATAAAAATCTATGTTCTATTTTTTCTAAATAATTCTGATGACTGTCTTTAATAATCTCTTCTTTTTGTAATATTTTATTTATTATGATTAATTGGTTTTTTAATTCTGCTACTTCTTCACTTATTCCCATTAATTATGGGTCTTTTATTCTTTTTCTTTTCTAAAGGGCTTCTTTTGAAAATAAGGTTGGTATTAGTATATTGCAACAAGGTCATTTTTATAATTTCAATTTGTTGAAAGGTCATTTCTCTGAATTACTCCATATACAGCCGCAAAATTAGAAATCCAATTTAGGAATTAGGTTACGGCTTCGACGTCTTCTTCTTCTTCTTCAATCATTTCAATTGTATCTTCATCTTCAATTTGATTTTCTCTTTTGTTCTTTTCATTCAACAATGCCGAAGAGCGGTAATAGTACTGTCATTGGCGGCGGCAAAAGGAGGAGGAGAGCAAGACCACACAAAGAAAAAGCAGAGAAGGAGGACAGGCTGAGTGAGCTTCCAGATTACCTTCTCCTTCACATTCTGTCTTTCCTCCCAACAAAAGAAGTTGTGAAGACTTGTTTGCTGTCAAAAAGATGGCAATTCATCTGGACTTATATGTCGGAGGTAGATTTGGTCCAAGATACCGATGATGCAGATACCCCTAGGTTTTTCGATTGTGTTGGGAGGATGCTTGTTATGCACAGAGGAATCTATTTGAACAAATTTGCTGTTAGTTTTTATTATGACAAACGTTTTGCTTCCAATGTTGATACTTGGGTTCAATTTGCTATAAAAAATAAGGTGAAAGATATTACTTTAAGGTGTCTCCTCGAAAGCTTGTACTTTTACGCGTCGAATTCCTTCGACTACTTGTACAAGTTGCCTCAGATGTTGTACTCAAATTCATCCTTGACAGGTTTGACCATATATTTTTGTGATGTTATTCCTCGAGGAGTTGTAGCGTGGGGATCTTTGAAAAGCTTATCAATTGGGGGTGCTACATTGCAGGATAATATAATGGAAAATATATTATCAGGTTGTCCTGTTTTGGAAGTCCTATGTTTAACAGAATTTCAGGGATTGAATTGTTTGAACATTTGCTCTCAAATTCTTAAAAAACTTGTCATAGAACATTGGAATGGAGATCTTCTTGAAATTTCAGCACCTTATGTACTTGATTTATCGATTTCAATTGATATTTCCGATGAAGCAGGTAATATTAGGCTTAGGCTAAAAAATATATCGTCGGTTGTCCGAGCTAAACTTTACTTTGAACATTCGGGATTCTTTGATGACCACGATGACACTCATAGCTATATGAATTATATGAAAGAATTACTTGAAAGCATTAAGTATGCTGAGGAGCTTGAATTGGGACCATGGTGCATCGAGGTGTGAGCTCTACATTCTTATTTTAATCACATTTGCTTAAATGATTTTATCCTTAAAATGACACCTGATGTTATGTGTTTTTCCCCCTTATCTTTCATTTGAGTTTCGCATAATTGTAATGCATTTTTACTTATCTAGTTTATATTTCTTTTGATTTTTCAATATATGTACAAGGTTCTCTCGGTGATGGAGGCGAAGGGCTGGAAGCTTCCACAATCTACGCGATCGTGCTTGACTCTAAATTCGTGGAGGGTTAAAGAAGCCGTTCCAGGCATTCTAGGCATTCTGAAATCTTCTCCAGACCTTACGACATTGGTCGTAGAAGGAAGATATGTACATGTAAGGGTATACTTTTTAGCAAAAGATTAACAAGATCTTGAAGTATGGGCTAATATACGGCAATGTGAACCATGTTTTTTCTAGGATCACGTCCCTCTGGATGGAGCTGCAAAATACCTACATAATAATGATTTTGATTTTGATGCATTTCATTTGAAGAGTGTAAAGATCAATAACTTCATAGACGATCGTCTTCCTGACGAACCAATGCTGACAATGGCTCGAATTCTGCTTGAGAGGTCAAGGGTTTTAGAAAAGATGGTCATCACTACAAAAGAACAGATCAAATTTTCATCATATGAGGGTTCACGCAATCTTGCGGAAATAGCTATAAAGCTGCTTACTTTTCCTAGAGCCTCACCTGAAGCAGTAGTCATGGTCGATAACTGATCAGAACAACTTTAATTTCTCTAGGTGATACAAAGTACTATTTAGTATTTTGTTGATGTTGATTTCTCAACCAATATGTTCAGGTCTACTGATATTAGATGGCCATATGTTTATGTCACTACTGAATCAGAATGAGTTGTTGCTGATCTTAAATACATTTTCCATTTTCTGGTTACTGGTATTTTTCTTTTACCTTTACTAGTACTTATTGGGTCTTTATATATATGTCTTTGATTGCCAACACATGTTGGCTCAGTTGGTAGGAACGGACTCCTTCCCCTCAGAAGGTTGTGAGTTCGATTCCCACTGCCGACGCGAAGGCTGTGTTGGTGGGCGATCTGTAAGAATCTCTGTAAGCGACCTTTGGCCCCTGAGGCATGCCCTGGCCCGTGGTGGCGACCGGAGCTGAACCCAAAAAAAAAATGTCTTTGATTGGAAAATATGGGCCAACTTGTCTTTAATTAAAATTCAGATTTGTGAAAAATAGGCTGATGTGCATTGGCTAGCTAGCTTACTTTAATAGGAATGGAAGTGTTCTTATTTTCTTTAAAAATGAAAATTGTGATGAGTTAAGCCAAGTTTAAGTAGGTTTATTGTACAGTTGCTACTAGTTTAGTGGTGCTAAATTTACAAATACAGAGGAAATAGGGGTGTTTGCAAGAGCTTTTAAAAAGTATTATTTTGTTTTTTTTTGTGCTTAAAGCACTGTTTGTAAGTAGGTGTTTCTGCTATTGCTTCTTCAACTGAAAAGCAGGTAAAAACAGGTTAGCAAGAAGCAACCAGTGATGTGCTTTTTCTATTGCTTCTTTTAGGTGGCATTTTTGTAATAATCAAAGCTATTTTTTTAACATATTTGTAAACACCTCTTGCTTTTGAATAAAAATACTTATTTTTTACTTTTGCTTACCCATGATAAAGAGTTTCCGTATTTAAAACGAAGTATGGAAACTATTTGATAGGGATGTATAATGCATTCTACATACAAATCGTTTTTGGAGTTGCAAGTGCAATTTGAATCTTGTTCATCAGATTGAATTTGTACCCAAATTCGGTTCAAATTCAGTTAATTCATGACTTAATTTTACAATAAATAAAGTATCTAAAGCCAAATCAAACCTCCTAAAGTTTCTCTCTCTCTCTTTTTTTTTTTTCATAACATTAGTATAGTTAATTATAGATTTGCATAATAAGAAGAAAAAAGATTATCAATTCCATGTTAAGGACACACCAAACCCACTTCAAACCAAGTCTAATCCAATTAAATAAAAATGTCTTCTCCTTTTTACTTACTCATATGGAGTATTAAATTAGGTTGGAGACACAAAGAATATGAAACGTGATTTTTAAATGACAAAACGCAAAGATTGTTGATTACTTCAAGAACCTTTACCCTAACTACGATAATTATTAATTGCCATCCATATTAACTGAAAACCCATTAATATCTATAAAAATGAAACCCTTTGTTCTTTGATTGATTTTTTTTTTTGTTTCCCAAGGGTTTAATCCCTTTCGAGGCGGGTCGGACACATTAAGTGGGTACCTCTCCCAACAGGGATTCAAATCTGAGTCCGCTACTTTGTAGTGACTAGTCCCTTCAACTAGACCAATCACCTGTTGGTCTTTGATTGATTTTGATTTAACACTTTGTTCACCAATTTTTGTCGATTTAAATCGTTCCTCATCGATTTAATTCATTTTTCATCGTTTTCATATGTTTTTTATTTTCTTTAGTAATTTTAATCGATGAAAATGATCAAAAGCAGTTTAAATCGATGAAGATTGATGAAAAATGAATGAAATCGATCAAAATGATTTAAACCGATGATTATTAGTGAAAAAATGGATTAAATCAGTGAAAATAAGGTTAAATCGCTAGAAAAAAGGATTGAATCGATGAAAACTACTGAGAAAACGAGTTGGATCGATTAAAAAAAAAGGCCTAAATCCATGAAATTATAAAAATATTACATTATAAAATCTTACAATTATCTCTCTGATGACATTTCATCCATAAATATTCCATGTCATTTTTATAGATCTTAAACATAAACCCTAGGGAAAATTTGAAATTCAGAAATAATCCAGGGAAATGTCAAATATATATGATGCATGGGCTAAATGTGAGACGGTTATAAACTTGTGGGGAGTTTTTCATAATACCTTGAGAAATGTTTGTAATTGAATATTAACTCGAATATTATTCATAATTTACACCAGAGATAAATTACACTAGAGAAAAACAGGCGGCAAACACAATAATTATGTGAGAATAAAATGATAACAAAGTCCTAAGAATCCAAGAAAATTCAACTTGAAAGTGTAATCATAGTGGGAAACGGCAAAAAATTATAATCACTACTATAATCCAAAAACACACACAAAAGATTTTAAAACAATTGCACATACACCCCTCCATGTTTATTTAAATTACATACCTTCATAATTAAGTTTATTCTGTCCAAAATATGATCAAATGTTGACTCTAACATCATTCAATCACCTCTACCTTTACTAAAATTAAAACATAGTAGAGTATTTGTGGGTGTATGTGGATGAGTTTTGGCCCGGTCTCGCTGGGTTTTGCTAAACCAAGCCAAAATCCTTTCAAATGAGTTTTCGTCAAATCCATAAAACCATCAAAAACCTATTCAGAAATTCACACTCAAACTCTTCAAACTTATAAACATTGATTTGACACCTACCATCTATTTTTTTTCTCAAAATCTCACTAAAAAATATATTGATTTGACACTTATCATCTACTTATTTTCCTAAACCCCAACATTCAAACCCAATCCAAGTGGGGTTTCAACTTATTCAAACCACAAAACACAAGAGCCAAAAATCCATCCAAATGAAATCTCAAATGTTTTATCGAAACCACCCAAACCTATTTTTTTAAATCGAAACCCGTGAAACCGAGCCAAAATCCATTCAAATAGACCCTGTGTTACCTATTGAAACTTCAAAAGGACCGTTCATGTAATTTCACATAACATAAGGGATGTATACGTAATTATTCTCAAATAATAGGATAGACACAAATCCGTACTAATATTATACTATTATATGATCAAGCATCCCGAGGTAGTCTTGCTTTAAAAAAGTGTAGGAACAAATTTGTTCCTTTTAACATTTTTTTTGGCATTTCATAAACTCTCAACGGAGAAATTAAAACTATGTGGCTCAGAAGGGGCATTTTGATATTTGCATTTCTTGGAATTCAAATATGTTCTGCACAAAATATTAGTAGAAGAAGCTTTCCAAAGGGTTTTGTTTTTGGGACTGCATCTTCTGCATTTCAGGTTGGTTTTTTAATTTCTTTTTCTTGAAATTTATTTATTTTTATTGGAAGACATTTATTTTCTTATTATTGTTTTTAGTATGAAGGAGCTGTGAAGGAGGGTGGAAGGGGTCTAACAATCTGGGACACATATGCACATACTAAAGGTACAGATTAAAATTACAGCACTTTTATCTCAAAAAAACAAAATTGGATCCTTAATTAATGAAGAAATATATATAATATAAATGTTTGATTTTGATTTTTGTTATTACAGGAAAAATAGTAGATTCTACCAATGCCGATGTTGCGGATGATCAGTATCATCTCTACTCTGTAAGTTAAAGATTCTCCTGTTTGTATCAATTGCTTGTTTTGCAAATTAGAAAATTCTAAATTGGCAAAATACACCCTTATGTTAATCTTAATAGCAAATACCCCATTTTATATTACGTTGTTATGTTCACATATTTTTAGAAAAACAAAATGACACTAATATATATACATCAGTTTTCTTTTCTTCAGAATAAAGTCATAATTTTATGTGATTGTTTTCTCTCAACCCCATTTTATAAGATATTGAAATATATTTATAGATGAATAATTGCATATGTTCTTAAATTTTAGAATGTTCTAGGGGATATATTGCATCATTTTTACGAACACGAGGGGCGCATTTACTAACAAAAACAACATAGGTGTGTATTTACCAATTAGAACCAACACATGGGTGTAAACCTTGTAAATAATCCTCACAAAATCGATGCTGGTTTTTTAAAGAATTTATAAATTGGAATATTATGCATATTATATAGCAGTGTTTTTTGGAATTTTTAGGGGTAAAAAACTTGCTTAAAACTCACATGTGTTTTGAAAAACCTGCACATAACTCCCTGTGTTATTTTTATTGCATAAAATTCTCTTGTGTTTTACAAAATGTTGCACGAAATCCCCTTTTCTCCCAAAACCATGAGAAAGTGGACGCGTGAGTCTCCTACATGCAAATGCTGCTATTAACATTAAAATTGGCCTTATGTAATGCGGAAAAGGGAGAGAGTGCAACATATTGTGAACTACGAGGGGAATTTATGTAACAAAATTGATAGAGGTTTATGCTGAATTTTCAGACCAAAACTTATGTTCCAAGCATCGTTTAATACGTACAGGAAGATGTACGGCTTATGAAAGATATGGGAATGAATGCCTACAGATTTTCAATTGCTTGGTCCAGAATATACCCTGGTAAGCTCTCTCTATATGTAGATGTACAAATCAAGTAAAATTATAATGTCACGAAAATATATAAGATGGTTTGTTGCTGTTGTCAGATGGAACTGGGAAAATAAATCAAGCTGGAATTGATTATTACAACAATCTCATCAATGCTTTAATAGCCAATGGTAATCTGAACATATATGTTAGAAATTTGGAATGATCATTACAACATGCTAAAACTCATTTTGGACTTTAAGACACATCTAATGCTTCGTCTAATGTGATATGTATAATGTGTGCAGGAATTGAACCATATGTGACACTTTATCATTGGGATCTTCCTCAAAGTCTCCAAGACAAATATTTAGGATGGCTGCACCCGCTAAGCATGTAAGAAATCATATTTTAATGCACGATAAATAGCCCTTTTTCCCGAAGGATTGATAGTTAAGAGTGACAATTGCGTGGATTAGATGGGTTTGGGTAGGATAAAATTGGTTGCTTCCTACTAGTGAAAAATGGGTTGCATCGAACATAGGCTGAGTTATAATGGATTGAGTCCGTGTTGAACCGAGTCCACCCGTTTTTGTTTTTTAACTAAGAAACATGCACCATTAATATAAGAGAAAACAGTTGTAATATGCATATATAAATTGTAGTAGGAAAATATATGGGGATAAGAAATTGATCGTCGAATCAGGAAATGTGCAACACTATGAATCTAGGTTGAGTCAATCCGTTCACTGTTACCTTATTAATTATTTACTTGATCCATTTTTCACTTGACTCAAATCCAAATCCAGTCCAACAAAAAGTAAAAGAAATAAGAGTTGGAGTTGGTTGAGCTGACACATGGGTCAAGATCCATATTACCACCAATAATTGAAGTATTCAATGAAGATATATTTTTTTTAACAGAAAAGACTTTGCAACATATGCCGATACATGTTTCAAGTCATTTGGTGATAGGGTGAAGTATTGGATAACTTTCAACGAGCCACATACTTTTATTATACAAGGTTATGATATGGGGATTTCTGCACCCAATCGCTGTTCAGTTTTTCTTCGAGCAAATTGCAGTGCAGGAAACTCAGCAACTGAGCCTTACATAGTCGGTCACCATGTACTTCTCTCGCATGCAACCGTGGTAGATATTTATAAGAAAAGATATCAGGTAAAGTAAACAAAATTAAACTATGTATGATATACTTTATATTTGAAATCATTATTTTAATGTATTGTTATTTCCAGCCAAAACAACGTGGATCGATTGGAATAACATTGGATTCGTTTTGGTATGAATCGGCAACAAAGTCGTCAGATGACATTCAAGCAACACAAAGAGCACTAGATTTTAACTTGGGATGGTAAGGACTTTATTTGCGGCACTTGATTTAAATGCAAGAACTCACTTGGAAACTCCCAGCCTTACCCTCGCCTCTGAAAAACCAGGACCTAGGCTGCCGCTTTACAAAATTGCGCATTCGGTCCCTGTCTTGTAAAATATTTTGCACATTTGGTTCTATCGCTCCCTTTCCATCCAATGATTGCACTTTTGGTCCCAATTAGATGAAAAGGGGTCGATAGGACCAAAAATGCGCAATGTTTTAAAAATTGAGACCACAAGTACAATTTTATAAAACACGGAACCAAAAGTGATGAAGTCTAGTTCTGTACTATTAACATTTTTACCTTTGTACTTGCTTAGTTTTCACTGTGATGGGTGTGAAATATTTTGCTTGAATTTCAGGTTTCTTGACCCGATAATAATAGGGGACTATCCAAGGTCAATGAGAACTAGAGTAGGAGGCAGATTGCCGAGATTTTCTAAAATCCAATCAAGTCTTGTAAAGGGTTCGTACGATTTTATAGGTATCAATCACTATACTACATGGTATGCAAGCAAAGCCAACATAAAGGGTCAGCCCAAAGATTCAATATCCGACCCTGGTGCCAATGTCGACCGTACGTTCTAATTAAACAAGTTAATTCCTTTTGAAATTTCTAATCATGTTGTTTAACTAGTATTTTCTATGAGTATTTATTGGTTACCTAATTAGTTTTAATTAAATCTCACTTTTTTTGCAGCACTTAAAAATGGAAAACCTATAGGTGAAAGGGTATGAATTAAATGCACTTGTTATATTGCTTCATCCCATTTCTTGAGATTTCCAAGAAATAAATGGATTAAACAGAGTTTGTTGGATTTCAGGCAAGGTCTACGTGGCTGTATATTGTGCCTTACGGGATGAGAAGTTTGATGAATTACATCAGACAGAAGTATGGGAACCCTCCTGTAATAATCACTGAAAATGGTAATAATTAAGTAACTCTCGAAATTAAACATATTGAACATTAAGATGGAAAATAATCTTGAGCTTTTTGGTTAACAGGAATGGATGATGATTTTGATTCCTTTAAGGATGCTCTGAACGATGAGAAGCGCATCAAGTATCATAACGACTATCTCAGTAACTTGTTAGCAGCTATGTAAGTTTTATTCAACACTATGATTACGTCAAAATTTCATTTCAAGTCCCACGGACATCAGCAGTTTTACAAAATTGTAACTTTGGTCTCAATTTCTTTAAATATTTTGCACTTATGGTCCTATATATTGCACGAGTTCTACCCAATTTGAGACAAAAAGTGCAAAGACCGAGACTAATTTATGGTACTACAAGTGCAATATACATGTGGAACCAATGCAACTTTACCCTCTTCTATGAACTCTTACCGATATATAGTGATCTAATATTTGATGTCTGAATACAGAAAAGATGGTTGCAATGTGAAGGGATATTTCGCTTGGTCCTTGCTAGATAACTGGGAATGGGGAGCTGGATTTAGCTGTAGGTTTGGTTTATACTATGTTGATTACAATGACAAAATGCTCAAGAGATATGCAAAGGATTCTGCGCAATGGTTCAAGAATTTCTTGGCTTCATAGTTATAATTTCTCGGCACAATAATAAGTGAACAACACACGGTTATAAGCAAAGATAGAACGTTCAGTCAATCGAGAAAATGAACGCGTATGCACACAATTGTTTCTCTATATAAAATGGTTCTCTTCACCTGGGAATGTTAATAGACGAGCTTTAATATTAATTTGGTCGGATTGGTCAGCTTGTGTTCCGTTTTCTTTAGTTCCTCTTAGTGTATGTTGTGATTGAGGTTCCTTTTTTATTTTTATTTTTTAAAGAAGCAGTTTACCTCTTTTAATCGGAGAGAGTTACTCACTCGTTGAAATTGAAAGTGTGCACGAAAAATATTTTTGTAACATAGGGATAAAATGCAACATTTATCATAACGTATGGGTAAATTGTCACATATTTGTCATAATAATGGGAGTTAAGTGTCATGTTTATCATCACACAAATTATATATGAGGGATAACTCTGTAAATTTGAATATTATTTTAGATTTAAATGTCGGGGAAGTGTTGTGAAATTTTTATAAGATTACATGAGGGTAAAATGTTTCTTTTCAAATTTCGGAGATGTAAATTGAATATTATGCTAATCAATTGTGGGTAAATTCTTATTAACTCAAAATATGAATAAAAAAAATGAAGACAATTTTTAAAAATCTAACATTTGAATAGGATCGATAACTCCTAAACGTCACTCCATTATTTTTTCATGAAACATTTAAGGAAAAAAATTGATCCGAACGCAAAAAATTCCACACGGCCGGCCCACACCTATTTAATATATTTATTGAAATATAAATTTAGCTTTATCGATGCCAATAAAGGCAACATTAAGTAATTAATAACACTGTGCATTTATGGCAAGGAATATGACCCTTTTTTTTATAATTTTTTTGTCACTAATATATTTATGAAAATTATTTTAGTGATAGTAGTTTTTAAGTTATTGTCACTTAAGACGATTAGAAAATGACAAATTTAACACAATCTTTAATACTTTATCACTAAAAATCAATTTTCTTATAGTGAATTCACCCATTTATTTTTCAAAACTTTTTACTATACCATGATCATCTCATATATATATATATATATATATAATTATTAAATAATTAATTAATATTTATTATTTCTATAACACACCTAAACATCTCATAATCTCATTTTCACAACACTACCATCACGACTTGTTGCTTCATTTCAACAACCAACATTATACATCAAAATCCAATCTTTTTTCATGAAATACGCATCAATTTCGTATACGTAAATATGTACACGTACATATAATCTTAATTTAAAAAATATACTAATAATGCATGTATTTATATATGTACGGTGTATGTCCCTACAACATACACAGTATTTCTAACTAAACATAAAACAAAAAACAATGTGGTTTAGAAAAGGCATCAATCTAATTAATGTAGTATTATTATTTGCATTTCTTGTGTCTCAAATATGCTCCGGAAAACACTTTAGTAGACGAAGCTTTCCAAAAGGTTTTGTTTTTGGGACAGCATCTTCTGCATATCAGGTTAATGTATTAATTGGTTCAATTTTAGAAATATATGACACTCGCCATATATTATTCATGAAAATTAATTAATTATTTAAGGTTTCCATTTGATGCATATTTGTGGAGTTAATTGCAATTTACACTCTATGATATTCTTAATGTTCAATTTCTTTCCTTTTTTCAAATCACACGAAGAAAAACGCATCAAATCCACCTGTATTTTGGGAAACCTGAATAGAACTCCCCTGTCCTATTTTTTTTTTGCAAGGAATTCCCTTGTGTTTTAGCAAATGTTGCACACTCTCCCTTTAACGGTTAAATTAGGGGTGGGCGTTGGGTTCGGGTAACCCAAACCCGACCCCGTTTCGTTTTTACAATACCCGAACGGGACGAGTGTTTTTTGGGTTTGGGTACCCGAACTTGAATACCCGTATTTTATTACTGGAATACGGGTCGGGTTTGGGCTTGGTCTTTCCAACCCCGAATACCCGAACCCGCCTATATAATATTATTATTATATAATTTATACAATTTAGTTATATAATTAATTAATCAACATTATCTAATAAATGAACTTTTTTACTTTATCCTAATATTCCTTTTAAATATTTCACTAGTTATTAGTGATCAATATTATGGGTCATTGTATGATTTTAGACTTTTTATTATTTTAGAAATTTATATCTTTTGCATAATTTAAGTGTTAGCTTGGATAAATTATTTTGGTATCAACTATAGATAATATTTGGATTAGATTTTTCTTATTGAGACTCAATGTTGATCGTATTTTATCATTTGCTCATTATATGATTTCACTTTATGATCGTATTTGGATATATTTGAAATAGTCATTATGATGAACTGATGATATGTTCAATGTAATAATGGTTAAAAATTATACTACTTAGCAAAAGAAAAATGACGAAATATACATACGTAATATTGTAATATTATTTTGTTAGGTGGATGAAAAATTTATGAATAAAAATAATATGGCACCCGTAATCCCGTCCCGTCCCTTCCCGCAATAATATGGGTGCTCGCTTACGGGTACCCGAATTATTACGGGGCGAGTTTGGGATGAGAAGTGTCAATCCCGAAATTTATTATACCCATATCTCTAGCCCCGAACCCGTTCAAACCCGCCCTGTGCCCGCCCCTAGGTTAAATAGTTGATACAATTAATTTGTTTAGGTTAAATACTATTTTACCCTCCATATTTTATTTACCTATCTATTATATTAATAAATTAAATAATTTTAATATAAAATCTTAAAAATTACAAAATAATATATATATATATATATATATATATATATATATATATATATATATATATATATATAATATTTAATATTATTAAAATGAAAAATATATTTAATAATTATTTACCAAAAATAAAAGCGTCTTCTTTCCCGTAAAACCCCTTCCCTCCCCTCCCCACCGGAACCCAGGCCACCGCCAGCCTGAATCTCTGGCCACTTTTGACGGAAAAGGGATTTTGTTCAACTTTGGGTTCTATGCAAAAAAAAAAAAAAAAAAAACACAGGGGGTTATGCACAGATGTTTCACAACACATGTGGGTTTTTTTAATTTTTCCCAATCAGATGGGAAAAATTAAACATTATGAATTTTACTGGGTAAATTGACATTAACTCCATATTTGTGCTACATTTTTGTTGCCCGGATAAAAAAAAAAATCTTGAAGCTATTTCTTTTTATTTCTTCATTGTTTTCAGTACGAAGGAGCTGTCAAGGAGGATGGAAAGGGTCCAACAATTTGGGACACATTTGCACATACTGTTGGTATATACATTCCACCCCCTTTTTTTTTCTAATCATGTAACAAAAATTGAAACTTGATAAACATAGCAAATGACTAAAATAATGTTTATTGATTTTGATTTAATTTGTGATATTACAGGAAAAGTAATCGATTCTAGCAATGCCGATGTTGCTAATGATCAGTATCATCTCTACCCTGTAAGTTTTTCTCTTAATTGTTTTGAAAAATGGCCAAAATATTGAGAATATTAAATACATTTTTTTTTGGGTTACAACCCTATTAATTAAGTATATATGTTCAAGAATCTCATATTTAATACGTTTATTAAATATACAGGAAGATATAAAGCTCATGAAAGATATGGGAATGGATGCCTATAGATTTTCAATTGCTTGGTCCAGAATTTACCCCAGTAATTAAGCTCTATCTCTATACATGCAAATAGGTTTAATGACAATGTACCCCTCTATGATATTCATAATGTTTAATATACCCCCTCTGATTTAAAAAGAGCAATTTACCCCCTATGAAAATTTTGATCCAGAGAGTGTAACCCACTTTCCAAAATTGAGAGTGGACATGAAAAGTATTTTGTAGCATAGGAAGGTAAATTGCCACATTTATTTATCATAACAAATGAGGTAAATTGTCACATTTATCATAATATAGGGGGTAAAATGTCACATTATCATAACTCAGGGAGATAAAGTGACACATATTATAATATCAGGGAGGCAGTGTGAAACTTTTAGAAAATTACAGGGGATAAATTGAATATTATGAATATCATAGGGGGTAAAATGCTATTAAATAATATTCAAATCAATTAAAGTTACTGTTCTTTTTTTTTTTTATATATACTTGTTGCTTTTATCAGATGGAACTGGGAAAATAAATCAAGCTGGAATTGATCATTACAACAATCTCATCAATGCTTTACTAGCCAATGGTACTAAATTTGAACATATATGTCGGAAAATCGATCATTATATAAATGCAACATACTAAAATTTGTGCAGGAATTGAACCATATGTGACACTTTACCATTGGGATCTTCCTCAAAGTCTCCAAGATGAATATTTAGGATTGTTGAGCACTCGAATCATGTAACAAATCGTATTTTAATGCACGATAATTTAATAACTTACCCGTTCTTTTCCTATATAAATTCGGTAAATGTACGTTTTTTTTAACAGAAAAGACTTTGCAACATACGCGGAGACTTGCTTTAAGGAATTTGGTGACAGAGTGAAATACTGGATCACTTTCAACGAGCCACGTAATTTAGCTGTAATGGCCTATGACGAGGGGATTTATGCACCCTGTCGTTGTTCTGTTTTTACTAATGTAAAATGCAGTGACGGAAACTCTGCAACCGAGCCTTATATAGTCGCCCACAATCAGCTTCTTTCACATGCTGCTGCCGTACATACTTATAAGAAAAAATATCAGCAAAAACAACGTGGATCGATTGGAATATCATTGGATTCATATTGGTATGAACCGGCAACAAACTCGTCTTACGACATTGAAGCAGCATATAAGGCAAGAGATTTTCACTTGGGTTGGTAAGGAGTACTTAACTTATGCTTCTTAATTTATTTCTCAAAGTTATATGAAATGTTACAAGACTAATTAAATGTCTTAAATTTCTTTTTTTTTGGGGAAAAAAATTTCACAGGTTTCTTGAACCTCTAATTCTAGGGGACTATCCAAAATCAATGAGAAGAAGAGTAAAAAGCAGGTTGCCGAGATTTTCTAAAGTTCAGTCCAATCTTTTAAAGGATTCGTTCGATTTTATAGGCATAAATCACTATACTACATCGTATGCGAGCCTAAACACAACCTACCTTAAAAGCGGTCTGCTCAATAATTCACTATCGGACTCTGGTGCCTATACCTCCCGTATGTTCCTTTCGAAATTATAATCTTTTTCATGTTATTTAGTTTGTAGTATTCTTCTAGCTATGGATACCTAATTAGGTCTAATTAAATTTCACTTTTTTGCTAGAATTTAAAGATGGAAAATCTATAGGTGAAAGGGTAAGAATGTATACTTGTTATATTGCTTTGTCCAATTTCTTTAGATTTTGCGGAAAAAGGGACTAAATAGAGTTTGTGGGTGCAGGCAAATTCTATGTGGTTGTACATTGTGCCTCATGGGATAAGAAGTTTGATGAATTACATTAAATACAAGTATGGGAACCCTCTTGTTATAATCACTGAAAATGGTAATAATTGGATTCCAAATTGCAAAACATTTAAAAAAAAATTGGGACCAAAATGTAATTTTGTTTAAGTACATGACCAAAATACAACTTTTGGTTAACAGGAATGGATGATGCACTTTTACCCTTTAAGGATGCTTTGAAGGATAAGAAGCGCATCAAGTATCATAAAGACTACTTGAAAAACTTGTTAGCAGCAATCAAGTAAGTTCTATTCGAAAAAAAGTTTAATAAATTGGGTTAATGGCAATTTACCTCCATGTTGTATTTATAATGTTTAATTTACCTCCATGTGATTTAAAAAGAGCAATATACTCCCGTTTAAAAAAAATTTAAGGAAACAATTTCATTAAGGGAAGACGGTTGCGACGTTAAGGGGTATTTAATGACTAAATTTATATGTTTACTGATTTAATATTTCTATTCTTACATACAGAGAAGACGGTTGCAACGTTAAGGGATATTTTGTTTGGTCCTTCCTAGATGATTGGGAATGGGGATTTGGATTTAGCGCGAAGTTTGGTTTATACTATGTCGATTATAACGACAAGCTCAAAAGATACGCAAAAGATTCTGCCAAGTGGTTCAAGAAATTCTTGGCTTCATAAATTATCATTTCTGGACTGGGGTGGAAAAAATAAGTGAAGATTATATTGAGTGTTGAATAAAGAACAAGAGCTTGTGTATAAGTTGGTGTTCTTAATTTACTTGTTTAATTAGTTAGACAAAGTACAAGGGGTGTTTTTCCATTTCATTTCAACCTTCTTTATAGCACATACCAATGTTGTGAAGTGCAATAATTTAAAAAGTTAAAAGGATCAATTGTAAACGCAAAAAAGTTGATTAAGAAAGGGTAAAACGTCCCAAAACAACTCATTGATTATTTTGTGAAATCTGCCTATTCTTGGAAAAGGCTTATGAGTATAAACTCACAACTCAACTACAAATTAAACAATTCATCTTTGACAAAGAAAGAAAACAAATTAAAGTGCTGCAGCTGCTGAAATAGCTAGAAAAACAAAAATAAAAAAATATTCCTTTATTACATATATAGTTCACTGAATCAAAAGATAAATTATTTCTCAATTAATATGCTGTCTGTATTGTAAATCTAATGAACAAATTAAACACGGGGAAGAAGAACGCTGAAACCAACAGATACCGCAAACAGGAAAATTAACAGCCCAATGAAGTTCACTATAAGTGCTTCTTGATTTTGACGAAGTCCAGTGAAAATAAATTTCTCGACCAAGCCCGTTAGAGAACTCAATATCGCCATTAAGAAGATCACCACGCCAAACACTGCATGCCACGGGCCAAACCTCGCCCGTGTTGATAGTTTCGCACCAGGATACGAGAAGGTGAAAAAGGAGAATAGCCACTGACAAATTAAAGATCATTAATCAAAATGTATTTAGCATTTTGGAAAATTATAATTTTGCATACCTGAAGACCAAAAAGGCAGATGGTTGACATGCCTATTGGAGAATAGCAAGGATTCATCAGCTGCAGCTTTCATGGTTGAAGATGGACGACGGGTTAGAGTGTTTGAAGTAAAGAGATTAGGGATTAGAATATTAAATTATCCCTCTTATGTAATTGTTTTATTTTATGTTTATTTTATTCATATAATTATAGTAAAGCGGTGCCGTTTAGTAGTCTGTTAGGCAGTTACTTAAATTGTTACTGTTCACCGCCTTATGTTAGGTATTTAAGCATTGTTCGATCCTGTACAGAAGCATAATTTACATAATAATATTTTACACAGTTTTTCTTCCAGAAATTCTCTCTGTTTGATTTCATATTTTGATCAATACATTTACAAAATTCCTAAAGCTGCTTCCAGATTCTAATATGGTATCAGTAAGAATTCATATTTCTTCCGCTTAATTTCTTCATTCTGCCATTGTTGTGTAGTTTTATTTTTTTCTGCACAGTTCTTTCTCTCTTTTATCTTTCATCCATCAATTTTCCTTGAAGTTTTGCCTTCTTGGAATTATTCTTTTCTGTTCTCGAAGGTTTTGTCCTTCTCTTCTTGTTCTTTTTTTTCCTTCCACCTTCTTGGTTATTTTCTCCATCAGAATCATGTCTACTGAATCCGGTACCACCTCCTCATCCATACCCACCAGATCCAAGACTCTCACAGAAGATCCCACCAGTCCCTACTTCCTTCATCCATCTGAAGGTCCAGGGATGCTTCTTGTCCAAAATAAACTTCTTGGTGAGAATTACTCCACTTGGGCTCGTTCCATGTACATTGCCCTGAATGTAAAACACAAATTAGGATTCATAGACGGTTCAATCAGCAACCCAGGTCCTACTGACCCTCTTCTATATGATGCTTGGTCCAGGAACAACGATGTGGTTGTTTCTTGGATTTTAAACTCAGTTTCTACAGAAATCCATTCTAGTATCATCTACACTTCCATTGCCAAGGAAATCTGGGATGATCTTAAAGTTCGGTTTCAACAAAGTAATGGTCCTAGAGTCTTCCAGCTACGGAGAGATCTAGCTACTCTAACTCAAGGTACACAGACTGTGAACATTTATTTCACTAGACTTAAGTCCATTTGGGACGAATTACACACCTATAGACCAGTTATGGTTTCTTGTGAAAGTGACTGTGGAAATGCACAAAAGATACATCATCACAACCAAGAAGAATATGTCATGGCTTTCTTGATGGGCTTAAACCCATCTTTTGAAACTTTAAGGGAGCAAGTTCTTCTTATGGATCCCCTACCCCCCATATCTAGAGTTTTTTCACTAGCTACTCAAGCTGAAAGGCAGAAAATGGTAGGCCAGTCATCTACACAGGATTTTTCCTCTTCTATGGCTTTCTCTACAAAGTCCTCTCAAAATCAGCCTTCGACCCGCCCTTACAATCAATTCAAGAACCCATCACAGAATAACCAAAACTACAATACCAACACAAATACAAACAATAATAGCAACAGCAACTTCAGAAACAAAAACAAACCAATTTGTGCTCATTGCAACATTCCTGGCCATACAATAGATAAATGTTTTAAATTGCATGGTTACCCCCCTGGTTTCCAGTTTAAGCCTAAACCACAGACATTTCAAAACAATCAAGTCAATCAAGTTTCAGACAGTTCTCGGAATATTACTACAAATTCATACACTGGTTCTGATAATTCTACTGCAAGTTTGACTCCATTGTTACAAGGTTTTACTCCTGAACAATGTCAGCAGCTAATCAGTTTGTTTTCTAATCAACTACAAACTTCTACTCACACATCCACTACACAAGACAGTGACTCAACACACATTTCTTGTGCCTCTGGTATTTTTTCTAACACTCTTGATTTTGATATAAATTCTTTTAATTCTAGTTGGATTCTGGATTCTGGTGCTTCTAAGCACATTTGCAACAACAAATCATTATTTACTTTTTTAAAACCTGTTTTTCAAGCTAAAGTAGTTTTACCAGATAAGTCAAGCTTTTCTGTTTTTGAAATAGGGGATATACAACTTAACCAACATATTATCCTTAGCAATGTTTTCTACATACCTAAATTTCAGTTTAACTTAATTTCAGTAAGTGAACTTCTTCAATCAGGAAACTTAGTCCTAAAATTTACACCTACTTCCTTCATCATTCAGGATTTGCAAGAGAAGATGATTGGAAGGGGTGACTTACAACAGGGTCTTTATGTCTTGGATTACCAATATAATAAGCCCATTTCTACCACCTACTGCAATAAAGTGTCCTTCTCTACATGGCATAAAAGATTGGGGCATCTTCCCCTCAAAACTATGAGCTGGATTAGAAATGATCTAGGATTAGATTTGTCCAGTACTTGTAATAATCATAATTCTCCTTGTTATATTTGTCCTATGGCAAAACACAAAAGACTTCCATTTCCTAAATCTACTACTACATCCACTGAGATTTTTGAACTTTTACATTGTGATATTTGGGGCCCTTTTAACACCCCCTCCTATAATGGATACAAGTATTTTGCTACTTTAATTGATGATTACAGTAGATTTACATGGGTTTGTTTTCTTGCAAATAAATCAGATATGAGCACTGTTCTTCCAACTTTTATATCCATGATTAAAAATCAATTTAACAAAACTATAAAATGTTTTAGGAGTGACAATGCTCCGGAATTATCTTTTACTGATTTATTCAATAAACATGGCATATTGCACCAGTTTTCATGTGTAGAAACTCCACAACAGAACTCTGTTGTGGAGAGAAAGCATCAACATTTATTAAATATTGCTAGAGCCCTATCTATTGAATCAAAAATTCCTAACATTTTTTGGAATGAATGTGTGGCTACTGCTGCCTTCCTTATCAACAGAACACCAACAAAAGTCTTAAATTTTAAAACTCCTTACACATTACTGTTTAATAAACAGGTTGATTACAACTACTTAAGAACTTTTGGGTGTTTGGTTTTTGCATCCACTTTAAAACAAGGAAGATCTAAGTTTGATCCTAGGGCTAAAATCTGTGTCTTTATTGGCTATCCCTTTGGTATTAAGGGTTACAAACTTTATGATATTCAAACACAACAAGTTTTTATTTCTAGGGATGTCATTTTTCATGAATCCATTTTTCCTTTTCATACCTTATCTAAACAGAATGATGCTGTTTTAAATGATGATATATTTCCACCTAATTCTTTTGATTATTTTTATGATGACAATCATTCTTATGACTCACATGTTACTGACCCTTCTTATATTCCAGAATCAGAAGATAATTTTACCCCTACAGATAATCAATCCCCCTCACTACCTCAAAGAAGGTCAACAAGACCTATTAAAAGACCATCTTATCTTTCTGATTATCACTGCAATTATCTTCAGGATTATCAAACCAAAAATATTTTGCCTACTAAGTATCCTATTTCTAATGTTTTGAATTATACTAATCTTTCTGATTCTTATAAGTCATTTATACTTAATATATCTAGTGAAATTGAACCTTTATATTACCACCAAGCAGTGACTAATAAGAACTGGAGACAAGCAATGAATTCTGAATTACAGGCCTTAGAAGATACTAAAACTTGGAAGATTGTTCCTTTACCAAAAGGAAAACAAACTATTGGTTGCAGGTGGGTGTATAAGATAAAAAGAAACCCTGATGGGTCACTGGACAGGTACAAGGCAAGACTAGTTGCCAAAGGATACACACAAAAGGAAGGGATAGACTACACAGAGACTTTTGGGCAATTCACTTATCTCTTGGAAATCCAAGAAGCAAGTTACTGTTTCTAAATCCTCTGCTGAAGCAGAGTACAGAGCTTTAGCTACGGTTTCTAGTGAGATAGTGTGGTTGCAGCAATTACTTTGTGATTTAAAAGTCTCAGTTTCTTATCCTACTTTCCTATACTGTGATAACAGTTCAGCCATTCACATAGCAAATAAACCAGTTTATCATGAACGAACTAAGCACATCGAGATAGATTGCCATTTTATACGAGAGCAAATAGATAGAAAACGAATAAAGTTAATGCCTATTCATACTGAAAACCAAATTGCAGATTTATTAACTAAATCGTTGGCTTTACCTCGTTTTCTCAGTTTGTTGTCCAAGATGTCGTTGCTGGATATCCACGCGCCTCCGTCTTGAGGGGGGAGTATTGGAGAATAGCAAGGATTCATCAGCTGCAGCTTTCATGGTTGAAGATGGACGACGGGTTAGAGTGTTTGAAGTAAAGAGATTAGGGATTAGAATATTAAATTATCCCTCTTATGTAATTGTTTTATTTTATGTTTATTTTATTCATATAATTATAGTAAAGCGGTGCCGTTTAGTAGTCTGTTAGGCAGTTACTTAAATTGTTACTGTTCACCGCCTTATGTTAGGTATTTAAGCATTGTTCGATCCTGTACAGAAGCATAATTTACATAATAATATTTTACACAGTTTTTCTTCCAGAAATTCTCTCTGTTTGATTTCATATTTTGATCAATACATTTACAAAATTCCTAAAGCTGCTTCCAGATTCTAATAATGCCTAACCAAGAATGTAATGAATACATGTTAGGAATTCCGAGCTCGTTGTGAAACTTGAAAACGGAATATATCCCGATTATCCCAGCAACAAGCGCGATTAAATGGAGAATTAGGTGAAATAATTTCTGGCTTTTTCTAGTTGATGGAACTGCCTTATAGGCCATTATAGCTGATAAAAAAATTACACAATTAATCGGTTAATAATCATATCGATTTCCAACAAAAACTTCCTGTATTTTTTAATTACCTTCTCCTGAAATCAATACAAAACCAAGAACCATTAGCAGAGGGTGCAACTGCATATAATATGTCCAAACAATTAGAACCAATTCGACTTATAATTAAGTAATATATCAAAGTACAGAGCAAATAAGTTTACAAGAAGTACTTTACATTGAAAATTTTGGCCTTGTCATCTGATTTAAAAGCAAAGCCTCCGCGAAAGTGAAGCAGCCAAACGAGGACTAAAGTTGTCACTGCGATTGCAACAAAATGCGCGAATATGGTCACTGGAAAAGCAGAAAGGCCATAGCTTGAGCTTGTTTTTGGTGCCATGAATAAAGTAAATGTAACTTCTGAGAAAAAGTGAGACAAGTTATAAGTTTCCCAATCTCAGAGTTTTGATTTTCTTGTTTTGATCAACATTTTATGATCAAATTAAAGAAATATGTGGTGTTTATTACAAAGTGAAATGAACAAGGAGGGGGAATTTACTTTTTTGGTACCGTTGGACACAAAAATGCAAATTTGATACGATGGTTTAAGTTTTCATTGCAACTTTCATTTAAAACTTCTCCAGAATTAATAGATTTTTGCCCCCTATGATATTTATAATGTTTAATTTACCACCATGTAATTTGAAAAAGATCACTTCACCCCTTTGTAATTTTATAAAAGGTTCACACCGCCTTTCTGAAATTTTTATATGTGGCACTTTACCCACGCATGTTATGATAATTTGGCATTTTACCCCTTATGTTATGATAAATGTGGCAATTTACTCCCTATATTATGATAAATGTGGCAATTTACTCCTTATGTTACAAAACACTTTTCATGTACACACTCAATTTCGATTAGTGAGTTACACTTTCCGGCTGAAAGGGATAAATTGAATACTATGTATTTCATAGAGGAGTAAATTGCCATTAACTTCAAAAAAAAAAAAAAAAAAAAAAAAAAATGCGCTTGATATCAAAATTGCAACGAAAACTTAAATTGTGGTATCAAATATGTATTTTCTTATCCAATGGTGCCAAAATTGCAAAGTGACCTATATCATTTGGTAAACAAAAAAAAAAAAGAAGTTCCCCATCAAAGAGTCTTTCTATTTTGCAGGAAATTAGTTACACTAACAGCCAAGATAATTTTAAGCAAAACCGTCTAGCCGGCCAATTATATGTCTCATTTGAAATGCACATGTTGGACAAATTATATTGCGTAGATGGGATCATGTGAATATATATTAAATAGTTCCCCATCAAAATGTTCAACCAAAAACCCTCAAAATTGTGTTTAGTTGATTGCTTCTACTTGTACAAGTTGTAATTTAGCTGACCTCTTTCCACACCTAACTCTCTGGTCTTAAAAATACCGGTTTCATACCATTGGACTATTCGGAAAAGAGTAAAAAATACCGCTTTTTTCTATAAATATGATTATTTGGAAATGGAGTTTGGTTTTTTATTTCACAAACGGGCATCTTTTTTTTTCTCCTTTTCAAAAAATTGAAATGATTGAAGTTTTTCTATTTGGATGAAGAACTTGTTAGTCTTAACTCTTGGGCTCAGGAATTCCTCTATACCTTTATTTTATCCGTAGAAAAAAGCCTATCTATTTTTTCATATTTTGACTTCTATGAAGTTTCTTTCTTTGTTACGGCTGATAAAAATCGTTGTTTTAGATATGTTTCTCTTCTTGCCACTTTTACCATGCAATTTGTGATATTTGAACGATCAATTATTTTTTTTCTTAACTTCCTCCTTTACGAATGAAAGCCGAGTAATGTATTTTTCTTATAGTAGTAAGAGCTAAATATTTAGGCTAAATAAGTATTTTCCAAATATGTACAATATTTTTCTCGCATGTTATTTCATATTTTTTACAACGTGCGAGAAGTATTTAGGCTAAATAAGTAACATTTTGTTACTAAGAGCTCAATAAAAAATATTGACAAAACGAAAAGAAAAATACTCCAACCATCTATTTCTTCTTCACCAATGATAATTTAATTTAATATCAAATTATTATGCCCGACCAATTTAACTTGCATCTTCTTATGTTTAAATTGTTTATGCTTATTGTGAATTGCTTATATTGAAACTTGCATCTTCTTATTTTTAAATTCTTTATGCGATCAAATTCTAGGTATGCTAATGGTTCTAGAATAATTTAATAGAATATTTTCACTATTACTTACGTAGTGTAAAATAATATTATATTAATAACATATCACTTTCTCAGATTAGTTTAAATTAGAGAAAAACTAATAATCTTATTTTCCTTCATTTCCTTATATACCTACTAATTATCAGAGTAATGATATTATAATGTCTCAATTTGTTAGTTTATGTGAAAATTTATGGACACTAATTTAATTTCGATGAATTTAAGAATAAAATTGCAGATAAGATGACTAAAATCGAAACAACTTAAAATATAAAAAATGTAATTTTTTTTTATCAAAACTACAAATATCTCATTTTCGTGTCCCAGCCAAAATTAAAGGATTATTTTTTCTTTTTGCTTATCTTTTTATTTATGTGATCTCTTCTCACTCTAGCAACTAGCAAGTATATCATGTAATGAAATAGCTCTACACAAAAACGGGTGAAACAAAAAAATAAAAATAAATTGTCTATGAAATAAATAACAAAAATGGCCGAATCAGAGTAAAGTCTTGGTTGCATGGATCAAAATTTCGTTTTGAGTGTATGTTTCGGTCAGTCAAATATTGAAAACTTTTCGAGACTCTTCGGATATGTTTCGAAAACACTAAGGAAAAATTATAAAAAAAGTTACTAAATTTAAAAAAATAACAGAGTTTAAGGCGAAAAAATAATTTCGAAATTACATCTTGTTTTCATTTCGCTTGATTCAAAATGGAAAACTTTTCGATGTTTTCGACGAAAAAAATAAAAATTTTGATCTATGCATGATTGCATTGTATCTTCAATTATTTTTCCAATTTTAATTTTTCTTTTATTAGGATGCTAATTAGCCGCAATAGAGTTCAAACACGTGCACAAAAGAATATCCTATTTTTTTGCAATACTAAAAATGGCCCACCCTACTACACGTGCAGTTTCTAAACCGGGTCATCGTATTCGGATCCTTCTACCATCTACAAAAACCGCGCGGACCGAAATCTCCCCCAATTTCTCCCGATCCCCAATCTCACAATCATCGTTCTCAAATTTATATGAAATTCGCTTTTCAATTTTCAATTCCAACACTGATTTGAATCAATTCGTTCTATTATCTTTCGATTGATCCATTTTTTTGTTAAATCTGTCGCTCATACGAAATTCTAGGTTTTCGCTTTGAATCCTTCGATCTGCTCAGTTGATTCTTGAATTCTATTAATAACCCGATTTTATCTATCGATAGCCTGTATTATTCATTTCCCCTCTGTTAATATATCCAAAATTTCTGTAATTTTATCCGAAGATCGTTTGGAATCTAGGGTTTGCGTATTCGTAGTGGTTCTTAATTTTAAGGCTCGTTGGATCTGTAAATTGATTTAGGGTTCTGGTACGTCTTCCCCTGAATTGAATTTAACTATGCTTTTTGGCTTTTTTTTATGCTGATTTTGTGAATCTAGGGTTAGGTTTTCTTTATGAAATTGGGGATTTTCTTTATGAAATTGGGGGTTTTCTTCTATTTCTAATATAATCCTCACTATATTATTTGGATGAGATATTTCAATTGTTGGTGTGTTCGAAATGCAAATTTTTTGGGTAATCGTTTAATTTTTCAAATTTTTTTAATTAAAAATGATTATTTAGTATTTCATGTCTTTAATTTACGATTGATGTAATAATTGATAACTCATTCTTGTTTTGTAAATAAATTGTATAACTTAATGTGAAATATCCAAATAACGTTTTGATAAATTATGAAGAATTGAGTTACAACTTGATTTTGCTATTCCATTCCTTACATTAATTTATGGATTTTGCTATTACATTTCTTATTTTGTTACTAAGTTATAAATATTAAACGTCTCTTCTTAGTAACAAGCTTAAGTTTTTAGATGAATTAGAAGTTCAATATGGTAAACTGAGGTTCTTTGTCCAAATCTCTCCGCCACCCATTTCTAGATTTTACGTGTTAGGCTTGGGTAAATTGTATACCGCCCACGTATGAGGGGTCGAGTTAAGTTAAAAATAATGAATGACAACTTTTAGATGCGTTTATTGGTGGTAATCCTGGAAGATGTTAGTACACCCGTCTGCCAAATTTTATTGTTTTGCTGTCATTTATTTGATTATGTTTTGCATTTTCTGTTAATGAATAATGACAAAGTGATAATTTTTTTTCTTCCTTTTGTATCTGTTACCTACTTCACTTGCCATAAGTGAATAATGACAAGATGTATTATTTTTTCTTGGCAAAACTCAATTATGTTGTTTATGGACTACTTAGGTAAATGAGTCTTGTAAGTTGGATTCTTGTGGCGTTTCTATTGGTTGTATATGTTTCAACATGTCTTAGATGCTATTCTACTTCCACATTTGAACAGATGCAGTAGGCGTATAGGATTTGAGCGCCTTTGTTTTTTAAACGTATGCACATGTCACATGATAATAGACTATAGTCTTACTAGCAACATATGTGATTATAATCTGTGTGTTTACTTGTATCTTGAACTGCAAGAATGTGTATACATGATTCTTCTTGTTACCTTCATTTTCTTTATTATCGCGTAGGATGTCCAATCTTTAGAATTCAGTAGATCACTTTAGCTTACTTGGATAATATGTTGCAACACGTAGATGGTCATGATCAATGCATGACTTTCATAGATTTTTCTGTCTTTTGACCACATCATGTACCAGATCAACACTTACAAAAGGTACATCCATTGTAGGTTATTTTTGCATATTTAGACAGAAGATGGGAGCCAAGCGTCCTTTGGAAGAGGAGATTTTTCCTGAGCTTTCTTTCAAGCAACCTAAACAATTTGATTATTACAAAATGTTGACTTCAAATAAAGAAGATTTTCCTTCTCAAGGAACTGTTTCAGCAATTGGTTCTCCTGGTAACTTTTGTTGTTTGATACCACATTTGTAAATCATTTCTCTATAAAAATTTTGAGTTTATCATGGTACATTTATTAGTTCATACTGGAAAACACAAGCTACTACTTCTTAAGTGAAGCATGACTTAGAGCAAGTCAAGTCGTTATCTGACTACAACTGGAATATTCTCAATTCAGTCAGTAATTGAAATTTCATTTAATTGATATAGTACTGTATTATCATAGGTCAAGAAAAGAACAACTTTTGTGTCTTACAAGCTGATTGGGGGCTCGAAAATGGCGACACTGATGGTGCATCCACAGCTGACAAGGATTTAGAAGCAAGTGCACCATTATCTTTGGTCACTAGCAGCGGTAGTGAGGAAGATGCCGGAAACGAGAACAGCTCTTACTGGTCTTTGTTTCCTGGATATTTTGACTTTAGGGTACCAAGGGGATCACTGCATCAGTTTGAGGATCCATACACATGCTTATTTAATTCTTCTCCTAGGAAAGAAGTGCCTATAGGACCAGCTCATCAAGCTGAAATTCCACAGTGGGATGGGAAAAAATCTTCTGATTCCAGCTCTGTTGAGCAAAAACTGATGGGAACTTGTGTGATTCCTACAACTAGCCACTTAAATGATTCAACCATTGATGTAGTCAGAGTCGGTTGTGGTCGAACAGAATGTAGCTGCCACGATGTGGGGTCCATGAGATGTGTACAGCAACATATAAAGGAAGCAAGAGAAAAATTACGGGAGACCCTTGGAGAGGATAGGTTCAGAGAGTTGGGGTTCTATGATATGGGTGAGGAAGTGGCATCCAAGTGGACTGCTTATGATGAGCAAGTATTCCATGAAGTCATTTTCACTAATCCTGTGAGACACGGTAAAAACTTTTGGGACCACCTCAAAACTGTGTTTCCAACTCGAACAAATATGGAACTAGTCAGTTATTATTTCAATGTATTTATGCTCCGTAGAAGGGCAGTTCAAAATCGTTCTTATTCATTGGAAATAGATAGTGACGATGATGAAGAACATAAAGGAGCCCATGGAGAAGTATGTCAGAATCGATCTTCTTCATTGGATATAGATACTGATGGTGAGGAGTATAGTGATGATGATTATAAAGATGGTCCCCATTTTGGCTCTTATGTTGTTAGTGGCTCGTATTTTGCTACTGGGGAAGATGAAGATTCCGTAATCAAGACTTTTGCTGATGAGGATCTAGACGCAGGTTGGCTAGACGGTGAGTCTTGGCCAAAACCTGAAAATGTCCATCAGGATCAGGGAAAAGATGGAAACCATGGAACGTTTGATGATGTTCATATAAAAGAACGAGAGACCATGAAGATGCATGATAAGGCCAGTTTTGATTCTTATACTACTGTACAAAAGTAGACAGGCCGGCCTGACATATCAGGTGGCTCTAGGCGAAATGTAAAATTGGGATCCTTTTCTACAAAATAAAAATATCTCTATAAAATTTTTGTTTTCTTACCTTTTAAATTGTTAAAGTTTCTACGTGATTTTTCTCTGACATATTTGTTATAGAATAGATAAAATGACATCAAATTAACTATTTTTTAAAATAACAATTCTTTGGTAATATGTCTTTTATAGTAACATTTAATATAAAAACCCTTCTTTCAAAAAACCGAATACTATAAGTATCTTGAATATAATTATATAATTAAGTAATGTATGTTAATAGAGTTAATTTTACTTTCTGAAATCAATAAATAGATAATAAAGGTAGAATATTTTTGCTCTTGCAACTATTTTACAAAATGGGTTTTTCAGTAAAATCGAATTGTATCAATTTCTGTTGGCTAAATTGGTTCTTTAATTTTAGAATTTGTCATACCAAATAATTTGGTACATTTGGTACCAAAAAATCGAAAAGTTTGATTTTGATTTGTTTTTGTAAATCTCAATTAAATTACTTTTTAATATTTATACGTTGACTCAAACTCATTGAATCAAGTTACATATCAACCCTAATTATTAAATTGATCCTAAATACCAAAATAAAAGAAAAAAAGAAAAAGAAAAAAAAATAATTATTGACTGGTCTCCAATTGGATGCAAAGTGTGAAGCCTTGTCAAATCGGCTCATGTCCAGTTTAAGAAAATAGTTGAAGACTCAGAAATCTCTATTTCTTGAGTTAGTTTTGGATTTAATGTTTAATGGATTGTAAAAGGATCATGGGTTTGCTCTCAATTAAGCTGAAGCTTATGTTTTTTTTCCCATTCTCTTTTTCTTTTTTGGGATCTATTTATGAAAATCCAAAATTGATTGAGAACAAGAATTTCCCCAACTTTCACTCACACACACACACACACAAAAAAAAAAAAAAAAAAAAAAAAAAGGGCAATCTCTTTTGGAACATTGGATGTTGAATTTGAGTGTTCTAACATTTGTTATAAAATAAACATACTTGTTATGGGTCTTTCCCTATGGTAGTGGTAGGGCAAAGGAATATCCATTTTGGTAAAAGAAGCCAAAATCACTTTGCAGGCATCACCTAGAAACAAAATTGACTTGCTAACTGCTAAGGCCCGTTTGTCCTATATTTTCATCTCTTAACCTTTATGTTACACTAATTATATATTTATTTAGTTCTCTTCCTTGAGATTTGATATCTTTCGGATGCTAAATGCTTTTTATATACTTCGCTTAATTCGGTTTAGCCAAATGGATGAAACCAAAATACTTTGGCTAAAATGGAATTAGTAGATCTGGTTTATTTTTTAATTGAACTAGAAAAATCCACATGCGTTGCATTGTATGTATTTGTTAGTTGATATTTGAATTCTTTTTATGAAATATTATGTTAAAAAATGTTATAAATATAGGTATTCGAAATATTGAACATATTAAGAAATAAGATAAACAAAATAATATTATTATACCTATAAAGTAGCAAATTGTTTTATTTTTATTATTGACACCTATTAGAGGATGTTTTATTCGAGTTGTATACTTCTCAATCAGAAAAGGCAATCAACTTCTGAAATAATATTCATCCTTCGAAGTGCATCTTCTCATCTGCATGTTGTGGAATTAGATAAACAATGTACTTTACACATTTCGAGATGGTTTTTGGCAAGTTAACTCTCTGTGATATGTTTAATGGGCAATTTACCTCATTGTGATATGAAAATAGACAATTTAACTCCATGTGATATGAAATAATGAGCAATTTATTTCATTGCTAGTGGAAGTGTTGCACACACACTTTATAATGCGACTAAGACTTTATTTTCATGTAAAAAAATTATCAATTTAGCCTTACATTTGACAACATATTTATCTCATTTTAACCCCTGTAATATGCATAAATAGACCATTTAACTCCATGTGATATTCATAAATGGGCACTTTAACTTACCATGATATTGCATAATGAGCATTTAATTCCCTTGTAAAAATGTAAAAATCAAGAAGAAGGCAGTGTGTTTTTTTTTATAAAAAAAAGCGAGGTATTTTGCCCTTTTATTTATTAGAGAGAGTTAAACTGCCTATTTAAATTAACACATGGAGTTAATTTGCTATTTCTATTCACTCCAATTCAAAGTGTAAAATGATCAAAATAAGGCTTTGTTTGTTTGAATTTCAGGATGCGTATAAATCCTAACTACTTCAAGAAAAATATTATTGTATATTATTTTCTCTCAATACACAAATGGAGAAAATCTCAACTCTCAAGGAACAATCAAACCTCTAAAGCTTTTTCCCGCAAACCAAAATATATTAGTGGGCCGGATTTCCTTTTAATGGTCAAAATTGGTCCCATAATTAATGATAGTAGATTTTCTCAAAAAAAAAAAAAATAATAATTAATGATAGTAGATACATTTTTTCCACAAGTATTTGGAATGTCATTCGCGGGTTTGCAATTTTCGAGTATATGACTATATTGTTCATATTGCCATATATTGTATATATATATGTATCTGAATATTTGGAATCTTGGAATCATTGATAATTATGTATTTAAATACGGAGTATATTGTTGTAAAATACTTAGAAGATAGAGATGTATTTGTGGTTTGGACTTTGGAGTTCATATCCTTTATAACTTGTAACTTGTAGGGTCTATTTGGATGGGTTTTGGCTCGGTTTCGCGAGTCTCGTTTTAAAAAAATTGGTTTGAGTGGTTTCGATGAAACCTCTGAGACTTCATTTGGATGGATTTTGACTCTTGGATTTTGTGGTTTGAATAAGTTGAAACCCCACTTGGATTGGGTTTGGATGTTGGGGTTTAGGGGAAAAAGTAGGTGATATGTGTCAAATCAATTTTTTTTTAGTGAGATTTGGGGGAAAAAATAGGTGGTAGGTGTCAAATCAATGTTTTATAGGTTTGAAGAGTTTGAGTGTGAGTTTTTCAATAAGTTTTTGATGGTTTTATGAGTTTTGCGAAAACTCATTTGGAAGGGTATCCACACACACCCGTATTGATTAGAGTTCATCTCCTTGGAGTTTAGGTCTTTTACAAAAGAATAATCCTTTTTTATTCCTATTTTTTTCTTTCTCAATTCTTCTTTAAGGCCAAGGCTGTAGCAAACTAAACCCATTAAATATACTTGATACGTCTTCAATCAAAAGAAATTTGGAATAAATTGTTTCCAAATTTCTTTTGATTGAAGACGTATCAAGTATCTTTAAGGAGTTGTTTTCTAATTTTTTTTGGGTAAATTACGAAGATCCTTTGAGATAAGGCATAATCACAAAAATTTCTCTCACGTATTGAGTACTACAAAAATTCCCTCCGTATTTGTCACCACTGTACAATTAACCCTTGCCATTAGAATGTTCCAATTTTTTCCTTAGGGATTTATGTAATATTTATAATATTGCATATTTCATAATTATTAAAAATTTAATTTCTATAGTAACAAGTTAAATAAAATTTGTTAATTTAAAATTATATTTACACTAGTTAAATAAAAATTATTCTATAGCATTAATAAACATTGAATTTATAAAACAATATAAACTTTATTAAATTGAAATATTTGGTTTATGATGCGATATAAATTTTATTAAATTTACTAATTAATATAGAAA
Organism: Penstemon barbatus; assembly: GCA_003313485.2. Taxonomy (NCBI): domain Eukaryota; kingdom Viridiplantae; phylum Streptophyta; class Magnoliopsida; order Lamiales; family Plantaginaceae; genus Penstemon; species Penstemon barbatus. The sequence continues at coordinate 23,580,517 of CM064881.1, forward strand.
ATAAATTCATCTAACTAAATATGTAAACCATTAGTTTCTATTTATAAAATATTACTGTTAAAATTCTATTTAATTTATTGTTAATAAATATGTAAATAAGTTTTTTTTTTTTTTTTGAAATATTTTTTGAAACATTTGGACAATTAAATTTTATTAGCGGTCACTTTTATAATTTATAATATATAACAATTAGCACTCAAGCTTTACCATTTATAAGATATTAAACATTATAAATACTATTTAGGGATAAAATTGAAACATTTTAGGGGCAAAGGGTTAATTGTAAGAAGTTGAAAAATCTAAGGAGAATTTTTGTAATACCCAATACATATATATATATATATATATATATATTTTTTTTTATAATTAAGTCTTACCTCAGGAGTATTCGTAATTTATCCTTTTCTTTTTCTAAGGCCGTAGCAAACTAAACCCATTTAATTGTTTCCTAATTTTCTTTTTGATGTCCAAATCAACTACTAGTGTAGGCGTAGCAATTGCCTAACAAAATAGGTTTTAGGAATATTATGACATTGTAGGTTTGAAGTTTGAACCCAACAAACACTTTATGTTAAGTAATTATTTTGAATATATATTCTTTTTTATTTGTGATCACTGTGCAGTCATCGATACGTCAATGATTTAGGTTGACGATCATCATTGCATTTAGTAGAAGCATCCATCTATGGTCGCTCCAAGTAGTCGAGACTACCTCATAATTTGTGGTATAAAGGGCCAGTGTTTACACAATACCCTGAGGCTATGTTTGATTCTTGAATTTGAGTGAGTAAAAACACCAAGGAAAATATTTTCTCTTGCATCCAGTGACGCAACTTTGAGCTTCATTTATTGCTCATTTGCATTTTAGTTATCATTTTATCCACTTAAATCAATAAACCAAACATAGCCTAAGTTATAAAACTTAGTCCAACAAAAGTTTATAGTTCTACTTCTAGTTCTAGCTAACATGAAAGAAGTTATCTTGGAACTAGCTAGTGAAGTTGGGAAAAGCTTTCCCCAAATGGCTCATGGCCCATACATTATCTTATTAAGTGATAAGCTACTTGCAACTTTTCCATTTCACTCCTCGCCAGCTAGTAGATGTTTGGTATGACTTTTTTCGATGTGGTGTTAGATAAAAAGAATCTTTAAAAAAAAAAAAAAAAAAAATCAGTTATATAAATCCAAGAATCCCCCACTTTCTTGCTAATTCGATTCAAGCAATTTTCAACTTATATATGATTGATAACAAAGCTATATACTATTGAAGTACTACTAGAAGTTGTTTGTTCACATAATCTGATTGTGACCATTCTCTGTCAAAAATAACATTATTCATATAATAAATGCAATAGTTGGCTTAAGGGCTTTTGGGTCAACTACATAATGCAAATATAATTACTCAAAATAATGACTTTTATTAGGCTGGTAAGCTATTCCACAACTAACCGTCAAAGATTAGTTTCATACAGTTGGGACACGTAGCTTTTGAAAAGCAAAAGGGCCTAATTTTTTTATAGGTAGCTTCAAATTTTGTATAATAATATATAATTTCCTTTTTCAACCTTCCACTATTACTTTTCTAGCAGCACTTGTAATTGCTTAGAAGATTATGAAGTTATAAGTGAAGTTGAAATGAACCAAATGATTAGAGAAGAGTAATAAAAGTTTTATTGAAAAACTATATGGCATCAAAATGAATTAAACATGGTGCAGTTTTATTGAAAAAGCATATAAAATTCGGCTAAATGCACGACCACCTCATGTTTTAGGGAAAACTATACAAACCTACATAAAAATTGGTAGCTTAAGATTGCATATATATATATATATATATATATATATATATATATATATATATATATATATATATAACAAAATAATTAAGGAAAATAACAAATATCAATCGGTTCATAAATAGAAAATCGTCCTTCCTCTTAAATAGATTGTGGAATTTTGCAATATGGAGGGCCAGTTAATTATGATTTGCATGTTCTACAATTGATGTTGCTCGCGCCCCAGTGCACATCATGCCCCGTATTATTGATTAAGTCATGTTTAAAATCCGATTATCATTGAGAAAGTAAATAAAGAAAAAGTTGAATTTGTGAATATTAACAAATCCCTTGAATTTTACCGGGGAAAATGCAAGATACTATATTATATGCACGAAATTTTCCTGTGAAATTTTTATTGCATTGTATTCTCTTGTACTTTTAAATTAACTTAGCCTGAACTCCCCAACATGTTCAAAATAGGTAGTTTCAGATCAACTTATTTCAAGAAACTAATTTTAAAATATTTCACGATGAGTTGTAGGGACCAACATGAAGTATTTTAAAAATAATTTATTAAAATATGTCGATCCAAATGACCTATATTTTTTACTAGGGGTTTCATGCTAAATTTTAGTACAAGAGAGTGTTCTGTGCAATAAAAATTCATAGGGTAATTTCGTACAGATTTAACGTCGACACGGGAGTATCTTGCATTTACCCCAACCTCACATATTTTTATTTTTATCTTCCACTAGAATTACAATATCCAGGGTGTGCGAGTTAGTGATGACCCACTTACTTCAACCAATTCATTATCAAATGGTTGAAATTCAGAAGTTTGTTCCAAGAATTGATCTTCTCATCACCGTTGGACTTGGCCTATCAAAATACCAAATTAGCCATAAGTTGTTGGCAATGGCATTTAAACTTTTCTTTTCCAAATTAAAGTGTGTTTCCAGAAAACTTTCATGTAATTATAGTATCTTCTAGACTCAAGAATATTATGGACAATTTTCCCATTTGAATACATAATTATGGTATAAATATATAAGTAAAATTTAAAGACTCTACTCTTTGGTGCAGATCACCTTCAATATTTTTTAAATCACGTGTCAAATAATGTGAACCATATTAATATGGCAGTGTGAGTTCAAGTTTTATCATAATTTTTATATGGTATATGTTAGTAATTTGTTTTAAGTTGCTTACTTCCAATGAAGTTAATTTAGAGCGACTTTGGCTTGAAAATGTAATTAACTATGGAATAATGATTTTGTGTAAGTATTCTCTCAAAAAGTTACAATCTTTTACTTTTTAAATAAAAAAGACTATGATATAGGAGGTCATATACCATAAAAATTATAAATAACTAAAAATTATTTAATTTTCGGGCCGAAACATCTCGAATCGTGATAGATATTGAAAATCGATTTAAAAAGTTCTGACTGTTAGGTCAAATTCAATTTATGCAATGTCACATAATTGCATTTTTTTTGGTTGATAATTTCATAATTGCATATGGTATTATAAGAAATTGGTACAACAGATCTTTGGATCTAAAATGTGCATCATTTTAATTAGTGTTTGGGGTTCAGTGCCATGATGGACTCATTTCCTCTAATGACTCAATTTATGATGGTAGATCTGCAGAAGATATTATGTTATCTCCCTTATAAAGTAACCAACTTGTGCCATTAAAAAGAGGAATCTTTCTTCTAATAAATCATCACAATTTCATATATTTATTAATTATTATGCTAATTCCCTTATTAATTTTATTTCTTTATTTTGTTTCATATGCTTGTTTTCTATGTCATATACATTTCAATAATTTCATACTAGAATTCAGTCAAATGGCCCTGTCCAAATTCCAAATTTGTAGCAATAATCCTTTGAAGACCAAACTTGAGCTACATCCAAATTTGATAAGAAAAGATACTCAAAGATTGTAAAGCTAAAATAACTTTACCAAAAGCAAGATTCAGTTACAAAATGGTTGCTAGCTATGAACTAAAACCAATCTTCAAAGCAACAAATTTCAAGAATCAAAATAGCTAATTTCCATTCAATTCTCAAATTTAAAAAATGAAAACATAATTACATCATTATATTAATATTACTAAATCAGATTTATAAGTTTTGACTGTCCAATTCAACATGCCAAAAGTCTCAAAATGTACACATCAGATTTATTAATACTTTCCCAAAAAAAAAAAACAAACCACAGCAGCCATGAGTTTGACTGTGTTAAAATAAAATCGGTGGGAAGAGTTAATAATAACTGAACAAATCACAACCAAATAAATTAATAGACTTGTATGTATCTTTTGAGGGGCAAAAGTGGAATTACAAAGAACAATTACTGCTGAGGATTCGGACCTGCCAAAGGTGTGACATTTGAGCAAAGACAAAATGAGGCATTTAGGTCAGTCATTGAAGTTTCAAAGCGATTTTAATTTTCTTTGTCAATTCAATTTGCGGAAAAAAAAAAAAAAAGAATTCCCACAAATAAAAATCAATTCTTTACTGTACCCTTTTAGATTTTGCCCTCGATGAATACATAACAACAATCAAAAACAGATCTTGGCCGTTTGATTTCTTTTGCAGCTACGATTTCGCCTCTCATTAGTACACGTGCTGTTGATTTCTCTCTCTCATAGTATTTTGCTTCCATGCATGGAATTCTCCTCCTACTAAAACACACACAAACAAGAAATACATTTTATATATAGATATAGTGAGTTGTAAGTATATGAGGGGGGAGAAATATAAGGAAGAAAGAGTCTTTTGGTATCTGTTTTAAGGCCTTCATTAGCGACCCATCGGTTCAAAAAGTTTGATTTTTTCAACTTCAAAATTGTGAAGCATTAAATGCCCTTTTCCTTGTACTCTTTTGTGGGAGATATGAAATCGAAGAGTGTTGTTCTGCTTTTGTTGTGGGTCTGATTTTCTGATTTTTTTACTTCCCCCAAAAAAAAACTGTCACATCTGACCAGTTCGATGATTCTGTGATACCAAGGTATAGACTTTGTGATCTGTGCCCAACCCCACATTCCAGATTTAAGTTTTTTGTTCTACTTTAAATGTTATTTTTCTGATCTGAGCTTTGTGTTTTTCTGGGTAGCTTGCTCTGTTTGTTGAACTGCTTTGATAGTTATAGATCAAGAGTTGATGCATTGTTGCTAAGTTTAAGTTGCCTTTTAGTTCTCTGTTGATTTTGATTTTTTGGTTGTGGTTGTTGTGGTTGAATTAATTAATCAAGTGATATGATGGATGAGGATCAAGAATTGAAGTTTGTTTGCAAGTTTTGTTATAAGAAATTCCCATGTGGGAAGGCACTTGGGGGTCACATTAGGTCTCATGTAGTTTCAAATTCAGCTGAATTTGAGGAAAAAGTTGCTGCAAACTTGAAAAGGAATTTATCTTTTGGTGGTTATGGAGGCGGAGGTGGTGTGGGGGCGCCACCGCCGAGTTTCTTTAAAGAGTCAAAACTTGGTGACTTTGGAAATGGGCAAACTAGTTATGTCCTAAGAGAAAATCCCAGAAAAACTTGGAGGGCTGTGGATTCAAATCTCCCCTTGCCACAAGAGAGATTTTGCAAGCAATGTGGGAAAGGATTTCAGTCACTAAAAGCTTTGTGTGGTCATATGGCTTGTCACTCGGAAAAAGACAGGGGTTTAAAAGATGATCATTCTTGGACTAGTGAGAATCAGAAGCTTGTGTTGGATAGTTGTTCGGATACCGAAGAAGCGGAGGAAAGGAGGCTCAGAACAAGATCATCATCAAAAAGTAACAAGTACAAGAAAGTTATGGTTAAGTCTCCTACTAATAATAATGGTGGTTCTTCATCTGTTTCTGAAATTGATGGATTAGATCAAGAGGAAGTAGCTAGGTGTTTAATTATGTTGTCAAAGGATTCTGGAAACAGAGGTGGTGGTGGTGGTGGTGTTAATTCAGTTGTGGAATCTTCTGATAATAATTCAGTTGTTTTAGAGACTAAATCTTCATCAATTGACATGAGAATTGGTAAAATGGGTAGTTTAAATTTCTTATGTAATGAAGAAGGGACTCCAAAAATGAAGAAAATTGAGGATATGAAGTTAAAAGGTAGAGCCTTTGATGATGAAATTGCTCAAGTGGAAAATTCTGATTCTGGGTATTTCTTGGATGAATGTGGTAAGGCTGAATCCGATGTATCTGTAGATGGGTTCCGAAAAAATCTTGCTTTTTTTGAATCCAAGAAGCCCCTTATGAGTGTTAAAGGTAAAGCTAAGGAGTATGGTTCTGAAACTAAAAAATGCTTGATCAAAATCAAGAATTTTAAAACCGAGTATGATGATAGTGGTACAGCTTCAAATTTTGCTGGGATCGAGTCAAGGAAGCGAAAGCATAGTTCCGAAAATCCAGAGTTATGGAATGAAGTGTGTAATAATAATGCTGAGAAAAGAAGTAAATATGAATGCTTCAACTGCAAAAGGAGCTTCAAGTCTTATCAGGCACTTGGAGGGCACAGACCTTGCCACAAAAAAGCCAATTCTTTCTACGATTCAAAATACGAAAGTGGGGAGAACAGCCTAGATAATGATGATGATCTTATCGATTTCAGAACTAAAAGTAAGGTTCTTCAGTCTACTAGCAAATCAAAATCAAAAGCCAAGGTTTCCTCTGATAAAAAAACTAAGGCTAAGAAGAACAAAGAGCACATTTGCCCATTCTGCGACCGTGTTTTCAAGAATGGTCAAGCCTTAGGTGGACACAAGAGGTCACATTTTATCGGTGGTCATGTAGAAACTAGCAATCGCCATCCACAAAAGAAGCCCGAACTTCCTGATTTACTTGATCTTAATCTTCCTGCTCCTGAAGAAGATGAAGAGGAAGATGATGGTGGGGCCCAATTCTTTCCTTGGTAGTTCGAGATATAAAAGTCTCGTTTCTGATTCCGTGAACATGCTCTATTAAGCCTTTGAAGGATGGTAAGCAGTTTACCAACTTCATCCCATTTTTTTATGATCCAAGAACATGCCTCAGTTTTTGCAGATTCTAAATACATTTTTTGTTCATTTTGAAGCATTGACTTTTGATCTATATAGCAAGATAGTCCTTTGGTTGCAGACTAAAAGCCAGGATTACTTTATTGCATTTTGTTTAGTACTAATTCATTGTTGAAGTTGGTTCTTTCGCCTTTTTCGATCAGTGATTGTTTTTTGGAACTTCTGTTAAGTTCACAAACTTGAAGAGGGATACCATAATGTGATTTTTCTTGAAGAAGAATTTACATTCAACTCTAGAAATCAGAATTTTATTTAAGAAAAAAAATCAATTTCCCATGTAGTTTTATGGGATATTAGCATCACATTTGATTTGCTTTACCATTATATATAATCTTTATTTAATTTTCCAATTATTTTTCCTAAATCACACCTCCATTGGTTCCCTCAGCCACATTTTTGTAGTTATATAGGAAGTTGTATTTAGCTGTGGAACTATTGTAATGGTCTCTATCATTGTTATTTATTTAGCACTTAAATATATAGGGAGTCTTTAAGTAACTATTCAATTGCTTAGTAGACAATAAAAGTGAAAGCTCATCTCATGAAACAGTCATGTCTAGGTCTGTATTTGATATCCCTGATTGCTTGCAGTGTAATAGAAGTTACTAAAATCTTTTGTGCACTATTTCAAATTTGGAAGAATGATGGGTGTCAAGAAATATGATGAATTCATTTGTGCCATTTGAGTATTTAAAGTTTTTCTCTTTTGACTTATATGAGGGGGAAAAAAATGGTAATTAAAACACATACTTATTTTGCACCCCACTTATTATCCCTTTTCCTCTGCATCATAGTTTGCTTCTTGCTTCTGAGCCTACAAAAATCTTATTAATGTGGCTGACGCGCCTCGAAATGAATTAAGTCGAGTTTAATATCTGAATACTTGAATACTCTTGGAAATCTTAAAAAAGGTCTTATTAATTATGTTATTACAGATAATATATAATTTTTGGAATTGTTTGATAGCATAATAAGCATAGATTAGTGAATAATTATTAAATGAGGAAACATTGACCATCTGGATCTATGTAGAACACATTATTTTTTTGGTTGTTTCCTAATGTATTCAAGTAATAGACCAACTTAAATCATTTTGATGCATAGTGGGCACATTATGGGTGCATCTCCAACCGGAATTCGAATATCATAATGAGAATTTAAGTTTGAGTTCGTCACAGTGTGGGGTACAAGTAAAACCTGAGTTCAATAGAAAAGGGTATTTTGTGATCTAAATAATCAAATGACTCGATTGAAAGATAATGACTCGTTACATAAAATCAAACAAACAGTTTCGAAACAATTTGAAGTTGAACGTAATTTATCATTTGATAAACTCGAAAATAAGATTTAATCAAACTCCATAGTAATCCAAATTTTATATTCAGCTCTAGTGAATCTTTTCAGAATTCATTCATTTGAAAAATAAATTAAGTTCAATGAAAATAAAATCTGATTTTCAACAATCTAGCACTGGATTTAATTTGACTCATTCTTGTTCACGTTCAAGTAGCAGTAGCACTAAGTTTAGCTGGCGTACCCTTTCATTAATATTTATAATTTGCTGCCGCATGTTTGACTTTTTGTAATATTTTAAATTCTTTACTCAACAGCCCAACACTGGGATGTCAATCTGTCATGGTAAAAGTATAACAAAAAAATAACAGCCAAGTTGGTGAATGATAATTAAGTAAACAAATTTTGACAAAATAACAATAATAAGAACTAAACAAATAAGTAGGAATAGGATTTTTAATGGGTTGAATTCGGTTAGACTAAGGCCATCTCCATGGAAAGGGCTAGGCCCGGGGCTCCTGAGCCCCGGGCTAGCCTTGCCCCAGCCCCGAGCTCTGCCTGGTCGTCTCCAATGGCAGGGCTCCGTAGTGGAATGAATTCCATTTTTTTCCTTTGTCCACTCTCACCTATTAATATTATAGTTTTAATTTTTTTAATATTAATATTAATAAATAGAAATAATTATCAGTACTCGTGATTAAATTATTAATTATATTAAAATATTAAAATTAAATAGAGTAAATAATTAAAGTAACTTAAAATTAATACATAATACGCAATACAACAAACAAGGAAGTAAATACAAAAAAGGAAATATAACAAACAAGAAAGGAAATACAAGAAATCGAAAATACGGGTAATACAAGAAAGAAAACACATGAAAATATAACATTTTACTGATTTCTCCCCTGAAACCAGTCGGCTCCTTCATTCGATGAATCTCCAAATAAGTCTCTTGGAAGATTTTTATTAAATGGACTATTACTATATTTATAAGTATATCAAAATTTTATTTAAAATTACTTTAAATAATTAATCATTCTATATACTATATAATTAAAACCTATCACATTAATTAAGATCCAACTCTATTTATATAGAATTGAGTTTGTGATGGATTCGGATCTTCTCGAATCTAAAATTTTCGAGTCTATCGGATTTTGGTTGAATTCGGCCAAAAATTGAATTTTTTTTTTTTTTTGGATTCAATAGAATCAACACTTTAAAATTTCACATTAGTATATTTTTTTTATAAATCAAGCCTGTTAAGTTACAATTTAATTTAACTTAAGCTTATTTGTTGAAACTTTCTGAACCAATATTCATGTTTTTAGATGAAAATATCCATAAAAATAAAAATACGAATATATTATTAAGTAATATTTTCTTAAACTGAAGGTAAAATATTATTATTGTTACTTATCCTAATAAAATATCATGTGTATATGTACATTTTTTTTAATTTAATTTCGGATCGGATCAGATCAACCTAGATGCCCTCCACATACTTCGGATTACGAATTTTCATAATCAGATCAAATACATTGAATCTCTAATCGAGCAAGTTAAGAAGAAATATTTAAATTGTCAGACTCATTTATGATGGCCCTTGTTAAGCATAAGCCTAGCAACTTATTAGGCCATCTCCAATCAAGGGGCTTTGAAAGCCCTGCCCCTGCCTACTTTTCTCCGGTCGAAGGGCATCCCCCTCTAAATTATTCTAATTTCAATTCTTCCTCACTCTCACCAAAATAATAATAATTATTATAAAAATAATAATAATACGAATAATAATAACACAATAACAATAATAATAATAATAATAATAATAATAATAATAATAATAATAAGATTTTAAGATTAAGAATAATAATAATTATAATAATAACATCGATTAAAATATCTTGTTGGTGATTTAATTTTAAATACAATTTATTAAAAAGAAAATTAATAAAAGAAAAAAAAATGGAACAAGAAAAACATATGGCAAAAATGAAAAAAAAAATTTAATAAAAGAAAAAAAATGGAACAAGAAAAAGAGACTGAAGAAAAAAGAAAAAAAACCATCAAGTGGCTCCACCTGATGGGCTCATGCACTCCTTCACCCCTAAGCCCAAGCCCCAGCCAAGCCCTATCCCACCCCCTTGGTTGGTCATGGTTTTTTCCCAACCCTCACACTTTCTCCTTTCTCTACCCCTTATTAGAGATGCCCTTAGATACGAGGCTTCAAACCCATCGACACAAAAATTGAAATTGAATCTAAAATATGTAGTGGTTCGTATTTATGCACCCAACCAACTGGCTGCTAGCATTTTCTCATATACTCCCTACGGCCTACGCCCTCCTTTTTCCTTCTTTTGATTTTGACAAGTGAATTTTTTTTAATATCTTTTATTTATGCTCATAAAAGTATAAAATGGAAATTAATGGTAAGAATTCATTATTTTATATGAATTGTAGTTTTTATAAAACAAATTATATTATTTTTAAAGTCAAATCTTGTTTTAAGACATCCCAAATGAAAAATAAGTAACAATTTAGGGGTAAATGAAGTAATTATTTTATCTATTTCCTTTTTTCATTTTTCCTGGGCCAGTTCAGTATGAGTCCACTGCGCCTACAAAGCCCAAGTCGAGGTGGCCCGGTCCAGTTCAGCTAAAAGTGAAAAAGAGTTGTGGGTGGAGTAGAAAAGAGTAGATTAGCTAGTTCTTCAATATTCCGTATTTGTTTATTTGAATGTTATTCATATTTATTTATTTATATTCATTTTCATAGATCCAACTATAACGGATGTATGTTATAATTAAGTCAAATTAGCTAACTGCTACCAATTTTCAAATGATATACTTTTTTAAGTAGTGTAATTTAATTATTTCATCTTGTGATAACAAATGTTAACTCATAATCCATGCGCGCAGGATTACAATTCCATCGAAAAATTTGATGGATTGGTATGATATATAGTGAAGTTTCACGAACTTTTATCTAACTAATGTTAAATTTTGATAGATTGGTATATATATATGATATTATCCGGTCAAATATTAAAATTAATATGGTTTTTAACTGTCCCTGATATATATGATTTGCCGTAAAATTTGTATATAAATTTATTAGTTTCAAATTGTGAAATCGTGTGGTTGAGTAAATAATCAAATGTAAAGAGGTAAGTAGTAAAAGTAATAGCCTATTTTTAAGGTGAAATGTTAAAACACATAGAAACTGTAAACTCTTAATCCATGCAGGATCACAAATCCATCTGAAAACATGCATGTCCATTCCCGAATTCATGTTTGGTAGAATTTGACCATCCAAAATCATTTCTATTTTTATCCTTTCTTGTGTATAAATAGCTTACCTATTCTCAGAGAACAACCAAGCAATAAGATTGCCACACTAATGTAATAAGAGAAAATAAAAGAAAAAAAAAAAAAAAAAAGGCAGAATAAAGAGATTACGAGTCCCTCATGTAAAATCGGAAAAAAAAAAAAATTTGTTGAGGGAGTCTCTGAATCTTTAAGTTCTTTTTTATTTTTTTTCAAGATTTAGTTTCTCGAGTTCATAAATAAATAAAAAAGAGTAAGGAAAGACTAGCTAGTAACGATGACCATCGGGGGTATCGATACAAATGTCAAAGGAAACTATGAAGGTCGTGTTACGTCCTTTGTCGTTGTTTCCTGTGTGGTCGCGGCCACCGGTGGGCTCATTTTCGGTTACGACATTGGTATCTCAGGTGAATCACCATTTGCTAGTACAAATATCTGTTTTAGGCAATGTTGTTATTGAATTTCATTGAATAAAATATTCTATCATTTGTATTTTGATATGTATGTTGAAATTGTTGCAGGAGGAGTTACATCGATGGACGAGTTCTTGATGAAATTCTTTCCAGCCGTGTATCGTAAGCAGATGGACACATCCGGCAATGAGAGTCAGTACTGTAAATTTGAGAACCACTTGTTGACCCTATTCACATCGTCTCTTTACTTGGCGGCTCTCATATCGTCTTTCTTCGCCTCCGCCACCACGCGGAAGTTCGGGAGAAAGATCTCCATGACCGTCGGAGGCTCAGTCTTTCTCATAGGCGCCATTCTCAATGGTGCGGCAATGAACGTAGAGATGCTCATTATAGGCCGCTTATTGCTAGGTGTAGGCATTGGATACGGTAATCAGTCCGTCCCTGTCTACCTATCCGAGATGGCTCCACCCAAGTTGAGAGGAGCCCTCAACATCGGTTTCCAGATGATGACAACCATAGGTATCCTCGTGGCCAGCCTTGTCAATTACGGAACAGCACAAATGAAAGCAAACGGATGGAGAGTTTCCCTCGTCCTGGCTGGTGTGCCGGCTTTGATCATGACCATTGGAGCGATTATGTTGCCCGACACCCCAAATTCGATGATTGAGAGAGGGCAGAAGGAGGAAGCTAGAGCAATGTTGCAAAAGATCAGAGGAACAACTGAGGTTGATGAAGAGTTTAATGATCTGATCGAAGCTAGTGAAGCATCGCAGAAGGTGCCAAATCCATGGAAAACGGTCTTTGAACACAAATACAGACCACAACTCGTGATCACTTGCTTGATTCCGTTCTTCCAACAGGTCACGGGTATTAATGTGATTATGTTCTACGCCCCCGTTCTATTTAGAACATTGGGATTCGCAAATGATGCCTCGCTCATGTCCGCTGTCGTGACCGGTCTTGTGAACATGTTCGCCACCTTTGTTTCGATCTTAGCGGTTGACAAATTCGGGAGGAGGGTTTTGTTCTTGGAAGGTGGAATTCAGATGATCATTTGTCAAATTGGTGTGGGTGCTTCGATCGCTTCAGTTTTTGGAGTTTCGGGTCAGGGGACTTTTAATAAAGCCTTTGGAAACGTGGCACTATCTTTTATCTGTATCTACGTGGCAGCATTTGCGTGGTCGTGGGGCCCATTGGGATGGTTGGTGCCTAGTGAAATCCATCCTATGGAGACTCGTTCCGCAGGACAATCGATCAATGTGTCCATCAACATGTTCTTCACATTCATCATCGGTCAACTTTTCTTGTCTATGCTTTGCCATATGAAGTTCGGCCTCTTCTTCTTTTTCGCTGGATGGGTTTTCATAATGACCATTTTCGTGTACATGTTCGTGCCGGAGACGAAAAACATGCCCATTGAAGAAATGAACAAAGTTTGGAAGGCTCATTGGTTCTGGGGCAAGTATATCCCTGAGGATGCAGTGGGTCTTGGAAACCATAAACATGATGTTTAAGTATAATAAATCAACAATAAGAAGATGATTGAAGACTTTATCCATAAAATTTGTATATATTTATTTGTATTGTTGAATAATACTTGTATAGGTTGATTGTTCGTGTTGAGGACTTCAATTTCTAGGCCAGAAAGGAGTTCAAGAGGAAGGTTTTTTTACAATCCTTTATGCGCTGTATCAGTCTCATTTATCATTTAATGGAATATTATTTGTATATAAAGTTTCTGTTAAATATTACAAGCTCAAATAAACTTTAATCGGATCAAATATGTGATGTGCTCGAGTAGATTGCTAATTTTATATATATTGTATCACTATTTGACTTATTGATAAAACTGGTTCTATGTTTTAAAAGTTTTAAATGACAAAAAATATTCAAGCTAGCCTGTGTGATATTCGATCACAATGATAACACCATAAGAACACCATTATCAAGCCCAATACGATTACTTTTCTTCGGGTTAATGTTTGTTTTTGTGCCTTTTTTTCCATTTTTCTTTTTAGCATTTTTAGAATTACTAAAAGTTCGGATAAAAATACGCTTACCCATAATATTATTTAGATCGGGTATTAGCTATGCACCCAATTGGAAAATCGGGTACCCGTTTGAATTTCTAAAAAATAAAACTGTTTTGAGGTCCAATCACTTGGGTCAAATCTTAAAAATACCCACTACTTGTCTTCCCCACCACTACCAACCACCCTCCAACCCCCCCAAAAAATAATGATTTATTTTTTGTCTACCATAATCTATTTTTTTAATTTATTTCCTTTGAGATAATTCACTAAACAAGGACAATAAGAACCTATTTGGCTATATTCTGGTTCAATCATGAGTCAACGAAATTTGTGTATCACGAAACTCAAGTGTCAATTTTTAAATCTATGTAAGATTAAATACATTTTGCCCTTTAAAGTATGATGGTGGTACCAATTATTTCATAAAGTATCAGTTATAATACTTACTTCCTTCTGTTTAGGGCTGAAAATCAAACCAAGCTATTCGATACTCGGTTCGAGTTCGTTCGATTAAAGCTCGTTTGAGCTCGGTTCGTCAATAAATCAAAAAAGCTTGAATAAGATTTTTCGTTCGATAACTTTTGAAGCTCGGCTCGAGCTCGACTCGATAAACTAAAAATTGAAAAAACACATGTAAAGTACCAAGTTACTTGATACTCGGCTCGAGCTCGGTCCGTTAAGAAATCAAACAAAGTTCAAACACAAAATTTCAAGCTCGATAAAATTCAAACCAAGCTTGAACAACGTGTCGTTCGATACTACTCGGCTCGTTTACACCCCTACCTCTATTATAGTTTTTGGACTTTTTATTCCAAAAAGACCCCCTTTTATATATTACTAATTTTATCATAATTTTTTTAAATATATTATGAATTCCTCCATCCACCAAGAACATTATGTTTCATTTTTTCATATCTTTATTTTAATCTAAATTTCTTTAATTTCCATATCAATTTGTTTCCTTTACTTTTTGTTTTAGTTTATTTTCTTTATTTTTATTTCAATTTTTCTCTCTATATTTTTTCTCAGTTTTTGTTATAAATTATCATTTCAAATGTTGAGTAATTCTCCTTTCTTACTCGCAAAATTCAAGCTTGACAAGCTCACACTATTTATAATTATTTGAGTTGGTATTTAATTTACTAATAGACCTATAAAGAAGTTTGAGTAAATATAGATTGAAGAATTGACGAGACGAGCATGAGTCAAGTTCAAAAAATTTCAAGTAAGAATTTGAAGGAGAATTACTTAACATTTTGAATAATAATTTGTAACGAAAATAAAGGTTATAATTATCACCAAATAAAAACTTAAACAAACTGTAAAGAATAAAATCGAGATAGAAATAAAGAAAAATTTTGAAACCATAAAAAGAAAAACAATTTAAAACAAAAAATAAAGAAAAAAATCGAAACAAAAAACGGAAGGAAATGGAAGAAATTGAAATCTAATATGTTTTGGTGGATGGATCAATTCACAATTAATAAAGAAATGTTTTTTATTTATTTATTTTTTTTTTTTGAGAAATTAATAAAGAAATCAATTTATTAGTTATAAAAGGGACATGGGTAGGTTTGGAATAAAAGTCCAAAACCATTACATAAGGGGATAAATGTTACAATTCATACTTTGAAGGGTTAACTAGTACATTAAGGGGGCAAAATGGAGAAATTATTTAGTGTAACCGCTGCACCACATCATCAAGTACACATGGTGCAACCCATCAATACACTTGGGACATGTAATGGAGTGATATTTTACATCACCCATGTTCTGGTAATGTGAACAGCGAACACAATTTTTTGAAATCCTATTTTTTGAGAACATGGTCAGAATATGGGGTGATGTTGATTATCACTCCACATGTCCCAAGTGTATTGGTAGGATGCATCACGTGTACTTGATGACTTGGTGCAACGATTGCACTAAATAGTCTCACGGCAAAATATACCCATATGGCCATATATAAATGACAATGATTTAATTTGACATATATGATATATATCACCTAACTTATTTAACACCTCCACCTACATTCGACCTCCAAATTACCCCATTATCCAGACTAAATCCAAATAGGGTTTCAAAGGAAACCACCAAAACTTATTTTTTGAAATCAAAATTTTGCGAAACTGAGCCAAAACCTAACCAAGTTGGCTCTACGGTTGAATTCCAAAAAACCACGTAGCTTGTTGGTTTAATATGTCTAAACACAAAACTTTTTTTTATCTCAATTTTAAATTAATTACTCGTTTTGAAACTACTAGAAAATTGCACGTATATTGTACGTGTCTAGTTATATAATTTCATGGTAGTTTTTATAAATTAGTGTAAAATTAATTTTATTACGTCACAAAATAAAATAAATTAACCCATTTTTAGCCGATTTCATTTATTTTTACCTTTACCAATTTTTTACCCATTTTTTTATTATCAATTATAACATATTTTCATTGTTTTTTACGATTTCGTAGATTACTTCTGTGTTATTTTTCTACTGGTTTCAACCTGTTTTTGTCGGTTAAACTCTTTTTTTCTTATTGATTTCACCTGATATTATCAATTTAACAAGTTTTCACATATTTCGCACATTTTTCACTGATTTCAAGCACTTTTCATCAATTTCGCATGAATTTCATTGATTTCACATGTTTTCTTCGACTTGGCCCTTTTTCACTGATTTTATTATTTTTTTTAGTGATTTCATCAATTTCTCATAGATGTTTTCGTTTCACCGATTTCACTCTTTTTTTCATGAATCTCACTCGAATTTTCCATCAATTTCAAATGTATTTATCATTTCAGTGGCACTTTATTTATTGTTTCACAATTATTTCACCAGTGTTCACCTGAATTTTCAGTGGTTTCACATGTTTTCAACAATTTTTTTTTTATGGATTCTTTTATCGCTTTCACAAAAAAATCGTCGATTTAACCATTTTCCACAGATTTCAACCATTTCTCACAAAAAGAATTCCATGAAAATGTGAGGTTATGCATGTCTTGCTATTATTGAATATTTTTGTATTTTGCTATTCAAGCCAAAGTAAAATTACTTACTTAGCTAAGTCATAAGTATTTTTTATTCATTTATTGGTAAGCTACGATTCAATTTAATACTCCCTCCGTCCCAAAGTATTTTATCCCTTTAGTTTTGACACGGAGTTTTAGACAATTTGTTAAAAACGTAAACTTTTGATATTATTTGAGAGAGAAAATGAGTCATATTTTGGGACGTCCCAAAATAGAAATGAGAGCAAGAAAAGTGGGACGGAGGAAATATTTTTTTAATAACATAATGATATTTAAGAGAATTTTATTTTAATTTTTTGTATTTAGACTGTTTATTTGTTTATTTTGTATTTAGAGTGTTTATGACTTAAGTTGTACTAAATGTGTAAAATAATTTATTTACTTGAATACATATTGATTGTAAATTATAATAATTTATATTTATTTTGAATAAATAATAGTGTTTTTTTAAGGTTCGTAAGATTACAACTATAAAAATTAATGACAGAGATAAATTTTAGGAGTTTATGTAAGAGATAAATATAATAAGACTTTATGTCTAAGTATACCTCTTTTTTTTTTTCATTATTTTGTTGTTAAACAATGCAAAGATTTAAGCTAGAAATTTCAAATCCATCATGTCCAAATTCACACATCCAAATGTGCCTTAGTACAAACATCAACACATAATTTTTGTATCAAACTTGATGTCAAATTCACATTACAAATTTATGATCATGATGTACTGACAAATACGAAGATAATTGATATTAACTATTGTATTTTATTGTAATGAAAAATATTCTAATATTTTATTCAATAATTATATTGGTTAAATAAGTAAAATATTTGTTAGGACATACAACATTGGAAATTTTATAGTAACAAAATTTTAAGTAATAACATTTTAAGTAGAAGAGTAAAGGGCAGAGACCAAATAAATTTATGTACAAAATTTTATTAACAACAATGAAGAATGAAACAAAGTACAGCAAAAAAGAATTAAAAGGATCGTAAAAAGACCTTCCTCTTGAACTCCTTTCTTGCCTAAAAATTGAAGTCCTCAACACAAACCATCAACCTATACAAGTATTACTCAACAGTACAAATAAATATACACAAAATTTTATGGATAAAATCTTCAATCATCTTCTTCTTGTTGATTTTGTTATACTTAAACATCATGTTTATGGTTTCCAAGACCCACTGCATCCTCAGGGATATACTTGCCCCAGAACCAATGAGCCTTCCAAACTTTGTTCATTTCTTCAATGGGCATGTTTTTCGTTTCCGGCAAGAACATGTACACGAAAACGGTCATTAGGAAAACCCATCCAGCGAAAAAGAAGAAGAGGCCGAACTTCATATGGCAAAGCATAGATAAGAAAAGTTGACCGATGATGAATGTAAAGAACATGTTGATGGACACATTGATCGATTGTCCTGCGGAACGAGTCTCCATAGGATGGATTTCACTAGGCACCAACCATCCCAATGGGCCCCACGACCATGCAAATGCGGCCACGTAGATGCAGATAAAAGACAGTGCCACGTTTCCAAAGGCCTTATTAAAAGTCCCCTGACCCGAAACTCCAAACACTGAAGCGATCGAAGCACCCACACCAATTTGACAAATGATCATCTGAATTCCACCTTCCAAGAACAAAACCCTCCTCCCGAATTTGTCAACCGCTAAGATTGAAACAACGGTGGCGAACACGTTCACAAGACCGGTCACGACAGCGGACATGAGCGAGGCATCATTTGCGAATCCTAATGTTCTAAATAGAACTGGGGCGTAGAACATAATCACGTTAATACCCGTGACCTGTTGGAAGAACGGTATCAAGCAAGTGATCACAAGTTGTGGCCTGTATTTGTGTTCAAAGATCGTTTTCCATGGATTTGGCACCTTCTGCGATGCTTCACTAGCTTCGATCAGATCATTAAACTCTTCATCAACCTCAGTTGTTCCTCTGATCTTTTGCAACATTGCTCTAGCTTCCTTCTTCTGCCCTCTCTCTATCATCGAATTTGGGGTGTCGGGCAACATAATCGCTCCAACGGTCATGATCAAAGCCGGGACACCAGCCAGGACGAGGGAAACTCTCCATCCGTTTGCTTTCATTTGTGCTGTTCCGTAATTGACAAGGCTGGCCGCGAGGATACCAATGGTTGTCATCATCTGGAAACCGATGTTGAGGGCTCCTCTCAACTTGGGTGGAGCCATCTCGGATAGGTAGACGGGGACGGACTGATTACCGTATCCAATGCCGACACCAAGCAATAAGCGGCCTATAATGAGCATCTCTACGTTCACTGCCGCACCATTGAGAATGGCACCTATGAGAAAGACTGAGCCTCCGATGGTCATGGAGATCTTTCTCCCGAACTTCCGCGTGGTGGCGGAGGCGAAGAAAGACGATATGAGAGCCGCCAAGTAAAGAGACGATGTGAATAGGGTCAACAAGTGGTTCTCAAATTTACAGTACTGACTCTCGTTGCCGGATGTGTCCATCTGCCTTTGATACACGGATGGAAAGAATTTCATCAAGAACTCGTCCATCGATGTAACTCCTCCTGCGACAATTTCAACATATATATCAAAATACAAATGATAGAACATTTTATTCGAAGGAATTCAATAACAACATTGCCTAAAACAGACATTTATACTAGCAAATGGTAATTCACCTGAGATACCAATGTCGTAACCGAAAATGAGACCACCGGTGGCGGCGACCACACAGGAAATAACGACAAAGGGCGTAACACGACCTTCATAGTTTCCTTTGACTTTTGTATGGATACCTCCGTTGGCCATCGTCACTAGCTAGTCTTGCCTTATTCTTTTACTACTATTATTTATTTTTTCACTCTGAGAAACTAAAATTTGCAAAAAGAAGAATTTATAGATTCAGAGGATCCCTCTACAATTAATGATTATTATTATTCTATTTTTTTTCCTTTCACTAAAAGGCCTCTGAATCTCTTTATTCTCACTTTTTTCTGCTTTTCTTTTCTCTTATTATATGAGTGTGGCAATCTTTGTTGCCCCGCTGCTTATTGCTTGATTTTTTTTCTGACAAGAGATAAGGGATATTTATACACAAGGAAAGATAAAAATAGAAATAAATTTTGATGCTCAAATCAACCGGCCACGAATTCAGGATTGGACACGCAACTTTTTCGATGGATTTTGTGTTCTGCATGGATTAGGAGTTAAACAATTTCTACATGTTTTAACATTTCACCTAAAAAATAGCCTATTTCTTTTGACCACATTTTTTCATTTGATGATTTATATTCGACCATTGGGTTTTCCCTGATTGGATAAGAAACATAAATTAAAAATAATTACCCTTCTTTTCTGAATATGATCATCAATTATTCTAAGAATAAACGTGTGAGGTAACAAGTTGAATAAGTGCTATGAATCATCAAGTGTTGATTCACACATGGACCAGCTAGTGAGCAAGTAATTTATACTAATGTAATTCATGTGTTTGATTTAAGTTCAAATTATTAACAACTAATAAAAGCAAAACACAACAAACACACAAATACCAAAAAGAAAGAGGATTTAGGGAGTTCAATCCACCTTGTATTCTTAACTAGCATTTTCCTTTCCTTGGTTGAATTTCAAATTTTAAGGAGGTAAATTGGTAAAAGTTCTACTTTAAGGAGGTTCAGATGAATATTGATGAAGTTGGTGAAAAAAATGATAAAACAGTACAAAAAGTGTCCCTTAAATGAAATATACATTTGAAATCGATGAAAATTCGAGTGAAGTTCGTAAAAAAAAAATAATAAAACCGATAAAATGATGACATCGGTGAGAAATGGATTAAAAAAGTAATAAAGTCAGTGAAAAAGTTCAAGTCAAAGAAAACATGTGAAATCAATGAAATTTCAAGCGAAACTGGTGAAAAAAACATGTGAAATCATTGAAAAAATGTGTGAAATATGTGAAAACAGGTTAAACTAATAAAAACGAGTTGAATTTAGTTAAAAAAAAAAGTTTAATCAACAAAAATAGGGTGAAACTTGTAGACAAAATAGTTGGGTAAATTACGAATACCCACCTAAGGTAAGATCTATTTACAAAAATCCCCCTCATATATTGAGTTTTACAAAAATCTCCATGTGATTTGTCACCATCATACAATTGATCCATTACCCCTGAAAAGATCCAACTTTACCCCTAGGGGATTATTTAATGTTTGTAATATCTTGAAAAAAAATAAAACTTGGGTGCTAGTTTTAAAACGAGTATAAGTTTAAAGTTGGGATAATAACAGTTTTGTGTTTAGTCATATTCAACCAACTAGCTACGTGCTTTCTTGGATTTCAATCGTAGAGCCAATTTGGTTTGGTTCCAAAAAATAAGTTTGAGTGATTTTTTTTGAAACCCTATTTGAATTTAGTCTAGATGATGGGGATGGAGGGAAAAAGGAAGTGGTAGGTGTGAAAGAAGTGTCAATTTAAGTCATTGTTTAGGGTTTTTGGCACTTTGCTTCCTGAAATTATAGAGTTTTGGTACTTTGCACCCTAACTTAAAAGGCTTGGCTCTTTGCACCCTGTAAATATAATTTAGTTGGCACACTACAGCAAAAAGTAGATGATGGGACATTTAATATGGGACATTTATTGGTTTATGTTGTAAGATATTAACTATGTGACATTTAGTGTTAAACGTCTCAAAGAAAGCAAAGAGAAAATAAAGAAATGCTTTTTTTTAAAACTTAAAACTGAACAGAATAAAAAAACTACCACAAAGAAGCGTTATCTCACCCAAATTATAACATTTTTCTCACCCAAAATTAAAATATTCACTAGGGTTCCATATTTTCACATTCTCTCAACACATTTGGGGATTATCTCATCAATTTCGAATTCGCTCAACTATTTAGCTCGCGATTCGGATTCTCTCAGCAATTTGGATTCTCTCATCAATTTCAGCTCAATGATTCTCTCAACAATATGGCTCGAAAATTTCGGATTTTCTCATCAATTTCGCCTCAATGATTCTATTAATAATTTAGCTTCACAATTTCGGATCCTCTCAACAATTTCAGCTCACCTATTTACACAATTCTCTCTCCAAGCAATTACGTACATTACAGAGATGTTCTGAGGTAAATTTCATATCGTTTCCTTGATAAATCAAATTGTATGTGTTTGTTTGATTCAACGATTTTGTTTATTTGGTTTTCTGAGGTAAATTTCATATTGTTTCCTTGATAAAGCAAATCTATATGTGTTTGTTTGATTCAACGATTTTGTTTATTTGATTCAATATTTCTGATTTTGACATTCCTGTTTGACTTCTTTGCATCACCTTCAATTGATCTTCAATCTATGTTGGATCTGTTACGTTTTCAATTTTATTAGTTTAATTATTTTGACTGTGAATAGATCTAGCTTGATTTTAATTTATTGCTAGGTTTGATTTAATATAGCCAGTGAAGCTTTCTGATTTGTGTTTTATAGTTTTGTCTGTTTATTTATTTTAATTAATTTAGTAACTAGTATTGACTGGTATGATGTAATATGAAATTGAATTAGATTGAGAGCCTGTGGTATATTTCATTAAATTAACCACATATTTTAAATCAATTTTTTCGATTTTTAGTATCATGGAAGACTGCAATTTTGTTTAATGCACAATTATTTTCGATGAGGATTGGAAAGTAAAGAATCAACAATATGTTACAATTAGAGGTGGTTTTTCTATTCAACTATCTTAGTATCATTCAATAAGTTATCACAGTAATCATGGATGTTGTTAAACCAATTATCAATTTATACTTATTTAAATCTAGTGACATGGAACCTTTTCCTTTGTCTTGATGAGTATATCTACTAGTGGTGTAATTGTAATTATTAGACCTTAGAGAATTAGGAATTCAAGAAGCAGTAGGACTGGAATTAGAAAAATGGAAGTAGGGAGAGGAAATTAGATTGATGGTAGAGCAGTAGTAGTGGTGGTGGAGGTGAAGGTGGAGGTGGAGGTACAACTTTAAAGTGATCGTAAATCTATGTATATTCTCAAATAGAAACCATACAAGGATACTACTTAATTTATCACATGTTAATTTGAATCCTAATACTTAAATATATCATATGCAGCCAATGAATCCTTTTGCTAAACATATGTGCAAAGATCCCCAAGGCTATGGTAAGAATTCTGAAATATTTTAAAAAAAATCTTACAAGCTTAAACATTCTTGAATTTTCTTTATCTTCAACCTCTGTTTTTTTCAACAGTTCCGACAAATTTTGCTACAACTACAAAGAAACTCAAGTCCCTCGGTGTTAATAATCATATGATGGCACAAGCTCTAAAGTCCTCTTCAAAGTTGGTTAGTTCTTTAGTACAATTTATGTATCTGATCTTCCGTTTGAGCAGCACTTATGTTTTTTGGTTCAAATTTTTGATGTAATAGATTGTAAGCAATGATGGTAAGAAAGTGAGACGGAAAAATCCCTTCAATGATTGTAAGTCATATAAAGTAGCTTGCTTAAGCTTGCTTAACTTGCTTAAGCTTGCTTGCTTAAGCTAGAAATATGAATGGCAGTGGCAGTAGTCATGTACTTCATTTATCATATATATACAATTTGGATTGCTTAAGTTCAACAACCTACAATTCTGTATATACACATATATATAAATATGAATGGCAGTGGCAGTATATATATAAATCATCTGTGATTAATCTTTTATGAAACCTGATAGTGTGTTTTCGGAAAAGGAGTGCAATAAACAAAAATACTTTTTTAATTTTTACTTTTATTGCTATTTATCGTACCAGATAAATGTGGGATTAATTTCTTTTTGTGACTGTGGTGGTTAAAAACTTAAAATGACATGGGTATTTATAGGTATAGCAGAGTTGGGAATAGTAAAGAAAAATGCTATGTTGTTGATGTTAAGTAAAAACATAATATGACAGCATTTTCATGTCTATGTTTATCATTGTTTACTGATCATCACTATACAGGTGACTGACTGATGTTAGTTACATTTTATATACAGTTTTGTTTACATTCGCAAAAATACCCCCTATGATTAATTGCCTTATTACCAGAAACCCCTCCCTGTGCCACCAAAAGATGCCAAAAACACCCCTTATCATTTAAAAAATTGTCAATAACCTCCCTAGCAATGATTTATGAAGGAATTTCAAATTTGCTAATGAAAGAGAACGCAGAGGTATTTTTGCTAAATAGGCATAGCACAGGGGTATTTTTGCATTTAGCTCTAAAAATCATGGAATATATAGTGTACTTTTCAATTTTCTCTGATATATAATAATAGTTTCTGTAAACCTTCCAGACATTATATGGCCACATATGCCAAATCTGGCTTTTGCAATTTTCTCACAAGGGGAAATATTTGGCCTCATCTTCTAAAGATTGTCAAGTGATAGTATGGGAGGTAATAGTTTTGACTCTTCTAATTGTTTGTGTCATAAAATTAGCTAGAATGAATATATCTTAGAAAGTCTACGTAGAGTTGACAATATAAGAACACTTACATGTAATATAGTTACATATTGCATTTTTTGCTACATTTGATGTTTTATACTTATATAAATTGTTTACTTTTAGTAGGTAAATGATGGACAAGAGTTGGATCCATAAATCAAGGTTATCAAAAGAATATGAGAATGGGTTAAATGTATTCCTTGATATGGCTTTTAATAATGTATGTCTCAGTGGAAAGATATTAACTGGGTTTTCCTTTTCTTTTTTCCAGATGTTAAGCACAGATACAATTTGCGAAGAAGGCCAGGATTCTACCTTCTTCAACACAATCTACCTTCAAGGTAACTAATTTAAGATCAACAAAAGTTCTTGAAGTGTAGTATTATTTTTTGAGATCTTGCTTTAGGAGTGATTATAGTAAGATCGGTAGTATGAAAGTATGCTCGTGTAAAAGTGATGGTTTAAATCATGGCATCTTGTGTAAATGAATGAATTGTCTTGATGAGTTTGTGCAAATGTATTGTCTCTTTGTAGTAGTTAAAATATTATTGTGATTAGATCATCTGGTTTTCTCGATGGTATTCTGCTGTTGTTTAATATTGTCCATTAATACAACATATTTTCCATGTTTTTTCACTTATAGACTAATATAACATTTTTTATTTGAAACGGGTTATGCTCTATGTTGCTAATCATCATGAATAGTAAGATAAGAATTACTGATTGCTAAACTGTTTTTTCAATTAAAAAAAGTGCTGCTCATTTTTGTAAAGAAAGTTTGCTACCTAAATAATTTCCAATAACAGAAAGGCTATAGAATAAATTTGCAATGAATTAGTAGGCATAAAAACCCCTAAAACATACTCATGTGCTACATGAATAGAAGGTTTGTGGATTTCAGTATGAAAATTGGTGTGAGTAGGTTCTGACTGGACTTCTGTAAATTCCTTATGCATGTTGTTTATAAAGGTATTTTGATGTATAAGGTGTTTAGTACTTTTGTCCAAAAAATGACCAAGGTTTTCTTGATATCTCTGATTTTTTATGGCATTTAATTTGTTTGAAAGAAGGAAATAACTTGTATTCCTTGAATAGGTTGCTTGGGAAGAAGATGGAAATCGATGTCAATTGTACGTAGTCGAAGATATGGATCATTATCTCCATTTTACTTGTTTTTTGGGAACCTCTTATGTAATTTGTTGTCTTGGAAAGTTAATTACAATGTTAGCCTACTACTACTATGTCACAAAATTTGTGCTTTCATGATAAATGTTTGCAATGTTTAATTAATTGAATCTTTATGTTAGATAAATAATTTAAATTGTTATATATATATATATATTATGCTGTTGTGTATGAATTTTAGAAAATGATGATTTGGGACACTTGTAAGTGTCATGTGCTTGGGACATTTATATATGTTGTATGAAACTAGTCTTAGGACATTTAGAAATGTCTTAAGAATTTGTTATAGGGACACTTTTATAAGTGTCCTAATAATGCCTTGGGACACATATAAACGTCCTTATTTAGGGACACATAAAAAGTGTTGTATCAGTTGACGCGACACACAGTTATGCGACACTTTTTATAAATGTCCCGAACCATGTAAGTGTCCCAAGATGTGCATCTAGGGACATTTTTCTGTGTCTCCTAACATGCTTTTTGTTGTAGTGGCACTTTGCACCCTAGTGTGTGTTTTGAAGAAAAAAATTATTTGATTGAAGGGGTATAATAGTTATTTTTGAATATTATTTGTATTTTGCACCATAAAAGTATAGATTTTGACACTTTGTACTCTGAAATATAGAATATTGACACTTTGCACCCAAAAAATATAATTTCCGATATTTTCAACCCTGATTTAATATGATAATCTAAATAATGTAAATAACATGCAATATAATAATATGTTAGATATGTAAACCTTTATTTAAGATAAAAAGTAAATAATCTAGAGGATACCTGAAAACAAAATGAAGACAATGTCTCTTTTTTAATCTAAAGTTCACTAAGAGAAAATTTTAAAATAAGTTATTATAAAGTAAAATAAATTAAGAATAACATGTTTATAATTGTTGTGCATAGAATTTACCATTTTATCTCTACAATGCCGGCATTCATGAATTTCTTTTTTAGGAAAATACATTAGGGTGCAAAATGTCATACAAACTATATTTTTAGGGTGCAGAGTGCCAAAAAATTTAAATCGGGGTGAAAAGCGCTAAAAGTTTATAATTTAAGGGTGCAAAATGCCAACATTCTATATTTTAAGGGTGCAAAGGGAAAAGAAAAATATCAAAAATGACTATTCTACCCTTATACCAATGAATATTTTCACTAAAACACACATTAGGGTGGAAAATGCCAAATAAATTATATTTTTAGGGTGCCAAGTGTCAAAACCCTATAATTTCAAGGTGCAAAATGCCAAAAACTCCATTGTCTTCTATAGATGTAAAATTAAAACACACGAAACCTACACATAAACTACATTTGATTAAGTTTTGACCCATTTTCACGAAATCGCGAGACTAAGTCAGAGTCTAGCCAAATAAGGCCTTATTGTCATTCTTTAGTGAATAATCTCTTTATTGTGCATCCTTAAAGTTTAATAAAATGTCTAGAAAGGAAATGAAATAAATTGAAGAATAGGTTATGGTGAGAAATCTTTATTTTTTTTTAGGGGAGGGGGGAAGAAGGGATTTGTTGTCGTGTGAATTTTTCAGATTTGACCCAAGTGATTCAAGTAAGCGTGATTGGACCTCAAAACAATTATATTTTTCAAAATCCAAACGGGTACCCAATTTTCCAATTGGGTGCATAGGTAATACCTGATGCCCTATCTAAATAACTAGCCTATTCTCGTGGTACGCACAAAATCACATTAAAATATTGCTAAATGACACTAATGGTTCCTCATATTTAAAGTTGGTTACGCTTTCGTCCCTCATATATAAAGTATTATATTTTCGTCATTCTTAGATAATATATTATATATTTTACACTTTCGTCCCTTGTAGATAAAATGTTAATCTTTCATCTCTTTTGGATAATATGTGTAACACTTTAGTCCCTCTTAGATAATATATGTTACACTTACGTCCATCATGTTACACTATTGTACATATATCCTTTTATACAAAATATTAACATAAGGACGAAAAAGAAATAAAATATTAACATGAGGGTAGTTGTAATACATATTATCTAAGATGGACAAGTATGTTATACATATTATGTAAGAGGGACGAAAGTGTAAACTTTATCTATGAGGGACGAAATCGTAACTAATTTCAAACTTGATGGACCATTAGAGTCATTAGCCTTAAAATATTTAAAAGAATTTTCTTATGATTATTATTTTTATGAGTTATCCAAGACTCGGTTATAAAAAATAGATGGAAAAATATGAATAATTAAAGTGTGATTAAAATTGATGAAAATGAAAGTAATGTAACGATAAATACATAAATAGTTCACCGAATCAATATAAAAATCAGGAGGTTATTTTATTCAATTTTTATTAAATTCATTTCACCTATCGTTGGGAGTTAGTGAAGAGTACATGTGTGAGTTTCTTGTTGACATCTCTTCTTGCCCTATATGATATGCAATTTCAGTCCTCATGAGATATAGTAGTATTTTGCATAAAATAGAAAACAATCTAAAAAATTCATTTTACAAAGACTAAATTTTTTTTTCTAAAAAATAATGGAAAAGATGGAAGAAAATTTCCTACATAATCGTTACAGTTTATGTTTGAGTTGTCTATCACTGTAAAATCTATCTCTTGAAGTCCATTCACTTTCAAAAAAATGTTATAAAACATATGAATCATCTCATTGCATAAGAACACAAAAACATAATAACTATTTCATTTTCAGTTGAGTGAAAAGCGCTAAATAAAATGTGTCTTCGAGGAAGAACATTTTACTTATGTAATTCAACTATAACCTTAAACCCCTATATATATATATATATATATATATATATATATATATATATATATATATATATATATTAGGAGCTCCAATATCTTTCACAGCAATCGAGATTTCATCTTTTCGTTCAAGCTCTGGGGCAGCTGAATTCCATTTCTTGATTAAAAGTTTCGGATGAAAACTTCCAAATATTCATGTTTGGGCTTATTTCTGTAGGTAAAAGACAATTAAAACTCTAATAGAATTTTACAAATATAAATTCTAAGACCCATAATTATTCAAGACAAAATAATGAATATTTAGCAATACAATACATTCGATATTACAAATATCACCTTTTGTAATAATGATATATATATATATATATATATATATATATATATATATTAACATCACTTTGCTTCAATATTTTGAACAGCAAAACTTCAAATTTTTCCATACCTAAAAGTAAAATGAGTGGAGAAAATGTGATGAAAGCTTTGGAGCAATGCAATGTGTTTATACTGAAGTCATTTTTAGGTACATATAGATGAAAGATTCTTCTTTACATATTATCTAGAGTTAATGCAATTAATCAATTAGCCTTAACCGCAGCTAAAATTTGGGCCATAATAAAGAATTTAAATAATTGCCAACTCAAAATTTTCAAATTAGCTATATGTGTCCTTAAATAACTTAATGATCTTATAAAAAAAGTTTTATTATTCAATGTATGAATGATTGTCGGTAATTTTGAGTAATTTACCATACATATTTTATGACAATTAATGGCACATTTTGACCAAAATTCAAATTAAATTAGATTTAGAGTTGTAATTAAATGAATTTTTGAAATGGGAGGAAACTAATAAAATTAAATCAAAATTATCAGAAATTAGTATTGAGTCCAAATTGCAAGATTTTGGTCAAAAGACCATTCTCCTATATATATATATATAAGATATTACGGGTAAGCGTGTTTTTACCCAAACTTTCAGTAGTTCTAATAATGCTAAAAAAAATAAAAAAAAATTAACAAAACAAATAACCCTAAGAAAAGTAATCGTATTGGAATTGCAAATGCTCTTGATTATGTTGTTCTGATGGTGTTTATCATTATGATCAAATATCAAACTGGCTAGCTTGAACATTTTTATCAATTAAATTTTTTTAAGTTTGGAACGAGTTCGACTCAATAAGTCAAAGAGTGATACAATCTATCGACCCAACCAAATTGATCGCACTTTGCGGGTTAAATATTAGATGGGTTGACCTTGGACATCTCGAAAAAAAGACAGCAAGTTGCAGTCGGGTTTCATTCATACATTTTTAGACCGCATAACCGCACTTTATGTAACTTATGATGTTTAAATATTTTTATTTTATTATTTAATTTAATCCTAAAACTAAAAAAATGATATTTTAACAAATTAGTCATGTTCCACAAGTCAAACCATCAGATGAAATAATTTGAAGAGGATAAAAATGCAAATCATTGTTTGCAGCAGCACAAGGAAGAAGAGAAGAAGGAATAAAATTCCCAATTTCAGTTTTCGAATTAGGGATTTGAATTATTATTTAGGCTCTTTTGTTTATCGTTTATTTTATTATGTTTGTATATATTTGTAAAAAGGCGTTTCTTCTTTTCTACACGCTTTTACTTAGCCGCCTTAAGCTTAGTCTGTTAGTTAGGAATTAGGATCAGCTATTATAAATAGAGATATGCTCTCTATTATTTTGTACAGATCATTCATTCACAATTCAATCAAGTTAATTATACAATTACTTTTCAGTCTAAATTCCTCTCGCAAATATCAATTCATCATTCATATACAATTTTACAAATTCAAGTATGATTCATGAAGTATGGATTAACATGGTATCAGTAGACTACAAACTTTTTTTATTTCCGCTGCAATCTCCTTTCAATCAGCATCTACATTCATCTCTTTTCTCCAGATTCTCCATTATCTTCTTCTTCTTTTCCTTTTTCTTACTGTTCTTTCATTTTTCTTTCCAGCACCATCATCATCTTGTTCGTATCTTCTGCGGACTGTTTCTTCATCACCTTCATATCCCTGCACATAATTTTCTCACAATCAGATTACACTTTTCCATATAACAGAGATCTCATCTCATTTTCTTTTCATCTTATATTCATACACTTTCATCTACACATTTATCATATTATATCAAGATTCTGTTTCTTGACATCCATTTCTTTGATCCAGTTACAAATTCTTGCCCTTCAATATGTCAGACGATTCTACCACTTCTACCACTGATCTTCCAGCCTCCAGAAACAGGCCACTTGTTGAAGACCCTTCCAGCCCATACTACCTTCATCTAGCAGATGGACCGGGTTCGAGTCTTGTCAACAAGTCTCTAACTGAGGACAATTTCCAATCATGGCATAGAGCAATGACTATGAGTCTCACTCTCACTGTTAAAAATAAGCTTGAATTTGCAGATGGTTCTATCCCAAAACCATCCACAGATCCAACTCTGATCAACTACTGGGAGAGGAACAACACCATTGTTCTCTCTTGGATTATGAATGCTGTATCATCAAACAAAGAATCCAGTATACAATACCACACTGTTGCTAGTGATATCTGGAATGAACTAAGAGAAAGATTCAAACAGGGGAATGGCCCCAGATTATACCAGCTGCGCAGGGACCTACTTAAACTCACACAAGAACACCATTCAGCTAACACATGTTATACCAAATTCAAGGTCTTTTGGGATGAAATACTCAATTTTCTAGACCAGCATGTACATGTGGAAAATTGGAAGAATACTTCCAGAATGAGTACTTGTTTATATTCTTGATGGGAATGGATGATTCATTATCACATACAAGAAGTCAAATCTTGCTCATGGAACCTCTACCAACAGTAAATAAGGCATTAGGCTTGATCATACAAGAGGAGAAACAAATCTCCCTACAAAAACCTATCTCAAGTCTGGATCCCAAGAATTCTATGGCATTTGCCATAAAACCTTACCAACCTCCCTCTGGAAATAGACCACCTTACAACCCCACTATCTATAGACCACCCTCCCCTTTCCCTCCTAGACCTCCCTTCAAACAACCCTCCAATTTCAATCCAAGACCTCCATTCAATCCATCACTCAGACCCCCCACCTACCACCTTCAAGGGCAAGAATAGGCCATTTTGCACTCACTGCAATATGCCTGGTCATACAGTTGAAACCTGCTTCAAAATCCATGGTTTCCCACCTGGATATAGGATCAAAAATTACAGCCCAATCCACCCCATCATCTGTCAATACTGTTACCTCTTCCAATCAGCATAATCCTGATATTAACACATTTGTCCAGTCCCTCACTCCTGAACAGTTCAATCAGTTCTCACATTTCCTTAATAATCAGACGTCTTCATCATCAACCTCTCAGATTTGTATCCAATCTCCCAGTGAGTCTACTGTCAATGCTTTCAATATAGTCACTAATACAGGTATTTGCTCATGTCATTCCTCACGTCTCACTACATTCCCTACAAATTTTTGGATACTTGATTTTGGTGCTTCTAATCATATTTGCATTGATAAGTCTCTTTTTACACATATTAATCCTGTTCACAACACTAGCATCACCTTACCAGATAATTCTACCATTCATGTGTCTTTTATTGGTTCCATTTCCCTTTCCCCATATCTAATTTTACATAATGTTCTTTTGCTCCGACTTTTCAATTTAATTTGCTCTCAGTTAGCTCTCTTTTACAGAACACTATGCACTCTATTTGTTTACACATGACATTTTTCATATACAAGACACCAACAAATTGAAGATGATTGGTCAGGGTAGACAAATCAGTGGTTTATAAATTTTAGAGGCTCCTATTAAGCAATGTTGAACTGATAAAAATGAATGAAATTGACAAAGAAACGAGTTAAATTGATGAAATGGATTATACTAATGAATTGAATATGTAAAAAACAACTAAGATATGTAAAGAAAGACATTTCAAATGACATGATAAGAGAAATAATTTGAAATCTATTTAAAAATGGACCCAAATTCATTAGATAAAAAATTAGAATTTCATTATTTTGTTGTTAAACAATGCAAAAGATTTGAGCTAGAGATTGCAAATCCATCCAGTCCAAATTCACATATCCAAATGTGCCCTTAGTCCATACATCAACACACTAATTATATTTATTGTATCAAACTTGATGTCAAATTCACATTACAAATTTATGATCATGATGTACTGACTAATACGAAGATAATTGATATTAACTGTTGTATTTTATTGTAATGACAAATATTCTAATATTTTATTCAATAATTATATTGGTTAAATAAGTAAATATTTATTACGACATACAATATTGGAAATTTTATAGTAACAAAATTATAAGGAATAACATCTTAAGTAGAAGAGTAAAGGGCATAGACCAAATATATTTATGTACAAAATTTTATTAACAACAAGGACGAACGAAACAAAGTATAGCAAAAAAGAATTAAAAGGATCGTAAAAAGACCTTCCTCTTGGACTCCTTTCTTGCCTAAAAATTGAAGTCCTCAACACAAACCATCATCCTATACAAGTATTACTCAACAATACAAATAAATATATACAAAAATTTATGGATAAAATCTTCAATCATCTTCTTCTTCTTGATTTATTATACTTAAACATCATGTTTATGGTTTCCAAGACCCACTGCATCCTCAGGGATATACTTGCCCCAGAACCAATGAGCCTTCCAAACTTTGTTCATTTCTTCAATGGGCATGTTTTTCGTCTCCGGCACGAACATGTACACGAAAACGGTCATTATGAAAACCCATCCAGCGAAAAAGAAGAAGAGGCCGAACTTCATATGGCAAAGCATAGACAAGAAAAGTTGACCGATGATGAATGTAAAGAACATGTTGATGGACACATTGATCGATTGTCCTGCGGAACGAGTCTCCATAGGATGGATCTCACTAGGAACCAACCATCCCAATGGGCCCCACGACCATGCAAATGCGGCCACGTAGATGCAGATAAAAGACAGTGCCACATTTCCAAAGGCCTTATTAAAAGTCCCCTGAC
This sequence comes from Penstemon barbatus, assembly GCA_003313485.2. Lineage (NCBI taxonomy): Eukaryota > Viridiplantae > Streptophyta > Magnoliopsida > Lamiales > Plantaginaceae > Penstemon > Penstemon barbatus. The sequence continues at coordinate 23,613,921 of CM064881.1, forward strand.
CCGAAACTCCAAACACTGAAGCGATCGAAGCACCCACACCGATTTGACAGATGATCATCTGAATTCCACCTTCCAAGAACAAGACCCTCCTCCCGAATTTGTCGACCGCTAAGATCGAAACAACGGTCGCGAACACGTTCACAAGACCGGTCACGACAGCGGACATGAGCGAGGCATCATTTGCGAATCCCAATGTTCTAAATAGAACGGGGGCGTAGAACATAATCACATTAATACCCGTGACCTGTTGGAAGAACGGAATCAAGCAAGTGATCACGAGTTGTGGCCTGTATTTGTGTTCAAAGATCGTTTTCCATGGATTTGGCACCTTCTGCGATGCTTCACTAGCTTCGATCAGATCATTAAACTCTTCATCAACCTCAGTTGTTCCTCTGATCTTTTGCAACATTGCTCTAGCTTCATCCTTTTGCCCTCTCTCTATCATCGAATTTGGGGTGTCGGGCAACATAATCGCTCCAACGGTCATGATCAAAGCCGGGACACCAGCCAGGACGAGGGAAACTCTCCATCCGTTTGCTTTCATTTGTGCTGTTCCATAATTGACAAGGCTGGCTGCGAGGATACCAATGGTTGTCATCATCTGGAAACCAATGTTGAGGGCTCCTCTCAACTTGGGTGGTGCCATCTCGGATAGGTAGACGGGGACGGACTGATTACCGTATCCAATGCCGACACCAAGCAATAAGCGGCCTATAATGAGCATCTCTACGTTAACTGCTGCACCATTGAGAATGGCACCTATGAGAAAGACTGAGCCTCCGACGGTCATGGAGATCTTTCTCCCAAACTTCCGCGTGGTGGCGGAGGCGAAGAAAGACGATATGAGAGCCGCCAAGTAAAGAGACGATGTGAATAGGGTCAACAAGTGGTTCTCAAATTTACAGTACTGACTCTCGTTGCCGGATGTGTCCATCTGCCTACGATACACGGCGGGAAAGAATTTCATCAAGAACTCGTCCATCGATGTAACTCCTCCTGCAACAATTTCAACATATATATCAAAATACAAATGATAGAACATTTTATTCGAAGGAATTCAATAACAACACTGCCTAAAACAGACATTTATATTAGCAAATGGTAATTCACCTGAGATACCAATGTCGTATCCGAAAATGAGCCCACCGGTGGCGGCGACCACACAGGAAATAACGACAAAGTTCGTAACACGACCTTCATAGTTTCCTTTGACTTTTGTATCGATACCTCCGATGGCCATCGTAACTAGCTAGTCTTGCCTTGTTCTTTTACTACTATTATTTATTTTTTCACTCTGAGAAACTAAAATTGGCAAAAAGAAGAATTTACAGATTCAGAGGGTCCCTCAACAATTAATGATTTTTTTTTTCTTTTTCCTTTCACTAAAGGGCCTCTGAATCTCTTTATTCTCACTTTTTTCTGCTTTTCTTTTCTCTTATTACATGAGTGTGGCAATCTTTGTTGCCCCGCTGCTTAATGCTTGATTTTTTTTCTGACAAGAGATAAGGGGTATTTATACACAAGGAAATATAAAAATAGAAGTAAATTTTGACGCTCAAGTTCAACCGGCCATGCATTCAGGATTGGACACGCAACTTTTTCGATGGATTTGTGATCCTGCATGGATTAGGAGTTAAAACAATTTCTACATGTTTTAAAATTTCACCTAAAAAGTAGTCTATTTCTTTTGACCACATTTTTTCAATTGATGATTTATATTCCACCATTGGGTTTTCCCTGATTGGATAAGAAACATAAATTAAAAATAATTACCCTTCTTTTCAGAATATGATCATCAATTATTCTAAGAATAAACGTGTGAGATAACAAGTTGACTAAGTGCTAATTATAGATAATTTTTGCTATGAATCAAATTTGTAAGATCAAGTGTTGATTTACACATGGACCAGCTAGTGAGCAAGTAATTTATACTAATGTAATTCATGTGTTTGATTTAAGTTCAAATTATTAATTAACAACTAATAAAAGCAAAACACAACAAACACACAAATACCAAAAAGAAGAGGATTTAGGGAGTTCAATCCACCTTGTATTCTTAACTAGCATTTTCCTTTCATTGGTTGAATTTCAAATTTTAAGGAGGTAAAGGAGGTAATTTGGTAAAGTTCCTATTTTAAGGCGGTAAATTCAGATGAAATTGATGAACATTGATGAAGTTGGTGAAAAAAATGATGAAACAGTACAAAAAAGGAAAATGATTATATAACAGCCAAAACTTCACAGCCCTTTGTACAACCCTTGTTTTATACTTATAAAATTAATTGTGTTACCTACTACCTGTGTAACAGGTTTTTTCTTCAAATGATCTTTTTATTCTATTAACAACCCACTCAACTTTAAAAAATTACAATAGAGCACCTAAGTTTTACGATATTACTCGTATAAAAAATAATTTATTACTTTTCAAACGATAATTTATCATTTATCAATATGGAATAAAAAATATTTGGAAAATTACAATAAAAATATAAAGTCATAATTTATAAGCATTTGCAATATCTAGAATTTAGGATTTATTACATAATGTTTAATTTAGGTTTTAAGTTTTAGGGTTTAGGGTTTTAGGGTTTATGATTTTAGTGTTTAGGGTTTATCCTTTACAAATAGGGGCTATAATTTCTTGATAATTATTTATGGGTCATATCATCAATTTAGCTTTTTTTCTTTTATATTAAAATAATATTTTAATGGCAGTATATGTAGACATGATACGTTTGAAATTGATGATTTTGTTTTAATTATTTTATAAATAAGGTTTATTTCTTATTTATGGTTATAATTTAAAGTTTATAGTCCAACTTTGTCAAAATAGTTGATTTAGGAAAGAGAATACCAGCCGTACAAAAGTCTGTAACACATGGACTGTGATGCTGGCATTGTTGTACAAAAAATGTGTGAAATATGTGAAAACAGGTTAAACTGATAAAAACGAGTGAATTTAGTAAAAAGAGTTTAATCTACAAATATAGGGTGAAACCTGTAGACAAAATAGTTGGGTAAATTACGAACACCCACCTAAGGTAAGATCTATTTACGAAAATTCCCCTCATATATTGAGTTTTACAAAACTTTCCATGTGGTTTGTCACCATCATACAATTGACCCATTACCCTGAAAAGTTTCAACTTTGCCCCTAGGGGGTCATTTGTATTGTTTGTAATATCTTGAAAAAAATAAAACATGGGTGCTAATTGTAATATCTCATAACTTGTAAAATTGATAATTATATATTTACCACAAAAAAATTGATAAAATTAAATAATTGCCCATAACTTTCAAAAAATATTATTTTTTTACATATTTATTAACAATTAATTTTTATAATAAAAAATAAACCAAAATTTATTAATTATATTTAATATATATGAGAAATTTATTTACACATTTAATTAATAAGTATTTTTTTGTTTATAATACTAATTCAATAGAAAAATTATTATAGACATAAAAAGTAAATTAAAAATTATATTAAATTTTTAAATTTTACTATTCTTTTTTAAAATATTAAATTTATTTATACGGTGTAAAAATATTTAATTTAATTAAATGTGCAAATAAATTTTTATGTATAAAATATTGTCATTAAAGTTAAATTGTTAATAAATATGTAAAAATAAGTTTTTTTTAGTATTTTTGGAAACTTATGTGCAATTTTTTCAATTTTTTGGTGGTATGCACATATATAATTATAAATTTTGTAATTTATGAGATATTACAATTAGCACTCAAGGTTTAATTTTTTTCAAAGATATTACAAACATTACGAATAACCCCCTAGGAGCAAAGTTGAAACATTTCAGTGGTAAGATGTTAATTGTATTGGACCTTACCCCAGAGGAGTATCCGTAATTTATAGTTTAGAAGGACAAATAAAAGTAATCGACGAAATCGTAAAAAACAATGAAAATAGGTTAAAACTGATTAAAAAATGGGTAAAACTGTAAAAAAAATATTAAAGTAGTAAAAATGAATGAAATCAACTAAAATCAGGTTAAACCAATTAAAAAATGAATTAAATTGATGATTTAAATAGGCAAAAGCGGGTTATTTTGTCCTAATTTATTACATAATAAAATTAATTTTACTCAAATTTATAAAATATAACCATAAAATTAACTAGACAACGTAAGAGCAATTTTCCAGTAATTTTAAAACGAGTATAAGATTAAAGTTGGGATAAAAACAGTTTTGTGTTTAGTCATATTCAACCAACTAGCTACGTGCTTTCTTGGATTTCAATCTTAGGGCCAATTTGGTTTGGTTCCAAAAAATAAGTTTGAGTGTTTTCTTTTGAAACCCTACTTGAATTTAGTCCGGATGATTGTGGTTGGAGGGAAAATGGAGGTGGTAGGTGTGAAATAAGTGTCAATTTAAGTCGTCTAGTGCTTTTGGCACTTTGCTTCCTGGAATTATATTGGTACTTTGCAACATAACTTAAAAGTCTTGGCTATTTGCACCCTGTAAATATAATTAGTTGGCACTTTGCACCCTAGTGTGTGTTTTGAAGAAAAAAATTCTTTGATTGAAGGGCATAATAGTTATTTTCGAATATTGTTTGCACTTTGCACCCTAAAAGTATAGATTTTGACACTTTGTACTCTGAAATATAGAATATTGACACTTTGCACCCAAATAATACAATTTCTGGCATTTTCAACCATGATTTTATATGATAATCTAAATAATGTAAATAACATTCAATATAATAATATTTAGATATGTAAACCTTTATTTTAGATATAAAGTAAATAATCTAGAGAATACATGAAAACTAAATGAAGACAATGTCTCTTTTTTTATCTAAAGTTTACTAAGAGAAATTGTTAAAATATGTTATTATAAAGTAAAATAAATTAAGAATAACATGTTTATGATTGTTGTGCATAGAAATTATCATTTTTTCTCTAAAATGGCGACAATCGTGAATTTTTTTTTAAGAAAATACATTAGGGTGCAAAATGTCATACAAACTATATTTTTAGGGTGCAGAGTGCCAAAATATTTAAATCGGGGTGAAAAGCGCTTAAATTTATAATTTTAGGGTGCAAAATGCCAACATTCTATATTTTAAGGGTGCAAAGGGAAAAGAAAAATATCGAAAATGACTATTCTACCCTTATACCAATGAAATTTTTTCACTAAAACACACATTAGAGTGCAAAGTGCCAAATAAATAATATTTTTATAGTGCAAAGTGTCAAAACCCTAAAATTCCAAGGTGCAAAATGCCAAAAACTCCATTGTCTTCTATAGATTTAAAATTAAAACAGGAGTTTCGCGAAATCTACACATAAACTGCATGTGATTAATTTTGACTCATTTTTACGAAATCGCGAGACTAAGTCAGAGTCTAGCCAAATAGGGCTTTATTGTCATTCTTTAGTGAATAATCTCTTTATCATGCATCCTTAAAGTTTAATAAAATGTCTTGAAAAGGAAATTAAACAAATTGAAGAATTGGGTGCATAGGTAATACCTGTGACGTGGATATATAAATCATAAGGGTATTTTAGTAATTACCAAATTCCTGATTATTAAAATACTTAAACAAGAATTACATTTATGACGTTCATTAAAATGACCATCCTACCCCTAGTTAATTTTGGAATTAGTGGAGACCTTTCCTCTCCACCTAATTGATGGTGGACTTCTCATCTCCCCCATTTAATATGAGACTCTTCACCTCCTCACTTTCACCTATAAATACTACCCTCATTTTCATTTGGAGGGGAGGTGGCCAGAAGTGCGAAGACTAGTTGAGTAGTTTCCTCAAAGTTCGTCCCGTGACGTCAGAACGAGAGGGGAAAACGATCAAGATAGGAGGAGGTCTTCTCGAAGAGACCCTTGATCATTTTCACGCAACATCATTTTTGGCGCCGTCTGTCGGAAATTTCTGATAGGCACGTTGAGATGGCGGACGAGAATGAGGAAAACCGATGGATGGAAGAACCCGAGGGACCACCTGAAGGAGGAGAAGACGTGGTAGAAGGCGCACCAGATCCAGCCTATATCCCGGAAGCAGCCCCTGATGCGGCACCTGTAGCACCCACAATTCAAATGACTCAGGAGAGGCTCGATGCAATGGCAGCAACAATTGCCGCACGAGCAGTCGCACAATGTGGCTGAACAACGACGGATGCGCATTTCACCTGAATTCCATCACAGGGAATCAGGAGCAGCAACCAGAGAAGAACAAAGGCTTTTCTTTCAGGAGGGGAAGTGAAGTCAAATTTAGAGAAGGTGCAATGAGCAATCCAACTGGAGGAAGTACAAAAGTCAATCCAGCTGGAGAAGGTGCACAAGGCAATCCAACTGGAGGAGGCGCATCAGGCAATTCGACTGTAGAAGGAGGCGCAAAAACTCAGATGCCTGATCCTGAAGCAACACCTGATGCGTCAAAAATTGAATCAGCCCCTGATGTTTCAAAAGCTGAAACAACGCCTGAGGAGCCGAAAAACTGAAGCAGCGCCTGAGGTGCCGAAAAATTAAGCAGTGCCTAATACGCCAAAAGAAGAAGCAGTGCCTGAGGTTTCGAAAAAAAAATAAGTAGGGCATGATGCGCCAAAAACTGAAGCAGCACCTGAGGCATAAAAAATTGAAGCAGTGTCTGGTGTGACAAAAATTGAAGTAGGGTCTGATGCAAAAAGTTGAAGCAGCGCCTGAGGCGCAGAAGAATAAAACATCTCCTGATGCGTCAAAAATTGAAGAGGTGTCTGATGCGCAAGCACCAAACTTTGAAGCAACACCTGAGGCGCCATCCATAGCACCCACAATGACTCAAGAGATGATGGATGTAATGGCAGCAACGATAGCCGCACGAGCAGTCGCATAATATGTGGTTGAGCAGCAACAAGTGCATGCTTCACCCATGTTCCCTCACTGGGCATCATGAGCAGTAGCGAGAGAAGAACAAAGACCGAGGGAAAAACAAAGTCCAGGGCAACCTTGGAATGATGAAGAAGTTAATAGTAAGGATCCAGCAAGAGAAGTAGGAGAACCATATGCAACCATAACCCTAACGAGAAGAAGTCAATTTGCACCAACAGTGCTTTTAGAAACCTTACCACAAGGGTCCAGGGTCCCAAGCTTCACAAAGTGCGATGGAATGGGAGATCCCAGAAGCATCCAGATAAATTTGAGGCCAAGACTGTTGGAATTCGGTAAGATAAACAGCCCTAGGCACAGCGGAATATAAAAATTTTTAGGACCTCTTACGAAATCTTGCCAGGATATTCTCTAGTTGTATATATATGAATAAATAAAAACGATAGTATAAGTTTGCACGTTATACCTATCTCCTTGCAAATCCAAGTTGGCAGTCAGCAAAACGGACTCTGAAATTCTCCTCAACAAAATCGACCCAAGCTCTGCAGTAGCGCCCCACGTGTTGCGCCTCTACGGGTTGATACACCACAATTACACGAAAATAATAAATCTTGATCAGCTAGAACACAAGATATATTATGATCTAGGATTTAGGAACGATTTAGGAACAAAGTCGAAAACGGAAAATTCTTCCAAAAGGAAGACAGGGTTCGGTCGACTACACAGGGAGAGGGGAGAGAGAATTTTTGCTCTTGCTCAATTTTTGCTTGTTGAGTTGTGTGAAAAATAACTACAAGAAAGCTACTTATAGTTATCTCTCTAACCTAGTCCTATTAGGACTAGGGCTCTTCTCTCCTACATGGGCCATGGCCCTCTTTAATTGGAAGACCAAGTCTTCTAATTAATTCATGGCCCAGTTAATTAATTTGACCAGGCTTTATTTAATCTCCCAATTAAATAGCCCAATTAATTAACTTAATCTCCCATTTAATTAAATCAGACTCCAAGTCCATTTAATTAAAATCCTTTCTAATTAATTAATTAAATCCAACTTAATTAATTAATTCACAAATTAAATTCCAATTTAATTTATGATCCAGATCCAATTCCAATTGGATATCTTTTTGTTCCAATTGGGTCGACCCAGTCGACCCAGTCGACTCGGTTGTTCTTATTTCCTCGCTTTCGCTTCATGTGTATTGTGTATGCCCCCGTAGGTTCACCGCATAATTGGCCGTGGGTTATAATTAAATATTAATTAATTATTCGAGTAAGACTTACTCTAAATCAATCGAACACTCTGTCGACTGACCATTCCAATTTGGGAATTCTTCCACACTCCACGGTCGATGTCCAGCCACAAGCCCATGGAGCCCAATCACTGGTGAATTAATTCAGTGAACCTTTTAATCATTTACAATTTCCATATACGACATAATCTCTCCATCGATCAATCTCCCAGTCGAGACTTAAGGGTATGGTCTTTCATCGGTTTCCCTTTTATTTTGTCTTGACCTTATGCATTCTGGTCTCGAAATAATTCTCTTTGACTTAACCTTTATGAGCTACTTACATAAAGCCGTCAGATACCTCGGCCGAGGATTTTACCAGAATTAATTTCTCACAGAAATCCATAGGAGAATTTCCCAACCTATCAAGTCGGGTCAATGGATCCTTTGTTGATTATATGAACCTGCATACGAGTTCCTCTATACCCAACATGAATCCACAGAGACTTTCTGGCAATCCCCAGCCAGTCGGAACTCATATCAAAGCATAGACGTTCTCGCACCAGATAAACCCTATGACCTCAAGTAGTTAGGGATCGTTCCTCGTATACTATTGCAAATTGGAATAACTTCAACCCCGATATGCGACTACCGCTTCCATGGTGAGTTATTTCCTAATTGGGGTATTCAGTGCACTTGCCATCCCAGCAAGCCACCCACTTATGTGTATCGACTATCCCAGTCACGCTCGTGGACCCCAGCGTTCTCCAGTTCATCGGAGTATACACAATAGTGAGAGTCTAACCGAATCCAATGATGTCCTATCTCGATTGGATTCTACGACTCTTGAATATATATTCTAGATCACGGCCTTGGAGATCAGTCCACGGGTTGTCCCATAGCCCTGTGATCTAATGACTTCTATCCTTATGCGTAGATAATTATTACATAAGATAAAGATGACCATATAATAAAATGCATTTATTAATCCAATTGAATGGTCCTTTCAATTAAATGCAGCCAAAATAGTTGGCTTGCAGGACACTATTCTATCAATCTCCCACTTGTACTAAAGCCAACTTTTCATACTTCTGATTCCCATCTTAGACAGATGTTTTCGGATGCCTTTGAGGCAATGGCTTAGACAGCGGGTCCATCGTGTTATCCCTTGAGGTGACACGTTCCATCTTTATGTCTCCTCTAGCAATGATATAACATATCAAATGGTATCGTCTTAGTACGTGCTTGGATTCTGATGAGATCTCGACTCCTTCGCTTGCGAGATAGCTCCATTGTTATCACAGAAGATAGTAATGGCTCGACAATGCTAGGTATCACATCCAATTCCTGGATGAAGTTTTTCATCCAAACACCTTCCTTTGCTGCTTCACTCGCGGCAATGTATTCTGTCTCGGTGGTTGAATCTGCGGTAATGTCTTGCTTGGAGCTCTTCCAGCTTACCGCACTACTATTGAGGCAGAACACGTATCCATATGTCGACTTGAAGTCGTCTACATCACATTGGAAGCTAGAATCAGTATAGCCTTCCAATTTCAATTCTCCTCCACCGTATACCAAGAACAATTCCTTAGTCCTTCTCAGGTACTTCAGAATTGCCTTTACGGCTATCCAGTGCTGCTCACCTGGATCAGACTGGTAGCAACTTGTAACGCTTAAAGCGTATGCTACGTCTGGTCTCGTACATAACATACCATTCATTATGCTTCCTATTGCAGATGCATATTGTACTCGAGACATATTGCTTCTCTCTTCAGGCGTCTTTGAGACCATAGACTTAGAGAGTGCAATCCCATGTCTCATTGGAAGCAATCCTCTTTTGGATTCTTCCATATTAAATCTCTTCAAGATTTTATCTATGTACTGGGAATGGGAGAGGCCCAGCAGTCCTTTTGATCTATCTCGGTAGATCCTTATACCTAGTACAAATGATGCTTCTCCCAAATCCTTCATTGAGAATTGTGTAGATAACCATGCTTTAGTTTCGGACAACACTTTCACATTCCAATGAGAAGAATGTCATCAACGTAAAGCACCAAAAATTCAACTGTACTCCCACTGATCTTCTTGTACACGCAAGGTTCGAACACGTTTTTGATGAATCCAAAAATTTGGATTGTTTCATCAAAACGGATGTTCCAACTTCGGGAAGCTTGCTTCAGCCCATAAATGGACCTCTGGAGTTTGCACACCTTGTGTTCATCTCCTTTGGATTCATACCCTTTTGATTGCTCCATTAAGATCTCCTTGTCAATGTCCCCATTGAGAAAGGCAGTCTTTGCATCCATCTGCCATATCTCGTAGTTATACCACGCAGCTATGGCCAGCAAGATTCGAATGGATTTAGGCATTGCGACGGGCGAGAAGGTCTCCTCAAATTCGATGCTTGGCCTTTGAGTGTATCCTCTTTGCCACTAGTCGCGCCTTGTAGGTTATTACCTCTCCGTTCACTCCAAGCTTTCGCTTATAGATCCACTTGCAACCCACGGGAGCTACTCCCACTGGTGGATCTACCAAGGCCCAGACCTTGTTCGAGCGCATGGAGTCCAATTCGAATTCCATGGCTTCACGCCACTTTCCCGAGTCTATGCCTAGCATAGCCTCTTCGTAAGTCCTTGGGTCGGTTAGAGACTGTCTAGTCTCACGCAGCAGACCGTAGTACCTCTCGGGTTCTCTACGTTGTCTTTCTGACCTACGAAGTATCGGTGTACTCTCTGATGTACTTTCATGCTCTTGTTCTCCCACTGCCTGTGGTGATGGGTCAGCTTGATCGACCTCTTTGGTCTTTTCAGCTTCAGTGACCTCATCTAGTTCTACGTTGTGTTCCTTCTTGCCCAGCAAGAAATCCTTCTCCAAGAAGTGTGCGTTCCTTGAGACAAACGTAGTTTATCTTGTAGGATCGTAGAACTTGTATCCTATAGAGTTTTCTGGATACCCCACGAATTGCATAAGATGGACTTTACGTCCAACTTATCTCCCACCAGCTTATTCACATAAGCGGGAGACCCCATATGCGCATGAATGCATATGAAGGTACAATACCAAAACTCATATCATGTGATATGTTTTGGATCTGGCTTCAGAGATACTTAGCTCAGTATCTTCGATTTTCTCGATCAAGTTTCATTTGTTTAAATAAGGAATTTCATGTAAGATTTCTTAATGGACATTTACATGTCCAGAATGCTTGACAACATACAACGTCTCGAGCGGGTCTTACATTTCGAGAATCTAATTCTCTATTAAATAATCAATTGCGTGCATGTTCGATTTTGAATTGATCCAAATCTCTTACATGCTTTCATTGATTAGGCTCTCTTCTTTTATTCCAAAAGTAATTTGGAATTGTACATCACAACGTACTTTTACCCATGAGGGTACTAGAGACGCCTTATCTCCCACTAATGCTTTAGCGTTTCTACACACTTATAAATGGATTAAATCCATCGCAATTGTTTATGCCTCTTGGTTGCCTAGCAACCAACTACTAAATCTAATTTCCATTAAGCAAGATTCGAAAGTCGGTTACTATGTACAGCATCCCAGTCAAGCTCGACCCAGTCGAGCTCAGTCTTTGAATCTTTTAATTCGGAAATATGTTTTAGTATTCGTGTATCGCCTTTCGGTTTTTACAACGACTCAAGTGTGTGAAATCTTGATTATTTATATTTTATTGACTATGCATATTTTATTTAGTCGATATATGAGTATCCATACTCATTTGCTTATGTACACTTTTTGCGTATAAATCTCTTATAGCGCAATCAGTTCCAACCATTATGGAACTATCACATCCCTTAAGACAAGGGATGGTATAAGCAAATTCCAATGATCTAAATAATTCATGGCTTTAGATGCATTGAATGCATCAATGAGTGCTTCATCGGGCATCCAACACCCTTATGCATTACTTTAACCATAAGGTTAAGTTCAATAAAATTTAATCATCCCTTATGGGATGAATAGGTTCAATTCTCTTTTCCCTTGATCTTAATCCATGGAATCATTTTGATTGACTTTTCAACTTATCATCCTTACAGAAAAACCTCCAAGGTTATTTCCCTTTAGAGAGGATACATTCCTCTTCTTCCATCTCACGAGCCTTTTGAGGCCTTTTAACAAGATGTTACTTCCCATTTATGGGAGATTTCATGTTTGCCTTCAAGAAAATTTGGGCTTGAGAACCATCCTCAACCCTCTGGTGAAACTTATCACCTTTCTTATTTGAAGAGTAACTTCGAAAAAGGCAGCCTGGTGAAACCTATCACCATTCCAGTCGAAGTGTAACTTCGAAAGGAAACACAATGAAATCTTTGTAAGGAGATTAGTCCTTGCTTGGACTCGAGAATAATTTCTCAAGTTTCGAAGTCATTCAAAATTCATTTGGTTTCAGTCAATTTATTTGATTCAAGTATGATGGTAAATATTCATGGATACATAACTTATGATAAACTATCATAAACATGACGATAAATACGCGGCAGATTAATATCAATGCATAATTTACAAACATGGTTTTCATTTGTAAATTACTCCCACTATTTTTGTCGAATACTTATGCCCCCACATAAGGTTCGGGAAATAAAAATTTCCTAATGGGCTCAAGGCCCAAATGCAATCGCTCAGTACCCACGACTCGTTGGCCATACCAATCGATCCACTTGGTGGGCGATCACGTCGCCGGTTAACCATCCCAGCTAACCCTTGAGTTCATCAAGCCTCGGTTTTCATTATGGACCCACGACTCGTGAGACATCCATACTTACTCGCGTTAAATCATATCCAATACTCGTGAAGAGAAATAGTTCAATCCTAGACACCCCACGACTCGTGAGACATCGCCTTGAACCTTGCTATCCCCTCCCTTGGCACTAAACTGTGCATCGAGGCAATAGACATATCATCTTCCTATAGCTCGACCCACGACTCGTGAGACATCGAGATATATTTGTACAATATGCCTAAGACCTAGTAATTGGATAGGCTCGGACCATAGACACAATTCATATGCGCCCGTTAATCGATTTAATATTCTAATTGAGTTTTTAAGTTCAATTGGAGGTTTTAAGTTTTCTTCGTGCGAGGTCTCATCAGATTATGCTTTATCTTGTTTACGTGATCTATTCTAAGCATGCAAGACATACATCAAATAATAATAGTAAACATATATCACCTAGCATTGCACATATGATTGGTCGATTGCCCATCCTATGCGATCCATCACGAGCCACATGATGGACCAATTGGTCAGTCTAGGGTGGAAATTAAATGTCCTAACTATTACAATTTTCAAACCCATACATCATGGGCCTTCTTGTAATATCCACCTTGATTGGGCCTCCATGTAATGAATTGGGCCTCCATGTCCTCCAAGGTAATGGGCCTCCATGTGGATCTCCAAGTCTTCATGAGGTCTTCTTGGCTCCAAGCCTAATCTAAGCCTAGCTTATAAAAAATAAAGGCCCTATTCTATTACAATTGTTTGCGCAAGCAAGGGCACCAATCAGGCCCATTTAATTACAACCCATAAAATAAATAAACCAAAACTACACAGGGCTTAAGGGCAAAATCGACAAATCCACATATTCACTCAAGAACATGCATAAATTCACATAAGGGCATAAATGTAAATTTACCGGCTCCTTTAATTTTAATTCACAAAAATTATCCAAGTTAATTTAATTTTGAATCATCAATTAATCTCTAAGATTAATTAACTCTTACTTGAGTTCTAAGTAATCTACAACTCTTATCTTGATAAAGTTGGTTAATTAAGATAGTTACAAATCTTCCAAGATTACTATCTTATCCAAAACTCTAAGTTACCCAATTTTACAAATCTCCAAGATTCTCAAGATAATATTATTTTGAATAGATTAGTTAACTAAGGTAGTGTCCAAATCCACCAAGATTTCTACCTTATCCAAAACTCCAAGTTTCCTAATTTAATAAGATCTCTAAGATCTTTAATCTTGGTAACTTACTAGAAGAGATTAATTTTAATTAAATCTCTTCTTACAATCGAAACTCTAAGTTTCCTTGTTTAATAAGATCTCTAAGATCTTTAATCTTGGTAATTAACTACAAGACATTAATTTTAATTAAATGTCTTATATTAAATAAAACTCTAAGTTTCCTTGTTTAATTAGATCTCTAAGATCAATCCAAGATTCACCAAGATTCCATAACAACCAAATCTCCAAGATTTTGTTCACGATTATCCAAAATTCTGCCACGAAAATTTTTGAACCACCACATCATGGCCGAAGAATGTTCGGCTTCAAGTTGCAATTTACAAAATCAAATTGAAATTCATGATGTTTGCTTCAAACTTTACGTAGCACATGCCAAATTAAAACATCATACATGCTATTACAAATAGTCACGTTAATAGTGTCTACAAAAGAAAATCAAAAATGTGTGTCGAGCACTAATTCTCACCAAGAGAATAAAGCGCCGATCTGATTAATTTGATTTCCTTTTGTTTTGTTTTAATTTGTGTTTGATTACTTGTTGATTTAATTAGAAACAGATCCAGTTCAATTAAATCCCAATCCAAAATAAAAATTAACACGATAAAATTTTGAATCAAAATTTTACATTAACTCTAAGTTAATAGATCTACGTCCTAAAACATATACAGTTAAAGAACTAGCCATACATAAATCAAACATATGATTTATAACACAGAATTTGCAAATTCATATATATACAAAGCCTAGAGTTGGCTCTGATACCACTGTTGGAATTCGGTAAGATAAACAGCCCTAGGCACAGCGGAATATAAAAAATTTTAGGACCTCTTACGGAATCTTGCCAGGATATTCTCTAGTTGTATATATATGAATAAATAAAAACGATAGTATAAGTTTGCACGTTATACCTATCTCCTTGCAAATCCAAGTTGGCAGTCAGCAAAACGGACTCTGAAATTCTCCTCAACAAAATCGACCCAAGCTCTGCAGTAGCGCCCCACGTGTTGCGCCTCTACGGGTTGATACACCACAATTACACAAAAATAATAAATCTTGATCAGCTAGAACACAAGATATATTATGATCTAGGATTTAGGAACGATTTAGGAACAAAGTCGAAAACGGAAAATTCTTCCAAAAGGAAGACAGGGTTCGGTCGACTACACAGGGAGAGGGGAGAGAGAATTTTTGCTCTTGCTCAATTTTTGCTTGTTGAGTTGTGTGAAAAATAACTACAAGAAAGCTACTTATAGTTATCTCCCTAACCTAGTCCTATTAGGACTAGGGCTCTTCTCTCCTACATGGGCCATGGCCCTCTTTAATTGGAAGACCAAGTCTTCTAATTAATTCATGGCCCAGTTAATTAATTTGACCAGGCTTTATTTAATCTTCCAATTAAATAGCCCAATTAATTAACTTAATCTCCCATTTAATTAAATCAGACTCCAAGTCCATTTAATTAAAATCCTTTCTAATTAATTAATTAAATCCAACTTAATTAATTAATTCACAAATTAAATTCCAATTTAATTTATGATCCAGATTCAATTCCAATTGGATCTCTTTTTGTTCCAATTGGGTCGACCCAGTCGACTCGGTTGTTCTTATTTCCTCGCTTTCGCTTCATGTGTATTGTGTATGCCCCCGTAGGTTCACCACATAATTGGCCGTGGGTTATAATTAAATATTAATTAATTATTCGAGTAAGACTTACTCTAAATCAATCGAACACTCTGTCGACTGACCATTCCAAAATTAGCACCCCTGCCAATTTGGGAATTCTTCCACATTCCACGGTCGATGTCCAGCCACAAGCCCATGGAGCCCAATCACTGGTGAATTAATTCAGTGAACCTTTTAATCATTTACAATTTCCATATACGACATAATCTCTCCATCGATCAATCTCCCAGTCGAGACTTAAGGGTATGGTCTTTCATCGGTTTCCCTTTTATTTTGTCTTGACCTTATGCATTCTGGTCTAGAAATAATTCTCTTTGACTTAACCTTTATGAGCTACTTACATAAAGCCGTCAGATACCTCGGCCGAGGATTTTACCAGAATTAATTTCTCACAGAAATCCATAGGAGAATTTCCCAACCTATCAAGTCGGGTCAATGGATCCTTTGTTGATGATATGAACCTGCATACGAGTTCCTCTATACCCAACATGAATCCACAGAGACTTTCTGGCAATCCCCAGCCAGTCGGAACTCATATCAAAGCATAGACGTTCTCGCACCAGATAAACCCTATGACCTCAAGTAGTTAGGGATCGTTCCTCGTATACTATTGCAAATTGGAATAACTTCAACCCCGATATGCGACTACCGCTTCCATGGTGAGTTATTTCCTAATTGGGGTATTCAGTGCACTTGCCATCCCAGCAAGCCACCCACTTATGTGTATCGACTATCCCAGTCACGCTCGTGGACCCCAGCGTTCTCCAGTTCATCGGAGTATACACAATAGTGAGAGTCTAACCGAATCCAATGATGTCCTATCTCGATTGGATTCTACGACTCTTGAATATATATTCTAGATCACGGCCTTGGAGATCAGTCCACGGGTTGTCCCATAGCCCTGTGATCTAAGGACTTCTATCCTTATGCGTAGATAATTATTACATAAGATAAAGATGACCATATAATAAAATGCATTTATTAATCCAATTGAATGGTCCTTTCAATTAAATGCAGCCAAAATAGTTGGCTTGCAGGACACTATTCTATCAAAGACGGATCTATATGTAATGAGCGATGCAGCCACCTACAAAAAATTTCGCACAACTTTAGCGAAGAGTGCCCTCACATGGTTTAACCAGCTGCTCACGGGTGCAATTACTAACTTTGATCAAATGAGTAAATGCTCCCTTCATCAATTCTCCATGAACATGAAGACACAAAAAACCACAATGCATTTGTTCATCGTGACGCAAAGATCAGAAGAACCACTAAGTGAATATATACAACACTTTACTAATGCAGTTCTGGAAGTACCTCAAGTAGATCCAGAGCTCCTCACAAGTATACTCCAGCAAACACTGCTAGATGAATGCCTGAAGGGGTCTTTGACAGGAAAACCCCCAACGACTCCTGAACACTCTTAGCAAGACCAAAGAAGTTAATCAGGAGTGGTTCGGTGCAAGGAAGACATGATGACAGTTTGCTCGGAGCAGGCATTATCAACGTGATATATAGAGGAACAGCTGAAGGAGATTCAACAAATGCTAGAAAAGCTTTGTTGAGTTCAGAAAAACCATTTCCAGAACTCCCACTATAAGCGGAGTAGCATATTCAACAAGCTGAGAAGAACATCGATTCTATCACATTTGATGATAAAGATTCAGCAAACGGGCAATTACCTACCCTGAATGAAGCCCTCGTGATCTCTGCTATTTTTGCAAATTATTGTGTGAAAGAAATATTGATTGATACCGGAAGCTCAGTAGATATAATCTTTTACAATGCATTCAAGCAGCTGAATATTGACACTGCCGAATTCAACAAAGTTAACAATGCATTATCAGGATTCGCATGAGAAACACTAGGAGCATTAGGAGAAGTCGTGTTGCCCATCTCATTGGGAAAACTATCCGAGAAAGGCTACAAGAATTGTGAAATTCTTGGTGGTTAAGGCACCCTCCGCTTATAACATGATATTGTGAAGACCCAGCTTCAAACCTTTTCAAGGCTCTATCTCCACATACTATATGAGGATGAAATTTTCCACAACGAATAAAGTGGAAGAAGTGATGTTGGATCATATAATATCTCAAGAACATCATACCAATATCCTAGAGAATTTTGGTAGATCTCAATCAAATCCTATTGACGTGAATCAATTAATAAGTGAAGATACAATTATCAAAAAGAGAATGTCAAAAACAAGAAAAGAAAATCAGAGGATCTACAGGTGGAGGTAGTGAAAAGAAAATTATCATGCTGCATAATCGCTAAGATTCAACTATAAAAGTTGTCATGTACCGATCAATGAAAGTTTAATGAGATCTGCTGGCGGATCCTATTTTTTCACACAAGAATGTACCTGATTTTGTCTGCCACTTTGAAGAAAGATAAAAAAGAGTCAGATTTTCAATATTTGATATATCAAAAGAGAAGAGAAGAACTACACCTCTAAAAGGGGTCAGATTAAAAAAGTCCCAATAAAAGGGCATTACACCTCTAAAAAGGGGTCAGATTAAAAAAGTCTCAATAAAAGGGCATTACACCTCTAAAAAGGGGTCAGATTAAAAAAGTCCCAATAAAAGGGCATTACACCTCTAAAAGGGGTCAGATTAAAAGAGTCCCAATAAAAGGGCATTACACCTCTAAAAAGGGGTCAGATTAAAAAAAGTTCCAATAAAAGGGCATTACACCTCTAAAAGGGGTCAGATTAAAAAAGTCCCAATAAAAGGGCATTACACCTCTAAAAGGGGTCAGATTAAAAAAGTCCCAATAAATAGCGTTACACCTCTATAAGGGTCAGATTAAAGAAGTCTCAATAAAGAGCATTACACCTCTAGAAGGGGTCGAAGTCTCGATAAAAGAGAATTATACCTCTAAAAGGGGTCAGATTAAATAAGTCTCAATAGAAGAGCATTACCCCCCTAAAAGGGGTCAGAATGAAGAAACATCTTCATACCGAATGTGGAATAAACAAACTCTTCAAAGGAGCATCACACCTCTAAAAGAGGTCAAACAAAAATGCTTTCATAGACAAAAAGAAACACTCCAAAAGTGCTACACCTCTAAAAGGAGTCAAAAAGAAACTCTCCAAAAGTGTAACACCTCTTAAAAGGAACAAACAAAAACTCTTTCATTTCGAATGCATAATAATTCTTCTACAATGACAAGATGTTGTACAAACAACTCTAAATGGAAATGCAATGAATACATATGTAGGTGAAATATCACAAGTCCAAAAGCAACTGAGATCAATCACAAGTTACTAACCATACATCAAAGAAATAACCAAAACAAAAATAAAAACCAAGGTACATATAGAAAAACCCACTCCCGAAATCCAAGTACTTATTCGAGAAATATTTTGTCGAGCCTAGGCAAGAAAGCCTCGGTCGAACTATTGCCGAGGCAAGAATACTTCCGCAAAACTCCTGCCAAAACAAAAATGCCTCGGCAGAACTCCTGCCAAGGCAAGAGTGCCTCGGCAGAACTAACGCCTCGGTAGAACTCCTGTCGAGGCAAGAATCCTTCCGCAAAACTCCTGCCAAAACAAAAATGCCTCGGCAGAACTAACGCCTCGGCAGAACTCCTGTAGAGGCAAGAATGCTTCAGCCAAACTACTGTCAAGACAAGGATGCCACGGCTAAACTACTGGCGAGGCAAGAATGTCTCGGCCCAACAACTCCTAAAGGAAAATATCATGTTGATGTTTTGAAAACTATAAGCTGAAGAATCTATTTGAAAAGTTAACTCATGAAAGGATTTGCTCTTGAGAAGAAAAATAATTATCCTATAATAAAGTCACATCATTTTAACATGAAATGATGTTCTATTAAGTATTATTATTACTTAAATTCCACAAGTAAATATTCTTTGATATTTACATATGGAATTGGGGGGCTTATGATGTGGATATATAAATCATAAGGGTATTTTAGTAATTACCAAATTCCTGATTATTAAAATACTTAAACAAGAATTACATTTATGACGTTCATTAAAATGACCATCCTACCCCTAGTTAATTTTGGAATTAGTGGAGACTTTTCCTCTCCACCTAATTGATGGTGGACTTCTCATCTCCCCCATTTAATATGAGACTCTTCACCTCCTCACTTTCACCTATAAATACTACCCTCATTTTCATTTGGAGGGGAGGTGGCCAGAAGTGCGAAGACTAGTTGAGTAGTTTCCTCAAAGTTCGTCCCGTGACGTCAGAACGAGAGGGGAAAACGATCAAGATAGGAGGAGGTCTTCTCGAAGAGACCCTTGATCATTTTCACGCAACATCAACCTGATAGTCTGATACCCTATCTAAATAATATTACGGGTAAGCGTATTTTACCCAAACTTTCAGTAGTTCTAATAATGCTAAAAAAAAAATTTTAAAAATTCACAAAACAAACATTAACCCTAAGAAAAGTAATCGTATTGGAATTGCAAATGCTCTTGATAATGTTGTTCTGATGGTGTTTATTAAACTGGCTAGCTTGAACAATTTTTATCATTTAAATTTTTTGAAGTTTGGAACGAGTTCGACTCAATAAGTTCAAGAGTGATACTCTACAATCTATATCTAAAGTTATTATTCGGGGTGTTCAACGAAACCGCTAGACCACCCCAACCTATCGACCCAACCAAATTGATCGCACTTTGCGGGTTAAATATTAGATGGATTGACCTTTGGCATCTCGAAAAAAAGACAGCACGTTGCAATCAGGTTTGATTCATACATTTTTAGACTGCATAACCGCACTTTATGTAACTTATGATGTTTAAATATTTTTATTTTATTATTTAATTTAATCCTAAAACTAAAAAAATTAGAAATATAATTTAAGCATATATTTTAACAAATTAGTCACGCTCCACAACTCAAACCCCAATTATCCTATAAAACCCCTACTGTCGTACGCCATCCTCAAAGTCTAAGTGCCAAAAAAATAAAAAATAAAAATTCAAACTAGAACATAAAGTTAAAAACATTTTGCCAAAAAACAAATAGTAAAGCAACAAAAAGGAGAATTTCATCAAGCAAAATTTCATTGGAGTGTTAACCACAAGATCAAGTTCATATATGAAGGTATTTTCTCTTTTGTTTATTGTTTCAGAATAGTTTTATATTTGTGTAAAGAAAACTTGTTAACTTAGTGTTCGGATTTGTTTTTAGCTTTCATTAAATTCACTACAAAAAATTTGAATTTTAGTGACAAAAAATGAAAAAGTGACAAGAATTTAAATAATGTCACTAAAATAATGTATATAGACATAATAGTGACAAGAAATGTGAAAAAATTGTCACTATTGACATTTAATGATACCTCAAAAATGATAACTAAAAAGTTGTCACTAAATTATAGTGACAATATTTATTGTCACTAGGTTGTCACTGAAAGGGTATCACTAATTGTCAACAGTGACAACTTAAGTTCCATAAACTTGTCATTAATAGTCATTAGTGACAACTTAAAAATATATTTTGTCACTATTGCACTTGTCACTATTGTTGTTGTGACAAAACTAATATTTTTGTCATTAAATATATGCAAAAGGTGACAAATTAAACAATGTCACTTAATATTTTGTCACTAAAATCCATTTTTCTTGCGGTGATTATGTATTCATTGAAGATCTTATTTCGTTGTCGTTGGTTGATATTTTATATTATCTACATTATATTTTCATGACAGTTTATGAAATTAATTTATAAATAAAATTACAAATTTGTAATTAATTAGTGCATTTACATTTAACTTATTAAAAAACAAAATACATTAAATTTGAGAATGTTGAGACCGCAAAACCCGCCCCAAATCGCCCCAACCCGAATGGACCGCAAAGTGTAATCTGAAGACTTGTTGAGTCAGGTTTGGACTAGAGATTTAAAAACCCGCAAATATTGGGATGGGTTTGGATGAGTACAAAATCGCAGTAGACCACACCGCGAACACCTCTATTTATTTTTTATAAAAGTGTGAATAATTTAATATTTTTTCATTTTTTATGAAAACAACAAAAATGCCCTTATTCAAGTTGTAAAGTAATATTGATGTAATATAATTAGATATAGATTTTATCTTCAAATTGTAAAAAAATATATTTTGGTGAGAAAATATTTAATGGGAAGAAATATTTGTAACTTTCTTTCTTGCTAACCAAAATAATTGAAGGAGATATTGTTAAACATAGAGTCTCATTATATTTATCTCGTACATTTGCTCTTAAAATTTAGATATTAAATGTTACATCAACTTTTATAATTCAATATTTTAATTCTCCTATAACTTATAAAAATGGACCATAAGAAAAAAAATACGATAAATAGCTCCTAAAATATAGACTTGGAATAAAATTTAATATCATATTTTTAACCAATAATATTACTCCCTCCGTCCTAATTTTCTTGCTCCCCTTACATTTTGCACAATGTTTGATATTGAGTCAGTTTTTTCTCATTTTTCCTTTTTTGCCCCTGTAATCTTTTTTTTTTATTTCATTGTTTATTCATTGTGGTCCATTATTAAGGGCATTTATGGAAAAATAACTTGACAATTATAGAAATGGAGCCATGTTTTGGGACGTCCCAAAAAAAAGGGAGCAAGAAAAGTGTAACGGAGGGACTAGTTATATCATATAAATATTATATACAATTTAAGTTATAAACACTCCTCCAAAAACAAAAAATAAAAATAATATATATATAATTCTCTTAATATTATTTCCTACACCCAAAAAGACTGAATTGTATGTAATCTATAAATGAACAAAAAAATATTTATGACTTAGCTCAATTCGTAATTTTTCTTTGGCTACAGAAGCTAAATCTAAAGAATATCAAGATATGCATAACGTTGACTTTTTATGTGTGAAAGTATTTCCGCATTTTTGATCTGAAAAGTCAAACAAATAATATCATTTTTGTTTTCAGAATTAATACTATCATTAACTAATTAAAAAAATCTTGAAAATAAACTTACACATTTTGATTCGAGATAGAATAATTTAGCTCTTACACTATCTATCCAACTTAATAAATTGATTTGACATTAAGTAATATATAAAATAAATGAAAATTAATTAAATCGATAAAAAAAAATATTGAAATTGGTGAAAACAAGTAAAATCGATATAAATCTGGATGAAATTGGTGAATAGTGGTTCATTGGTGGAAAAACAGATGACATGAGTAAAAAAGTACCCGCGAAATTAGTAAATACACATAAAATTGATGAAATTTTCATGAAATTCGTGAAAAATGGGATAAAACCGATTAAACGAGAAAATCGGGAAAAATGGTAAAGCCGGTGAAATTAGTGAAATCAGTGACAAGCGTGAGCAATAGGTGAACACAAGCAAAGAGTGAATCGCACTCTTGGTCCCTCTTATGACTTGACTTTATCACTTTCGTCCCTTTTAAATTTTTCGTAGCAGATACGTCCCTCTTATCAATATAGTGTAACACATTAGTCCCTCTTATCATTGTAATGTAACACATTCGTCCCTCTAAACTTTTTCGTAGCAGATTCGTCCCTCTTATCATTGTAGTGTAACACACTGGTCCCTCTTAAATCTAAAATACATCCATTTTAGGAGGCAAAATTTTATTTTTGGCCCTCCAAAGTGGTAATATTTCAAAATTGGCCCTTTTATTAATACGTCATTTATTGTGTCATCATCTTCAATTTCAGTCCTTATCACCGAATTTTTTTAATTAATGCCAAAAATCATAAATTTATATCTTATTTGACTGAAAAATTAAATTGTTTGCCGAAAATTACCAATTTATGTTCAATCTGACCGAAAAAATTAATTTTAGAGTGCCAATTAAAATTTAAGAATTTCATATTCTTATTCCGAAATTTGCAAGTCCAATTCATGTGGTAGGTCTATAGCTTCAATTTTTAATGAAAAACGGTTAAAGTTCGTTTCCCCCCATAAATCGAAGATACCTATTTTTATTTAACAAATAAATAGGTCATAACATGAAATTTTCAATCTTTAAGTGTCACTCGATGATTGATATTTTTTGCTAAAATTTAAATTTTCAGTTAGATTGGACATAAACTAATGATTTTCGGCAATAATTAAAAAAATTTGATGATAAGGACTGAAGTTGATAACGGCGACTTAATACATGACATATATTGTCGAAGTACCACAATAAATGTCCAATTTTGAAAAGTAGCCACTTTATATGGTCAAAAATAAAATTTTGCTTATATTATAGAATGTATTTTAAATTTAAGAGGGACCAATGTATTACACTAAATTGATAAGAGGGACGAATGAAAAATTTAAGATGGATGAATGTATTACACTGCATTGATAAGAGGGACTAATGTGATACACTATATTAATAAAAGGGATGCATCTGCTATGAAAAATTTAAAATGGACAAAAATGATAAAGTCAAACCATAAGAGGGACCAAAATTGCAATTCACTCCACAAGCAAAACTGATAAAAACGAGTGAAATCAATAAAAATGAGTTTAAGTAATAACTTGTTTGGTTGAGGGAAATGTAATTTAAATTTTCACACATGGTGATTTGTTAATAGAAAAGAAGTTACAAAATTTTCTTACCTTTAGGGTAGAAAGCATTTTCTTACCAATTTGATGGGAATCTAATTATATTTCATTACTATACAACTTGAATAATTGTTTAAATCGGAAGAACAAAAATGGGGAAAATAATAAATAAAATAAATATTGAACTGATAAAAATGAATGAAATTGACAAAGAAACGGGTTAAATTGATGAAATGGATTATACTAATGAATTGCATATGTAAAAAACAACTAAGATATGTAAAGAAAGACATTTCAAATGACATGATAAGAGAAATAATTTGAAATCTATTCAAAAATGGACCCAAATTCATTAGATAAAAAATTAGAATTTCATTATTTTGTTGTTAAACAACACAAAAGATTTGAGCTAGAGATTGCAAATCCATCCAGTCCAAATTCACATATCCAAATGTGCCCTTAGTCCATACATAAACACACTAATTATATTTATTGTATAAAACTTGATGTCAAATTCACATTACAAATTTATGATCATGATGTACTGACTAATACGAAGATAATTGATATTAACTGTTGTATTTTATTGTAATGACAAATATTCTAATATTTTATTCAATAATTATATTGGTTAAATAAGTAAATATTTATTACGACATACAATATTGGAAATTTTATAGTAACAAAATTATAAGGAATAACATCTTAAGTAGAAGAGTAAAGGGCATAGACCAAATATATTTATGTACAAAATTTTATTAACAACAAGGACGAACGAAACAAAGTATAGCAAAAAAGAATTAAAAGGATCGTAAAAAGACCTTCCTCTTGGACTCCTTTCTTGCCTAAAAATTGAAGTCCTCAACACAAACCATCAACCTATACAAGTATTACTCAACAATACAAATAAATATATACAAAAATTTATGGATAAAATCTTCAATCATCTTCTTCTTCTTGATTTATTATACTTAAACATCATGTTTATGGTTTCCAAGACCCACTGCATCCTCAGGGATATACTTGCCCCAGAACCAATGAGCCTTCCAAACTTTGTTCATTTCTTCAATGGGCATGTTTTTTGTCTCCGGCACGAACATGTACACGAAAACGGTCATTATGAAAACCCATCCAGCGAAAAAGAAGAAGAGGCCGAACTTCATATGGCAAAGCATAGACAAGAAAAGTTGACCGATGATGAATGTAAAGAACATGTTGATGGACACATTGATCGATTGTCCTGCGGAACGAGTCTCCATAGGATGGATCTCACTAGGAACCAACCATCCCAATGGGCCCCACGACCATGCAAATGCGGCCACGTAGATGCAGATAAAAGATAGTGCCACATTTCCAAAGGCCTTATTAAAAGTCCCCTGACCCGAAACTCCAAACACTGAAGCGATCGAAGCACCCACACCGATTTGACAGATGATCATCTGAATTCCACCTTCCAAGAACAAGACCCTCCTCCCGAATTTGTCAACCGCTAAGATCGAAACAACGGTCGCGAACACGTTCACTAGACCGGTCACGACAGCGGACATGAGCGAGGCATCATTTGCGAATCCCAATGTTCTAAATAGAACGGGGGCGTAGAACATAATCACATTAATACCTGTGACCTGTTGGAAGAACGGAATCAAGCAAGTGATCACGAGTTGTGGCCTGTATTTGTGTTCAAAGATCGTTTTCCATGGATTTGGCACCTTCTGCGATGCTTCACTAGCTTCGATAAGATCATTAAACTCTTCATCAACCTCAGTTGTTCCTCTGATCTTTTGCAACATTGCTCTAGCTTCCTCCTTTTGCCCTCTCTCTATCATCGAATTTGGAGTGTCGGGCAACATAATCGCTCCAACGGTCATGATCAAAGCCGGGACACCAGCCAGGACGAGGGAAACTCTCCATCCGTTTGCTTTCATTTGAGCTGTTCCGTAATTGACAAGGCTGGCCGCGAGGATACCAATGGTTGTCATCATCTGGAAACCGATGTTGAGGGCTCCTCTCAACTTGGGTGGTGCCATCTCGGATAGGTAGACGGGGACGGACTGATTACCGTATCCAATGCCGACACCAAGCAATAAGCGGCCTATAATGAGCATCTCTACGTTCACTGCCGCACCATTGAGAATGGCACCTATGAGAAAGACTGAGCCTCCGACGGTCATGGAGATCTTTCTCCCAAACTTCCGCGTGGTGGCGGAGGCGAAGAAAGACGATATGAGAGCCGCCAAGTAAAGAGACGATGTGAATAAGGTCAACAAGTGGTTCTCAAATTTACAGTACTGACTCTCGTTGCCGGATGTGTCCATCTGCCTACGATACACGGCTGGAAAGAATTTCATCAAGAACTCATCCATCGATGTAACTCCTCCTGCAACAATTTCAACATATATATCAAAATACAAATGATAGAACATTTTATTCGAAGGAATTCAATAACAACACTGCCTAAAACAGACATATATATTAGCAAATGGTAATTCACCTGAGATACCAATGTCGTATCCGAAAATGAGCCCACCGGTGGCGGCGACCACACAGGAAATAACGACAAAGTTCGTAACACGACCTTCATAGTTTCCTTTGACTTTTGTATCGATACCTCCGATGGCCATCGTAACTAGCTAGTCTTGTCTTGTTCTTTTACTACTATTATTTATTTTTTCACTCTGAGAAACTAAAATTTGCAAAAAGAAGAATTTACAGATTCAGAGGGTCCCTCAATAATTAATGATTATTTTTTCTTTTTCCTTTCACTAAAGGGCCTCTGAATCACTTTATTCTCACTTTTTTCTGCTTTTCTTTTCTCTTATTACATGAGTGTGGCAATCTTTTTTGCCCCGCTGCTTATTGCTTGATTTTTTTCTGACAAGAGATAAGGGGTATTTATACACAAGGAAATATAAAAATAGAAGTAAATTTTGATGCTCAAGTTCAACCGGCCATGAATTCAGGATTGGACACGCAACTTTTTCGATGGATTTGTGATCCTGCATGGATTTGGAGTTAAAACAATTTCTACATGTTTTAACATTTCACCTAAAAAGTAGTCTATTTCTTTTGACCACATTTTTTCATTTGATGATTTATATTCGACCATTGGGTTTTCCCTGATTGGATAAGAAACATAAATTAAAAATAATTACCCTTCTTTTCAGAATAGGATCATCAATTATTCTAAGAATAAATGTGTGAGGTAACAAGTTGACTAATGTATACTAATGTAATTCATGTGTTTGATTTAAGTTCAAATTATTAAGAACTAATAAAAGCAAAACACAACAAACACACAAATACCAAAAAGAAGAAGATTTAGGGAGTTCAATCCACCTTGTATTCTTAACTAGCGTTTTTCTTTCATTGGTTGAATTTCAAATTTTAAGGAGGTAAAGGAGGTAATTTGGTAAAAATCCTATTTTAAGGAGGTAAATTCAGATGAACATTGATGAAGTTGGTGAAAAAAATGATGAAACAGTACAAAAAGTGTCCCTTAAATGAAAAATAAATTTGAAATCGACAAAAATTCGAGTGAAATTCGTAAAAAAAAAAAATAATAATAACGATGAAATCGGTGGGAAATGGATTAAAAAAATTAATAAAGTCAGTGAGAAGGGTAAGTCAAAGAAAACATGTGAAATCAATGAAATTTCAAGCGAAATTGGCGAAATAACATGCGAAATCATTGAAAAAAATGTGTGAAATATGTGAAAACAGATTAAACTGATAAAAACGAGTGAATTTAGTAAAAAAATAAGGTTAAACTTATGTGCAATTGTACAATTTTTTCAATTTTTTGGTGGTATGCACATATATAATTATAATTTTTTTAATTTATGAGATATTACAATTAGCACTCAAGGTTTAATTTTTTTTTTTATGATATTACAAACATTACAAATAACCCCCTAAGAGCAAAGCTGAAACATTTCAGTGGTAAGAGGTTAATTGTAAGATGGTGACAAACTTTATGGGAGTTTTTGTAATTAGACCTTACCCCAGAGGAGTATCCGTAATTTACCCAAAATAGTTTAGAAGGAAAAATAAAAGTAATCGACGAAATCGTAAATAACAATGAAAATAGGTTAAAACTTATTTAAAAAAATGGGTAAAATTGTAAAAAAATATTAAAGTGGTTAAAATGAATGAAATCAACTAAAATCAGGTTAAACAAATAAAAAATGAATTAAATTGATGATTTAAATAGGTAAAAACGAGTTATTTTGTTCTAATTTATAACATAATAAAATTAATTTTACTCAAAGTTATAAAATATACCCATAGAATTATAATAATCTAAATAATGTAAATAGCATGCAATATAAAAATATGTTAGATATGTAAACCTTTATTTTAAATATAAAGTAAATAATCTAGAGGATACCTGAAAACAAAATGAAAACAATATATCTTTTTTAATCTTAAGTTTACTAAGAGAAATTGTTAAAATAAGTTATTATAAAGTAAAATAAATTAAGAATAACATGTTTATGATTGTTGTGCATAGAAATTACCATATTATCTCTACAATGCTGACATTCGTGAATTTTTTTTTAGGAAAATATATTAGGGTGCAAAATATCATACAAACTATATTTTTAGGGTGCAGAGTGCCAAAAATTTAAATCGGGGTGAAAAGTGCTTAAATTTATAATTTTAGGGTGCAAAATGCCAACATTCTATATTTTAAGGGTGCAAAGGGAAAAGAAAAATATCGAAAATGACTATTCTACCCTTATACCAATGAATTTTTTCACTATAACACACATTAGTGTGCAAAATGCCAAATAAATTTTATTTTTAGAGTTCAAAGTGTCAAAACCCTATAATTCCAAGGTGCAAAATGCCAAAAACTCCATTGTCTTCTATAGATTTAAAATTAAAACAGGAGTTTTGCGAAACCTACACATAAACTACATTTGATTAAGTTTTGATTCATTTTCACGAAAGCGCGAGACTAAGTCAGAGTCTAGCCAAATAGGGCTTTATTGTCATTCTTTAGTGAATAATCTCTTTATCATGCATCCTTAAAGTTTAATAAAATGTCTTGAAAAGGAAATGAAATAAATTGAAGAATTGGGTGCATAGGTAATACCTGATAGGCTGATACCCTATCTAAATAATATTACGGGTAAGCGTATTTTTACCCAAACTTTCAGTAGTTCTAATAATGCTAAAAAAAATAAAAAATAAAAATTCACAAAACAAACATTAACCCTAAGAAAAGTAATCGTATTGGAATTGCAAATGCTCTTGATAATGTTGTTCTGATGGTGTTTATTAAACTGGCTAGCTTGAACAATTTTTATCATTCAAAATTTTTTGAAGTTTGGAACGAGTTCGACTCAATAAGTCAATGAATAAAAACTTTAACAAAAAATCATCTACTCGAGCACACCACATATTTGATCCGATTAAAGTTTATTTGAGCTTGACATATTTAACAAAAACTTTATGTACAAAAAATTATTCCATTGAGTGATAAGATGAAATTGATTACAGCGTAATGAATAAAAAAGGATTGTAAAAACCTTCCTCTTGAATTCCTTTCTTACCTAAAAATTTAAGTCCTCAACACAAATCATGAACCTGTACAGTTATTATTCAACAATACAAATAAATATATACAAAATTATGGATAAAATCTTCAATCATCTTCTTCTTCTTGATTTATTATACTTAAACATCATCATGTTTATGGTTTCCAAGACCCACTGCATCCTCAGGGATATACTTGCCCCAAAACCAATGAGCCTTCCAAACTTTGTTCATTTCTTCAATGGGCATGTTTTTCGTCTCCGGCACGAACATGTACACGAAAACAGTCATTATGAAAACCCATCCAGCGAAAAAGAAGAAGAGGCCGAACTTCATATGGCAAAGCATAGACAAGAAAAGTTGACCGATGATGAATGTAAAGAACATGTTGATGGACACATTGATCGATTGTCCAGCGGAACGAGTCTCCATAGGATGGATTTCACTAGGCACCAACCATCCCAATGGGCCCCACGACCACGCAAATGCAGCCACGTAGATACAGATAAAAGATAGTGCCACGTTTCCAAAGGCTTTATTAAAAGTCCCCTGACCCGAAACTCCAAACACTGAAGCGATCGAAGCACCCACACCGATTTGACAAATGATCATCTGAATTCCACCTTCCAAGAACAAAACCCTCCTCCCGAATTTGTCAACCGCTAAGATCGAAACAACGGTGGCGAACACGTTCACAAGACCGGTCACGACAGCGGACATGAGCGAGGCATCATTTGCGAATCCCAATGTTCTAAATAGAACGGGGGCGTAGAACATAATCACATTAATACCCGTTACCTGTTGGAAGAACGGAATCAAGCAAGTGATCACGAGTTGTGGCCTGTATTTGTGTTCAAAGATCGTTTTCCATGGATTTTGCACCTTCTGCGATGCTTCACTAGCTTCGATCAAATCATTAAACTCTTCATCAACCTCAGTTGTTCCTCTGATCTTTTGCAACATTGCTCTAGCTTCCTCCTTCTGCCCTCTCTCTATCATTGAATTTGGGGTGTCGGGCAACATAATCGCTCCAATGGTCATGATCAAAGCCGGGACACCAGCCAGGACGAGGGAAACTCTCCATCCGTTTGCTTTCATTTGTGCTGTTCCGTAATTGACAAGGCTGGCCGCGAGGATACCAATGGTTGTCATCATCTGGAAACCTATGTTGAGGGCTCCTCTCAACTTGGGTGGAGCCATCTCGGATAGGTAGACGGGGACGGACTGATTACCGTATCCAATGCCGACACCAAGCAATAAACGGCCTATAATGAGCATCTCTACATTCATTGCCGCACCATTGAGAATGGCGCCTATGAGAAAGACTGAGCCTCCGACGGTCATGGAGATCTTTCTCCCGAACTTCCGCGTGGTGGCGGAGGCGAAGAAAGACGATATGAGAGCCGCCAAGTAAAGAGACGAGGTGAATAGGGTCAACAAGTGGTTCTCAAATTTACAGTACTGACTCTCGTTGCCGGATGTGTCCATCTGCCTACGATATACGGCTGGAAAGAATTTCATCAAGAACTCGTCCATCGATGTAACTCCTCCTGCAAAAATTTCAACATATATATCAAAATACAAATGATAGAATATTTTATTCGATGAAATTCAATAACAACATTGCCTAAAACAGAT
This sequence comes from Penstemon barbatus, assembly GCA_003313485.2. Classification (NCBI taxonomy): domain Eukaryota; kingdom Viridiplantae; phylum Streptophyta; class Magnoliopsida; order Lamiales; family Plantaginaceae; genus Penstemon; species Penstemon barbatus. Next base: position 23,645,383 of record CM064881.1, read on the forward strand.
ATTTATACTAGCAAATGGTGATTCACCTGAGATACCAATGTCGTAACCAAAAATGAGCCCACCGGTGGCCGCGACCACACAGGAAATAACGACAAAGGACGTAACACGACCTTCATAGTTTCCTTTGACTTTTGTATTGATACCTCCGATGGCCATCGTAACTAGCTAGTCTTTCCTTACTCTTTTTTATTTATTTATTAACGCGAGAAACTAAATCTTGAAAAGGAAAAAAAAAAAAAAAAAGAACTTAAAGATTCAAGACTCCCTCAACAATTTTGTTTTTTTTATTTTTTCGATTTTACATGAGGGAATCGTAATCTCTTTATTCTGCCTTTTTTTTTTTTTTTTTTTTGCTTTTATTTTCTCTTATTACATTAGTGTGGCAATCTTATTGCTTGGTTGTTTTCTGACAATAGGTAAGGGTATTTATACACAAGAAAGGATAAAAATAGAAATGATTTTGGATGGTCAAATTCTACCAAACATGAATTCGGGGAATGGACATGCATGTTTTCAGATGGATTTGTGATCCTGCATGGATTAAGAGTTTCACAGTTTCTAAGTGTTTGAACATTTCACCTTAAAAAAAGGCTATTACTTTTACTACTTACCTCTTTACATTTAATTATTTACTCAACCACATGATTTCACAATTTGAAACTAATAAATTTATGTACAAATTTTACGGCGAATCATATATATCATTGACAGTTAAAAACCATATTAATTTTAATATTTGACCGGATAATATCATACCAATCTATCAAGTTTTCCGAGATAAGAATAAACGAAAGAAGTAACATGTGATGATTAATGCTAATTATCGATAGTTTTTGGCTTAGTTAATTTATTAGTTGGATAATAAATGTCGTGAACTTGACTTTATATGTTATCCATTTCGAGCTTAATGATTTTCTCCTTTTATTCCATTATTATTTTTCTAGCTAGTTTCACTTTAGGCATGAAGTTTTAGGTGTGTATTATAAAGGTAAAAAATTTAGATATCTTCACAGCTTTGCTCTCAAATTTTGTGGTTGAGAATTAATTGTGTCAAATCATTACTTTCGTGTATGAGGAAAATAATTTTTTTATTCATGAAGATAGAGTTATATTTAGGAGTATATCCCAAAAAAAAAGTAAGAGTAAAAAGAATAGGCCTAAAGAGTATGTCAAATCTTTGTTGAATCGATCTATTCGATCTTCATGTTGCTTAGAACTAGGGATGAAAGTCAACTAATTAAGTTTTACTCAATCTACAACTTGAGCTCATTTTATATATTTTATTTCTGAATTGGTTCGTTATGCAGACATATGCAACCAGGCTAGTTAGAATAATTTTTATCATTGGAACCTAGATTCGAGCTCGATTGATATAATGTATATTACAATATATGTAAGAGTAGCAAATTACTCGAGATCGACTAATATTTGGCTCGATTAAAGCTCGTATGAGCTTGGTTAGCTTGATAATCAAATCAAACTCAGACATAGTTTTAAGCTCATGGTTTGTCCACTAAAGTATTCAAATATTAGGTTATTGATCTTTTCTTGATTCGTGAATGTTTCCATTCGACTAAACACTTGCGTCTTTCCTTTTGCAAGCCTAAATCACAAAAACAATCCGAAATTTGTCCCAAGCCGGGAGAAGTGTTTTAGTCCAAGCCATAATTCAATCTTCGGATATCTACCCAATGTCTACTTTGCTTATGCCCAAGGATATTTGCAACCAAATTGATATACTACCGCAAGGTTACAGGTTCGAATGCAAATGTATACAGTTTCTCCTTCTTTTTAAATATTTTCAAGATTAAGCAATCTTTCTCTTTTATGAGCAGGTAAGAAATGTTTTAGTATTTCTTTTTAATACTTTTTATGTGTTTCATAAATATTCCTTAATATTTTGAACAATTTGTTGAATGAGCTCTTTAAAAACTTTGCTAGGTTGGAGAAAATAATTGTGTTACTTTATCTTATCAGATGATAAGCAGATTGATTCAAGCTCAGAAAGTTAGTTATATTAGTTATTTTTGTTATTCTGTCATTAGTCTGTAGTTTCGGGACTTAATATGTTATTTTCATTGTTTTCTATTACTTTGTGAGTCTGTCACGTCTTTAATTTAATTTTTGGCTCATTCTGTACAATTTAATTTTCAGTTCATTAATGCAGTTATTTTAGTTCCTTTTCTTCAATCTTTTCTTTGATCTTCGTTTATGCATGGTGTTTATCTCTTCTTTCATGCTGGGTTTGTAACGAAAATATATCTTAATTTAGTTTTTGTCATTTTATCAAAATATCAAAAAAGTTCTGAGTTTGCTACCAAAAAAAATTCGCCCCTCCAAAGAAAAGCGTCTAGCTCTCCGCCACTGATTGCCTTTGAGTTCGCCTCAAAAGCTCAGTTTTTCGTATCAGTTTCTTCTTTATGGAGTTTGTTTTTCTTATTATTTGCTCGCGCATATCCTCTTCTCTACTCTAAAAGTTATATAGGGTCAGTTGAATCGAAGAGGTTTTTGGAGTATATTTGTGTGTAAGCTAAGAGTGAGGCGCATTAAAGAAAAAAATTGATCCGTACCTTGGCGGGTCAACCCAAACGTGACTTCATTCAGGTAAGTATTTTATATGTAGATGAAGCTGCAAAACATTATTAGGTATATATTGTAATGATAATAAATTTAAATTAAAGTTACCAGCTGCAAATAGTTATTAAGTCAGTTTTGTACATTACTACAACAATATACTGTCACCTACAACAAAAATCGTACATTCAAAAGTAGCTCTAGTAATCAAACGACAAAACATGCAAAAGCGAACTACATTCAACTAAATCCTCTAAATTAATAATTAGAATTTCTTTTTTGGAAAAAAAAAAAAAAAAAAAAAAAAATCTAACACATGAATACCAAAATTTGTAAACTTTTAAAATTATAAATCAAAATCAACTCCACCACTGATGCACAGCAATCCCTTCATCCCTCACTTTTCCATACAATTCTAAACACTGCCAATATGCCCTTTTACTCCCCTTCTCTTTTTCTCCATTCTGCCATTGATTTTTACACTCCAAGAACAATTCATCCACAAGACTTATTGTCTTGTCCCTAATCATCTCCTCAACCACCTGTGCTTCTGCCTTCATTACAACGTAATCCTCTCGCCTCACATTCTTCTTTAGCCAACCTGTTACTCCCATTTCCACCGGCGAGGATCCATCGTTTTCGACACCAACCTCCACATCATAAAATTTGAATTCTCTATCCTTCATTGGATAGTTTTTGTAAAACCAATCTATAGCATTAGAATCGTCCGAGATGAAAACTCGACGTGGATAGCTCTCTAAAGAATCCCTCAAAAGATTAGGAAGGAACCTGATTTTTCTTGAAGTAAAGCTAGGTTTAGCCAATGGAGGCTCTAAGTAAACATCCTCCAATCCCTTTAATGCATCTTTCACGACTAAACCATTCGCCGATGATGCTTCCGCAGATGATTTCCTCATTGCCACAACCGTGTTCTCAAATATTCTTCGGAGGTACACGATTCCATAATTGCGAACAGAATGCAACTCGTTTAAAGGATTAGTGTTGCTCAATGAAGAGATGGCCATGCCCCCATTCTTTAAAGATCGATCAATAGGGTTGATCTCGTGTAACCCGAGCATAAAAACAAAGTCGAAAACCTCGTCGTATTGGATCAACACTCCAGCTTCTGTTATCAAATGGACACCAGCTTCGTTCAAGAAGGCGAAATCATTTTCAATATCTCCTCCAACGCTGCCTGCACCCGCAATGAGGCCCTTGTGGCCTTTCTTGATGAGGCCTTCATCTATCAAATCGCGTAAAAGAATGGGTAGAATCTTCATGTATTTGGTGAAATCCAAATTCGAATACGGAGAATCAGGCCTGTATAATGCAGCAGAGGAGGATGATCTCATCATGGAGATGAGTGAAGGCAGCATTAGAAGAAGCATTGCCAAGAATAACGATCGTGTCATTATTCGAAGAACCCGCGAATCAGGAAGCTTGATGATCAAAAGGGTGTGGAAATTCATTCCGTTCTTGGCCCTTTGGCCACGAGACAAACTGTCCATGGGATCGGTATAAGGCGAAAGTGTAAGCCTTTTCTAACACCTACTGGTATCGTTTGAGGTCCTACAAACTATATTCTTGCACCCTACAAAATTTATGTGAAACAGAGGAACAAAAACAGATCAATCCTAGAACGAGAAAAGAGAAGAAAGATTGAATGAAGTAAAGTTCTAGCGGGTACAGAATCTTGAAGCTGTGTGATTTCCACCCACAAGAGAGACACGAGTGGTTTTGTTTGTACAATGAAGGAGGATCAATTGCCTAATCCGAACAAATTCCATGCTTTTCAATTTCTTGTTTTTCTTCTCTTCTTTCTCTATCTCTCATTCAATCCAAAGGGTGTTTTGTTTTACTAAGAGGTGGTTTAATTAAATGAAATCAACCACCATGAGAGAGAGAGAGAGAGATCAATTTCACAATGGCAGAGACAAGGAAAGAGGATCTGAGGATATATGCTGTGGAGAATGAGACAAAGAAAACAAGAGTACTTTTCTCTGAGTTTGTTATTCGGTCAATATAATTTGATTATTTGTGTGAGAGAAGAGAATTGTGCATGTGTTTATATATTGGAAATTTTCCAGGAATTGGGTGGTTTTGCGTGAAAGTATTGTAGAGAGAGAGAGAGAGACACGATTATTTCAATTGGTTTAACATAAAGTAATACGTGTGTATATCGTGGGAAAGAGTCGAAGGTTATTGTTAGTTTTGGTATTTTGTGGCGCACTTTTCATAGTCTAAGTACTAGAATAAAGGAGATGACAGATTGCAGATTTGAAGAGAAAAAATAATGTAAAGACTCAGAGTATTAATTATATTAAACAAAAAACCATATGTACAAACAACGGAAAATTGAAGCTGTGCAAGAAAGCCTTTATGAGTTGCTTGAAAGAGGTAACAAAGAAGGTATGACCATGAATGAGCTCAAAGGGGGGCTTGATGATTGTGTTATTTACTAGAAGTGTTACATAATCACTTCATCTTGTGTAGTTCTAAAATCTGTTCCATGCACACTGTTTTAACAATCAAGAGTAGGCTCCAATTTGAAGTTCATTCACATCTAGTATTAATTCAAGAACAAAGAAGAAATTGACTCAAGGTCAGAATGTTTTGTAGGTTTCAAACATCTATAGCAATTGAACTTAATAAGATAGCGATTACATCCCGAAAAGTAAGTACTTGCCATCAACTTGAAGGCCCCCTATTTACCAGTAGAAATGTCGGTCAATTTGTTCACCAGATTGTCACAAATCCCTTCTAGTGTGTTAAGAGAACATGATAGCACATTCACATTCATATTACCCTATGAAAATATTGATCAGCCATCTCTATGGCTACTCGAACTTAGCAATCAATAATCAAGTACAAGAATCATGTTAAGATCAAGCTTAGGTATTTATTCAAAGCAAAACCATGGTTCTGTAAAGACGGTTTGGTATTTGATCTGATCGAGAACGTAATCACTAAGAAAACAGGTATCATATATCTAGGAATTTGTATAAGCTGGATGACATACACATATACATACAACAGCACTCACTTATTTTTCTTACCACCAGCTAGAATACGCTGAATCTGCAAACCTCTGCTGAAGGCCTGGTTAAAAAGGAGTCTAGTTTGGAAGTCCGAGACGAAGGGAAACCAAGCCAGTACAGCCACAGGAGCAAAGATAACCAAACCCATTATGTACTCGTATCCTCTTGCTAGAGCTTTAACTGGACCCCACATTCCCAACCTCTTCACTACAGGCCTGCAAGCTTGTGCTATCTGCAGAGATAGACCACAATGATTAAATAACAAGTCTAATTATATGTACTAGTAATTATTTGCTTCAATGTAAATATTTTATCTATATATGTACCTGCAGAAGAGCCCATCCAGTAGGCAAGAAAGCTAGTAAACTGGCAGATATATCTCCAGTTGTGAGCTCAAGGACTTTTATGAAAATGACAAGTATCACCACAAACCCAACGAACAGTGATAGCTTTAGAAGTCTGAACATCAGCTGGAAATCCGCACTGAACTTCTTCCTTCCCAATGATACAATCTGCATTTGTACATATATATATATATATATATATATATATATATTGCTGTCCAATGTTAAATTTTCTGGAAAAGAAAAAAAAGTAGAACAAATTATATTTATTTTGCAGCTGACCTTCAAAATAAGCATCACAGTAAAGATAACGAGCCAAGACAAACCATAAACCATAATACTCTTGTTATGATGGGTGATATGCAACTGATAAACGATTCCATACTGGTAGATGAAGAAGCGGAGAGCAAGTATGATTTCACACAACCGTCCTATAAAACCTGTATATTGGAGATGCTCTTGCTCTTCATCCCACCAGGATTCCCAACTCTTGGTTGCTGGTACGCCAATTCCACCATGGTTATTAATCCACTTGTTCCAATCCTCAAAGTCATCCACTATCTTCTGCCATTCCAGTCCAGAAGGATTGAATATAAAGGGACCAAACAACCAGGAGACAACAAGAAACCACATTGAGAAAGTGAGGAATATGTAACTTGATGAGTCAGGAGCTGCTGAACCATAAGCTTGATAAGATATGAGTAAAATCAACATTTCTAAAGCTTTTGTGAAATGGCTTCTCGAGTACATTCTGTAGTTCTCAGCAAACTTTTCGTGTCTCACAACAAAACCACGCCCAGTGGCTCTGTATTTAGCTCCACCATGTAAAACTGTTCGCCCAAAGTAATGGAGCTTTGTCCCAAGGGAGAAAGTAAAGAAGACAGATGCAAGTTGAAGCTGCATAATTATCATATCACCAACTGCAGTTCTAAACCCCCTCTCTAATCCAATTTCCATAACCATGGGCAATGCCATCAAAATGCCTAGTTGAACTAGAGATTGTGACGCCATTACAGACTTCAGAACTTTATTTCCTTTAGCTCTAGCAAATCTCACAATGGTAGCCTCCAGTCCACTCAGTGAAAGATAGAGTTTACCATACAGGTATGCATACACAGTAAGCACCACCAGCTGCGTACCAACAATGAATTACCAATATCATGATTAACAAGTGAAACATCAGCTTAAGGTATTGACAAATTAGACATATTACCATTGAGCTGAAGTAAAACCCAGTGGTTGTATAGTAACATGAGAGCATGCGAAAAAAGTCAAAGCGATGCCCTAATCTGTAAAGATCACGGCTAAGTGTCTGTTCCCCATTACCACATGCAACCTTCGCTTCAAATAGTGATATCTGATTGAGACCAACATCACGGCCCTTCCCAACTTGAATATATTCATGATGGGTGATATTTCCTCGTCTTAGTGTTGAATTAAAACCTTTAGACAGAAAACTGTGTCAGAAAGTCTTAGAAGTGCATGCAAGTATGTGAGAAAATGTGGTTTTAAGTTTTCACCAGCAAATATATCCTCACTAAGATTGATGCCCCTAGAAGCTTTGCTGATGCCACCACGGGTAATGTGAAAAATTCTGTCAAAAATATCTGGATGTCCATAGTGGAAACGCACCCTAAATAAAACCAATTAGACAAAGGAATTATGTAAAATCTGTGATTGCAGAAACTCCAGATGGACAATGAAACAAGACAATACAATACAATACTTGCTTTGGGAATGGAAACAATAACAAGAAGCAAAACCTAGCACAGGATAGTGGATATACATAAATGCATGGTATCAAAAACTAAGTGAAGCGTTAGTAGGAAGATGGAAATGAGATATTTTTCTCCCATGCCAAATTTAAGATAAATCGTTCACCGTACTTTTTTACATTCTTATGAAGTTGGAGTCAAACAAGGTTCCTCAGTTTGCACAATTATTCAGATGATTCTGTCAAGATTTAAGTTATAAATTATCAATAATTGCTAGTTATAAATGACATATTGAATTACTAGTCATGGTTACCAGGGATGAAGACAACAAAAGATGTAACAGTGTTTAGCCACTGTTTCGAACAAAAACCAAAAAATAATATATCTATTAGTTCATGCAAAAATGAAATAGCATACTTCAGTGGTCTTGCAAGAACTCTCTGACCGATTGTGACAAAGCTTGTCTCTTGATTTGACATAAACCAAGCCAATGATGAGACACTGCAATTAAAGAAGTGAAAATCAGAGAGTATACCTGAATTTTTTTATTTTGGTAGAAGAGAGTAAACCTGAAAATGTAGCATCTAAACATAAAGCTAAACTAACATTACCTTCCAGTGAAAATATGCTCACGTACACCTAGGATTGTAGGCGGTTGCACCCCATGGTCCTCATTAAATTCCTCAAGTAGATTACGCATCTTAAGAGCTTCTTCCAAATAGTTGTCCTGCAAAATGAAAAATGAAACTATGTTACCTGGCTATCCAAATCCTTTATTAATGTTATAACTTCAGCTTACACAAAATTTACCTGATTCATATCAATGGTTTGAAGAGCTTCCCCACGAGTAAAAATAATAGCATGGTTCTGGTTTTCAGGCTTTCCTTCTCCTATCATTGCTGACCCAGGCAGCTTTATACGATAGATTTCCTTAAAAATAAGATTGAATCAGTTAGAATTGACTCAATTTGGTTGCAATGTAGTTCATCTAATGAAGAGATTAACTTTCAAGAAATTGTAAATGGCTATGGCCCTATTTAAAATGAAATATATATATATATATATATATATATGTACCTGATCAAGATTATCAACAGCTTTTACCAATACAGAATAATAAACCTTCTGGTGTTTTGCACCTTCAGCTTCTTCAACTTCATCTATATATGCTACACGGAGAGATGGATTACTGCACAAGAATAAATAGAGACAAGATGGCATTCAGAGGAGCTGATTAACCTGATTATTGATGGGAGGAAGCATACAGTAGAATATTTTCACAGGGTCAAAGGATACAACTTACTTAACCATCAGATTCAGAATGTCAGTTGCACGGCGGTCTCCACTACGCTTCTGGTTCCCATAGTTCTGGCAGGTAGCAATATATGTAAATTTCATGTCAGCTACAGCCTCTAACTGAGTATACATGGATCTTTGACTCTTCTTATCTTCCTCTGATGGTTCTGTAATGGTTTTATAGCCTTCAAGTATATCTGTTCAGTTTAGGAAGAAGTAATCAGAAACTTATGTGTGATGCTTTGGTAGTTTAATCATTAATTTAGGGAATGTCGGTGATTTATAATTAACAGAAGCTAAAGAGATCAGAAGTGGCCTCTGTCAACGTGATTCAATATGCATCTTGGAACATTATCAGTTAAATTTAAGAAGTTCACAGTACGTCCAAAGCTATTGAAAAATGCATCAGTTTCTCAAAAGATTTCGAGATTATATATAAAATATTAGGACTCACCAAACCTTTTCTAAATTCTAAATATTTAGTCATTACTTTAAGGACGATTATAAAAGCAAAATAATATGATTAAATCAGGTAAGAAACTTATATGCTAAGCCTCTTGAGGTGAATTTCCAGCATGCTCACATTCTTAATGGTCTAATAGTATGATTCGCTTATTAACGTGGAATTTCATCTTACCCTCTTCCTTAGCTATGTCAAGAAAAGCCTGAAGCTTCAAGGCCCTTCTGTAGTACATCATCCCTCTAACTGTGTAAAAAATAAATGTCAAACTAACAATTTAAGGAAGAAGGGAACAGGGGATGCAAGAGTGAGAGAATCAAAGAACCAGTTCTGCAAAGAGTCTGTCCTCTTAAGGAGGCCCAGTGACGTAGTTGCAGTATCTTTTCTTCATTTTCCCAGATTTCATGTCCTTTGCAGTTTAGGCGTTCCATGAAGTTATTCCACTCATCTGAAAAAAGTATTGATATGACTCTCAATTAGAGAATGTTACATATTCGAATTCTCTGAATTCAGGATCACGCCGTGAAGTGCAAGTGCATTGCCAGATTCAAAATATTTTGCAGACCTGGATAAATCTTTTGAAGATAATAAATGATTGACACACCATCTTCATTTTCCATTTCAAGGTCATTCTTGGAATAGACAGTCTCCTCTCTGTAGTAAGGAGTCATGACACTGCCATGATGGTTGAATATAATTACCCACTTGGTACCGAAACATTACAATAGAATGATATTTTCATGCATGATATCATACTCCATGAAGATGATGAGAGAGAATGTATTTAGACCACAACAATTCTAATGTTAGTGATGTGATTGATATCAGTGCACCACTATCCTAGTTATTTTGTCAATATTACCATGCTAGCTAACCCTTATGCTACTCTCCACACAATGAATTTAATATGCTGTCAGAAACAAGGAACACTAGAGTAAAATGGTCAAGTTATTCAAGAGTTTTATGGCATGTCCACTACAGTTATAAGCAATGTTGTACAGACAACAATAAAAAGAGAAGGAAATTGGGTAATTTCACAAACTATTAAATTGAATCCAGCAAAGCATTATGAGCTCCACCTGAACGACAGCATTTTGCGAACTTGAGGCACACGCGGCATATCCATAAAAAGTGAATTTGTGAAGAATGTTATTCTTCGGCGTGCTTCAAGGTTTGTTGGCACGTCGATTGCGGATTCTTTTACAGTTAAGAGCAGATAGAGGCGTACTATCTGTGAAACAAACAATCAAACATAGTATTGTTTCATTTATTCACCAGCTCAAGATGTTCCAGATGTCTGTGCATGGATGTGTCCATGTATAAGTGAAAGGTTTGTGAGTGTTTTTCCACATGCCTGCTCTTCCCATTGTGCTGTATTCTGGGGAGGAAACAGAATATTGGCAAAGAGTTGCCTTCCCGAATCACTGGAACTAGGACCCAGTTTAACCAGTTCACTGCATTCAGTTAAAGAAATTAACTACATAAGGCTTCACCAGATAGTAATATAAAAAATGCATGTAGTTGTTAAGCAAAGTGAAAGAAAAAACGTCTAAATTCTGCACAATTTACCAACCGGATCTCTTTCACCATCATATCACGCGTAACTAATTCTAACATATCTTGCAGTAATAAAACTACTCTATCTTTCTTGGATAAATGAACATCCTTCTGCAACACACAAAGAAATTAATTAAGAGACATATATAAATCATGAATCCTGAAGTTGGAACATATTATGAACTTTGACCACTTAAGCCTCACCAGTATCTCCACAAGTTCCACAAATTTCTTACAAAGATCAGGTAAAGGCTTCATTCTGAAATTTGCAAGGAATGTATTCTTTGATATATTTCTTTCAACTTCTTCTATAATGACTGCGACTATTCTGTTCCAGTAAGGAGAAAGACAGAACCCAATGCAGCAAACAACAATCCTTAAACCTTTTATAATTAGCTGACTAATGGGAAAAACAACAAAGAACAAGACTGTATGATTTTGATAATTAACATCAAAAAATAATTTACACTGTAATAATGTAAATATGAGATGGGACATATTAGCAATTTGCAAGTTTATTACAAAGTGAAGAAACATAATTGAAATAAAATACAAATATTGTATGTGTAGACAAAAGTATGACTTCAGAACATTAAACCTCAATAATCTTAGTGAGATACTCATCAGCATACAAGGGATAGGAGGAATTTTTGTCCGTATCAGGTTTGGCCGAACCCGAAACATCTATATGTCAAATGTGATACACTTGCCTTGTAGTTGATAAAGACTCCAATCTCATGGCAAGTGCAATGCACTTGCTTTGTAGTTTGATGGGTTTGGCCAAACCAGATTTGGGCTAGAAATTCCTGAATGATAGTAGAAATGATACAAAAAATGATAACGAAAAACTTAAATAAATTTGCTGTAAAAAATTATAAACCAATTTAAGTTAATTATTTAAATATGCAAATGTGCAAAATCAGAAAATGGAAGTAGTTACAGTACTGTAGCAGATAGACAAGACAGGAAATTTGTTTCTTGCACCCAGACAGCTTAGTAGAATATGTTCTAAATATAACATGCTCATTTCCTTGGCCTTTATTCTGTAAACTAATGTAACTTATACACTCCATAAACAAATTTCAAGGAAATTACCTTTTCTCAGTTTCTTCAATTATTAAAGCATTCAGAACAAGTTTAAATGATTCATAGCATTCAACAACAGCACATTTCATGTACTCATCAGCACAGACGCGCCGCCATAAGTCAGCATCCTTTGCTCGAAATTGAGCAGCCATATCCAGTGCAATTGGAATCTGCAAAAGCAGACAGTCAAACCAGTATAGGGACTTAAAATATAGAACTCAAAGACTGTTAGTGTACCTTAGTAGCTAGTAAAAATGGAGGCCATTGAATCAATTTTAGGCTAGGATCTGACGAATAAGGAACTAGAAGCAGATCCATTTCCCTGGAGGCAGATCATACAGAGTTTTTCCACTCTTAAATAGAATTCCAGAGAGTGGAAATTTGAAAAATAGAACGGATGAATAGAAAAGATTAAGTTAGTTATAGAGATTTTCCTGTCGCTTATGAGATCTTCTTCTCGAAAGCTATGTATAATTTCGTTCCACAACTGAGCAAATTTTGCTGCTTCACTTCTCCTACTTAGAGTGACCTACGTGTGAAAGAGTTATATGTCAGTGTTTGGATGATCGAGTCTCACATGGGAACAGGTGAGCACATGAATTGGCAGAGGCTGAAGAGAAACCTCATGGAAGTGTTTTGACAGAGAATATCTTTTTTTTCTAGTATTGGTAGAAGGCACCAAGTATGTATTAAAAGCGCCAGGTAAAGACTGAAAGCGCGACCTTAGCATGCCTAGTGTTCGAATCTGTGGAGAAGCCATAGGATATAAAAGTGTGATCAGTAGATAGATAAGGGTGGTTTCCAGATAAAGTATGATATCAATAAATTAAACATAGCATTAACCCTTTTATTGAATGATACCCGACTAAATTATTCTATTTTCTGCCTGGGCAAGAAACAACCTGTGTTTCCTGCCCAGGCAGAAAATAAACAAAGTTTTCTCGCCTTATGTTTCCTAGGGCAGAAATATGCATCTTCTTTTCTAATTCTCCATGGACAAACTTTAAAAATCAAACAAAATTTCATTACACAATGCATTATTTGATTTTTTGCTTCTAAGGCTACTCTGTTTTCCAGTGATGAATTTTTGGACGTAATTTGGAGATGGTAAACTGTGAACAGGATGAAGAGTGGAGAAAGAGGTATTGAAGCTAAGAACTGGGAGTAAAATGGAGATTAATTTCCATTGCTGCAAAAACTGAATATACAAATAATGAAGATGCGGGAATAAATGCCCGGCATAGTTACATGCTGGAAAAAAAAGCAGTTAAGCTAATTATTGCTATTTTCTCAAAAATAAATAAAAAGGTAATTATTGCTATTAAATGCTAAGTAGTAATTTACTAAGACCTAATTCTATCTTTACATGCAAGTAACTAAAAATATAAAGTAAATAAATAACTAATATAAAATCTCCAATAATTACGTTGGATTTTGTCCATATTGTCATGAAAACCTTCCCTTTATAAAAGATAAGTTGACACTTCTAGGTTTGTTCCTCGGCAAAATACTTGTTTTAATATGCAGTCAATATGAATCATATTTTGACAAAAGTATGATGATAAAGGTGATTGACACAAAGACAAATATATATGAGAGTAGATACTTCAAAGATCAATAAATAAATTTAGTAGTGGCTAATACCTCTCCAAGACGATCAAAGGCCCCAATAAAACCTCCATACATTGTGGAGTATATGGAATACCAAATCTGGGGATCCATGAAGTAAACCTGCATGAGCAACCATGACGCACATTGTATGGAGAAGAAAGAATTAGGACAAAGATGCAAACAAGGTTTAGGAAAGGGGAGATAAATAAAGTAGAAATGATAAGAAAGATGCACCAAAAGAACGGGTGCCCATAGCGCAACAATAGCTCCATATTTATGCCTTGCTGCATTATGTTTTTGCATAAGATTTCTTTTATTGTTTTTAGTTAAAAAATGTTCTGGAACAGTCAAAACAAGATACATACCATCTGGGAAAAGCTCATGCCAAGAATATCTAATATGGTGAATGTTCATTATATCTTTGGTGGGCTTTACCAAAGGTTTTATCTGGATTGAACCATATATCGAAATTAGAAAGGCAAAAAACTAACAATAAAATAACCCCAACTCCCCAAGAGTTTTATATTCTATTAATCAAAGGATTTGAAAACTACCATCACAAAGTAGCTAAATGCAATTTTTGAACTCAGAAGCAGCACCCAAAATAGACTATACCTGTTACCATTAATACGTCCAAAAGCAAAGTCAATTGAGATGTATATTGGAAAAGATTCTCGAATTGAAAAAATGGATAGAACATACTTGATTAGAGCAAGCTGACTTTCATGCATTCCCCTACCCACATAGATTCTTTGCTGCACAACGATATGGGGAAGTTTTTCAATCACATGAACTTAAGCTCTAGAAATAGATGAATGCATGTAAGAGAAGTAGACACGCTGGTAGAGAGAAGAGGTTGCACAAAGAAATAGTCCTCTTTTTGCTATTTTATTCCAGATTGTTCCTAATTTCATGGATTTCAGCTCTTTTAAATAGGTAATTGAAAATTTTGAAACATTCCTTATGTAAACTAACCAGTCAAAAAACCACTATAACAAGTAAGACTTAATTTCATAAGTCTATGAAGTTTGGATAAAAACTAAGATTAGATCCACACACACACAAATAAGAATATATATAACATTGATGCATCACCAATACTGGCGATACAATATATAGACAATTCTATCTTTTTTCCAGTAGATAATTTGTACAGTAAAAGGCTTTATAACTGTAGGACATTAAAATTTCTAAATTAAGTTCATTATTTCTGATTACTGCTAGCTGATGCAAGGATACATATCCTGGCAAATAATACTTCTTCTATTACAATACCAATATTGAACTTAGACATAAATCCACCAGATGCCTGTTCACACGTAAGAACGTAAAGAGCAATAACAAACCTGTGACCACCATAGAAGAAATCTGATGATGAGCCAATCAGAGTTCTCGATCCAGCGTCGTAGCTTTGTGAAAATAAACATAACTGCTGCCATTATATTTGGCAATAGGTATATAACCACTGCCAAGATGAATAAAGGAGGCACCCCCTTAATCTTATCAAGGAAGGAGAGCACATCTTTGAATTTGCCAGATGAAAATGGATTATTTTGGTGCACATAACATGTAGGAATTATTATGGACCATCCAAGGTTGACTATTATCTTGAGAATGTTCCTCAAAACATCGGTGAACTTCCATCTAAGATACCCGGGGAAGTTCAGAAACATGTCCAGAATACCTAAAATGGGCAATTTCCAAAACAATTTATGCAATCAAATTAGCAATAAGAGGCAAGATCTAAAATAATATGCAAATGAGTTCATAGAGCGAAATAATGCTTCACTAATTTCAGAAGCCAAAGGCACATGCATATAGTCCCAACACATAAATACTTGTTCAACAATTGATGCCATTGTATCAGATGTAGAATTGACAATCACATACTTTGAAGAAGGCGAAGAAAGGCTGCTGTGATAAAAATACTGGACAAGTTATATAAGACATCCTTCTGGAGGATATCGAATACAGAAACATCACTCCATGCAATAATAATCATGATCTGCAGAATAACAGTCTTGAACTTTAGAACAAATGCCTAAACAAAAGGGTGAAGAAAATTAGGCTTTTTCTGTTTTCATATGTGTTAATTAAAAACCTGCAGAGAAAGTATTAGAAATGTCCAAAGACGGTCAAAACTTCGAAAAGTATGCCAAAGTGTTCTGGTTTCTACAAAAAATGATTTCCCCATCTTGCCCGGCTTCTTCAGAAGACCTGCTCCTCCCTAAAATACAAAAAGAGTAAGCAAATTAGCAACCCTTTCAGTCACTGAAAACTATAGATCACTCAAGAATATCAATCTTACCAGTGCTACATCTCGTGTTGATTTGAAGAACTCATCATCGTCATGCATCGGCCAACCCAGAGAGAAGCAATCAGACGACCTATTAAAATTTTTGTTTGATCATATTTGCAGAGAAAATAAAGTTATTTATATACCGAAAATGACATTTTAATTTCACTTCACCAGAAAAATTCATTAAGATCGTCATAATTGCACCAAACTGAGTGAGGGGCTTTCCCATTTTTACTTTTCGCAGATTCCTGAAGCACAAAATACCAGTTCATCAAGAAAAAACACTAAGCTATGAATTGTGCAATAGAGTACCTCTTCAATCACTCTATAAATGGGTGTTATCACTTTTCGCAAGAAAGATTCATCGTCTCCACCATAAGAAGGCTTGATATTTTCTCCAGTAACAATGCTGACATTTCCAGCTAAAAGTCCATGAAGTTCATATGCCATCTGAATATGCATAGATACAATCCAACAGATATACTTATGTTATTTGTCTGTGTCACAGAAATTTCAAGCCAATTCATTGATATTGATTTGGAATTTTGTAAAGAAGAAGAAATCGCTCACATTGTGGAAAATGTAGCATAGGCATTCTGGCATGAAGCGCACATTAGCTGCTTCACCCCATATAAGAAGATAAAGGCCCATGTAGAGTAACTTTCTTTGTTGTACATCCTGCTGCCCTTGAGGGAGTCTTAAGCGGTAAGATGCAAATATATATCACCAAGAAATCAGACTAACGCATGAAAGTTGTAAAAGTAGAAAGCATGGTATAAAAGTCCATCCAATCATCTTACCTTAAACTGTGTTTATTTCCCAAGTATTTACACCATGTCTTGTAGTTCTTGAAAAGCTTATTCATGAGTGCTTCAATAGCTCGATCATCAAGCTAGGTATATTAATTAGAACTAAGTTTATTCCTTACCTGGAGCTTAAATAACTTCAAGCAGTAATATAGTTCAAGTAACTTACAAACACAATCCCCAGTTTATCAGAGAATTACATGCAAATACACTCTATAGAAGATAAAAGTTACAATACTCCTACTTCAGTGTGACAATGAAGACTTTTTTCTTGTGTCACAGTGAGGTCCAAATGAACCCAAATCATATTGAAACTTCAGTCATATATATGAAGAATCGAACTTGTTATATTCAAATGCATTCAGCAAAGTAGGTAAGGAGTCCATACTTCATCCAGTATTTTAGCCTTGGGGATTAGCTTTATATGTAAATTTGCAAGCAACAAAACCAAATTTTCCCTCTGGTTCCTTACGTTGTCCCTCTGTGGAAAGCAAAATAACCAGGTGATTAAAATTCATTTATAACACAATTCAATTATCTCAACTTTGCTTAATAAATTCATGCCTGAAAACCAAACATGGCTTTCAGCCAATCAAGGAGATCCAACTCCCCCACTTTCTGACGTTGTTGCTCAAATGAAGTTGGCCAAGTCAAGCCACGAGTATTCCTTAAAGCCGCCACAGAAGCTTTCACCTGACATCATTAAAATGTGTGATACCTAATGTTGCTGACATTCATACCGTGTTGACATTATGTAGGACAAACATCTTACCTCTTCAAGTTGCATGATGGATTGTGATGCACCGGCAGAATCCAGGGGAAGTATATTATATGGAGCATAGATTTCTTTCTTTGCCTGGACATCGTTTGCAGCAGCCATAATCTGTTGTAACAATTAATTTCACTTGATTAAGCTCTCCATGACATTGATTTCCACCTCAAGTATGTGAGGTATCAATGAAGCCAGATATTAAAAGTCTAACGTAGGAATAACTCAGAAGATATTAAAAGATAAAACTGACCTCAGGAGCAACTTCCTCTACTTTTTCAGTCTTGTTAACTGCACAAAGCACTTCAATCAGCATACAAGCTGTCTGGTAAGCTTTTCCAAGCTGAGCTCTACAGGAGTGTGACAAGGGTAAAATCAAAACAGTGTGACAGGTAAGTTTCAAATCCACTAAGGAAAAAAATGATGTAAAGTTAGTATACAGTCAGTACCTATCAGCTTGTTCCCCCTTGTTAAGTGCCACAACATAGTGCTCATGGTACAGTTTGTAGAAGCTTTCAATTTCCTGAGCATCAGTTATTTGGACCCGAGAACCAAGAGTTGATGCATTTTCCTGAATAGAATTGTTAGAAACAGGCTTGATCCTTGAGGTATAAAAACAAAACGCTAACAAGCAACAGATTTTAATATTGTTATCTATTTTAAATTTCTCACAGTCCAGTCCATGCCAGGTATGCAAACAAGAAGCACTATGCTTTATTATGCTCGTCTTGTTCCCATCTCTTTTTAAAGTAACGTAAACACATATTCTGGAGCTACATAATATACTATCCATTAATAAGAAACAAACGGAAAAAGAAACATAAATCTTGAAAGAATACAAGAGCCAAAGTCTCCCATAAACAGAACAAAAAGCTTATACTTATAAATATGTGTGTGTGGGTGTGTTCACGGGAACCATTTTTTTATTTAGTACATTTAGACTTTCAATTCTGTAAATTGGTACTCCCGCGATCATCCTACTACTAAGTCCTACCCCACCAAACAATACTCCATATGCCGGATTAGAGTAATCACTGTCATTAAATTTCAAATTGGTAAATCCAGAACCTGCACTTCCAAAAATATTTATCTTTTAAAGTTTCTATAAACATTTCACTTCTTTTTTTAATGCGTAAAACTATTATATCAGACTAATTGTTTTGTTTTATGATCTAACAAAGTAATGTTTGATGTATCTACCCGTTTTAATCTTTGCTGTAGAGAGGTCTTAAACTGTCGCACTCCACGTCCACTGGAATTGGGATCCAATCTCTCGGCCTTTGCAAGCGCATAGAGTCGGCCTTGAACAAAAGACTTTTCATAAGAACAAAAAATCAAGTTTAAAGAAAACAAAAATATAAATTTTAGTTAATTCATTTTGCGAAACACAAACTAATACTTCTTTTAAATGTGTGAATAGTTTGCAATGCAGTCAGAACTCTGTCCACATAGGAAACTTAATGCAAACAGCATATTGAAGAGAACAACTTGTTTTGGTTATGAAATGTAAATTCCAGGTTATGTACATCAATTAATACCACATGATCTTCAGCATTTTTCTTTAGCTACCAACCATAATAATTATGCATAAAAGCAGAGCTATAGGAAAATATTTATTCCAGAGCCAATGATGCCATAACAGCACAAAAATTTCAGCTCAAACAGAGCAATCATGCACACTCCTTTAATTAATGAAAATGCCAATTATAAGCAAATGGCACGAATTCTTTTTTTGGAAAACTATATTCAAAATCAACTAATTCAATGGTGACATGTAAAGATCCTGATTATTGTACTACTCTTAGAACCAGAATTACTGATCATAAATCTGATTCTGTAGTCATCAACCATCATAATTGTGAGTAAGATTCATCCAGTGAGCCAATGATACTATAGCAGTTTAAACATCTTCAGTAAAGGTGCACAAAAGTATCCAGCACATATCATTTTTGTGAATAATATTCATTCTATTGTAGATAACAGAATTATATTTTTGCAAAGCTAACAATATCAGGACAAGGGGAAACGATGTAATCATGTGCATTATCTTTTGTGAGAACTTCCATTCCAACGCAGATGTTCTGAAAAACTATATTCATCAGAAGCAATGATGACATAGCTGTGTGCAGTAATTTTAAGACAAGGTGCAACATAGAAGTGCTGTACATTTCTCTTCCTTGAATAATTCTCATCCAAAGCAGATACAGCTACTAATGTTCTGAAAAACTCTATTCAACTTAGCAAATGATGTCATAGCTTCCTTCTATAAGTTTCACTTTAATAAAAACCGGAAAACCTATAACAGAGCAATGATAAAATAGCAGCATACAATAATTTCAGCATAAGGTACAAGCAAATAATGCTGCCGATCTCTCTCCCGTTAATAATTTCTAGGAATTGCAGATAGACTGAATAATAATCAGAATTTCATACAGAGATAAGCTACGCGGGGACGTTCGTTCTGAATTTCAGTGGCTAGGCGAAGGATTTGAGCGACGGACTGCAAGGACGCAGGTACGACCTCCTTGTCGAACACCTCGGTCGAGAAGTTGGTGGTGTTGGAACTGCGCGACGGCCGCCGCGTTAGAGACTGAGGCACCGACGACAGATCCTGATTAATCCTCACCGCCGACGACATCTTCTACACTCTAATCGCCACTCTTCGACTCCTCTACAGAAGGATCACTTCATTTTCGAAATAAAAACTAAAATTGAAGTTTACGTTGAGATAGAATCCGAGAACTGAGAAGAGCTAGCCTCGTTTCTGAAGAAAATATGTATACAAATCACGCTGAAATTTCAACAGACAAAGAGAGATGGGGGAAATTCTGGCGGGGTGCAGTATTGGGCACTGAAGTGTGGAAAAAGTGGGAGGGAAAATTTAAAGGGAGTGAGGTTCCGTTTTCGTGTGAGGGGACACGTGGCTGTATCTGCAGAGCTGGCGTAATGGCCGTTGGGGAAGTTCTACTTTTGGTTTTTTGCACTTTGCACCCCGAAACATGGGAAATAGGCACTTTACACCCTCAAAACTTGGATTTAGCACTTTGTACCCTCATTTATTTTCAAGCAAAAATTCAAGGGCAAAATAGGTACAATTATGGCTAGAAATCATGGGATATCCATAATTCCACACACCATCAACTCGAGTATAAACTCCCGTAGGCCGTATTGAGGTACAATTAAATTCTACATGAATTATAGTAGAAAAAATTCCATCTTTTACTAGTTTAAATTTCTTACTTAAGCATCAAAGTGGAATCGTCAAAGTTGCCCCGGACTAGTTTTACTTTGTTTTGCAGGAACACTTAGCACAAACGGGCAAAAATTATTTGTTCAGTAACGGAGCAACTTTAAACTGACCTTTAACCTGGAACCAAGTTGTTCATACGCACCGGAGGTAGTACTGAGTTTGTTAAGATGTTTCTTCGTCTATATACGTGCATTATGTTATTCGCAAATTGAAATATTGCCTCACTAGATGCATTTACCTGATCCCGACAGCTTTTTTATATATGAAATCTTCGTACAACTTGATGTGGTCGTCTCCTTCACTATTTTAACACTGAGAGGTTCAACCACATTCCAACGAGGTATGCATACATGAAAAGGTTGTCAATATGACGGCCGTATTGAACGAATATTTTTACGAGTTAATTTTTTTTTATTAAATATATTGTATAGCATTTCCATCTTAATGATGATATCTAATCTACCCTGGTTATAGTAAATCATATAATTAATAAAAACATGTTGCATGTATAATTTGAGAGAAAATTATAATCAGAGTTCATATCAGGGAAATGAGAAATTCTGAAAATTATATTTATAAGAGAATGGAATTTTTGCATGTGTATATGGAGAACCAAAAAATTGGCAAATGATAATGAATACTTTGCTTGACAATTCAAGTCCTGCTTCTTGTACTTGGTCCCCTTGTCTCTATATAAACTAGCTGGTCATGTACCTCAAAAGTCAAATGTACAACAAATTTGCATTACCTTCCTCTTCTATTACAATTACAATGGTCAAATCACAAGTCTTGCTCCTTCACTCTGCGGCAATTGCTCAAATATTGCTACTCATAATATCGATCTTTTGCTTATACGAAGCAGGTTCGTTTCTATATCCCTTTTGCTCATCTATATGATTTTTGGTTGGTTTGCATCAATAGTACTTATAAATATTCGACCTTAATTAAAATTTGACAGTAATGTTTCACAAGAAAAGACTAATCTCTTACTCGTTTTGATATCTAGATGCACAAATCGGAGCTTGTTATGGAACTCTTGGTAATAATTTGCCACCAGCAACAGACGTGATCGCCCTCTGCAACAAAAACAACATAAAAAGAATTCGCCTCTACAATCCGAACCCATCAGTTCTCCAAGCTCTTATAGGCCAACCGAACATTTCTGTCATTGTAGGTGTCGCAAATGAGGACATTATATCAATTGCTAAAGATCCCACACTTGCAAAATCTTGGGTACAGAACAATGTACTCAAATATGGAAACGTGAACTTTAGATACATTGCAGTTGGAAATGAGATTAATCCATTAGAAACCGGAGATTCGAGCATTGCACCAAACGTGGCCCCCGCCATGCAAAATATATACAATGCCATTACTGCAGCTGGGCTCGGAACAAAGGTTAAAGTTTCCACTGCTTTAAGTTATATGGGAGTTCTTGGAAACTCCTACCCTCCATCTTCCGGCGTGTTCAAGTCTGAAATCCAATCCGCGTTTATCAACCCTATAGTGAGGTTTCTTGCTCAAACTCAGAGCCCTTTTCTTATGAACGTGTATCCATACTTTGCGTATGTTAGTAACCCAAATGATGTTCGTTTGGACTATGCACTATTTACGTCTGGCTCAACTGTGGTACTAGATGGTCAGTATCAGTACCAGAATCTATTTGATGCCATGGTAGATGCGGTCCATGCAGCATTGGAGAAGGTTGGTGGGGCTAATGTTGAGGTTGTTGTGACCGAAACGGGATGGCCATCGGCTGGTGGGACAGCAACAACTATTGACAATGCTAAGATTTATAACTCTAATTTGATCAAGAATGTTCAGAAAGGGACTCCGAGGAAACCTGGAAAGCCGATTGAAGCTTATATCTTTGACTTGATTGATGAGAATCAAAAGGGCCCTGAATTTGAGAAGCATTGGGGAGTTTTTTTACCTAATAAACAACCAAAATATCCTCTTACATTTTAAGAAATTTGAGAAAGAATTTTTTTAGTATCATTAAGGAGTTAATAAGACTTGTTTCTTGATCCCTCTTAAAGAAATTTTGGGAAATGATAATATTTGTTCTTGATTTTATATACATTTCTTAAATCCACTTGAGGCTTTGGCTTTACGAACAAAGATATTGATGCCAGTTTTCTTATGAATCACTGCTCCAAGTTTCACTATCCCTTTCAGTGCAATCAATGCTTTTCTAGCCTACATAAAATTTAATTCAAATGCCTACTTGATAGATTAATTCAAGAATATGACCAAATAGTTTAAAAAAAAAAAAAAAGGAAAAAAAAATCTCACAAGATATCCACAGTACTAAGCACTTTCAATTTTGATGGCAGAGAAGTTGTGATTTTTTCTTTCGAGTTGGTATGAAATACTCCTTCCCTTTCATTTTAATGGTCACGTCTGTAAAATTTTTATTTTTTCTGTCGCATTTGAAATTTTGATTCCCAATGCATCTTAGCATAGTGGCAATGAAATTAAAAAACCTTATCATTTGAAGATAAAAATTAAAAA
This sequence comes from Penstemon barbatus, assembly GCA_003313485.2. NCBI lineage: Eukaryota > Viridiplantae > Streptophyta > Magnoliopsida > Lamiales > Plantaginaceae > Penstemon > Penstemon barbatus. The sequence continues at coordinate 23,668,702 of CM064881.1, forward strand.
ATGCTCGGAGTAATAATTGTTTTTCTCCCTCCTCTCTTAATTAGGAGTTAGAACAAGTATGATTAAATAGTAAATCTTGAAAAAATAAATTAATTTTACATTGAATTTTTAAATTGATAAATAACATGAAATAATAGTTTTTCGTCAAAGTGACAAATAATATGAAAAGCAGGGAGTAATATTAGTTAGTCGGACAACCTCGACTGCAACATTTGCAGCAGCCAATATGATTGATCGCTTAGATCTTCTAGTACTGGAGGATACTGTCTGAACTTATTTTTTTGGGAAAATCAATGGAAGCCAATGTCACATGGATAAGACTTATTTGGTATTGATGGGACAATTATTGATATTAACACCCTCAAAACTTGAGAATTTCAAGGGCAAATTGGCACTTAGCACCCTCAAAACTTGAGAATTTCGCACTTTGTACCCCCAAAATAAAATTAACACTTAACACCCTCTAATTAAGAATAAATTAGCAATTTCCACCCCCGAAACACAATAAAAGGGCACCTTGCACCCTAAAACACATTAACACTTAACACCCTCAAATTTAAAAATCTAAAACCCCTCGTTTTTTTCGTTAAAATTGACTATCGGAGTGAAACAAATCTAAGGCAAAATAGGTGATTCATTTTTTTACTTAAATTTTGCAAAATACAGTTATAATTACTCGAATACCAATTTCTCTCTCCATCTTTCTTTTCAACAATATAATCATAAATAACTAAATAAATTACAAGTAAACATCTCGAAGACCAATTGTCTACTTCAACATATCAAAGACCTATAAATAATTACCTATTCTGCCTTAACAAAAATTCACCTTAATGGTCAACTTTGTCGGAAAAATGAGAAATTTGAGTTTTTTTTTAATTTGAGGGTGTCAAGTGTTAAATTTGTATTTTGGGGTGCAAAGTGTCCGTTTATTGTGTTACAGGGGTGTAAGTTGTTAATTTATTCTTAATTAGAAAGTGTTAAGTGCTAATTTTATTTTGGGGGACAAAGTGCCAAAAATTTACAATAGAATTACCTATTTTGCCTTTGAGTTTTTGCTTGAAGACCACGTCAAATTGAATGTGGTTGGACCTCTCAGTCTTCTCCTTCACTATTTTAACACTGAACGAGGTATGTATACATGAAAAGGTTGTCAATATGATGGCTGTATTGAACGAATATTTTTACGAGTTATTTTTTTTTTTATTAAATATATTGTATAGCATTTCCATCTTAATGATGATATCTAATCTACCCTGGTTATAGTAAACCATATAATTAATAAAAACATGTTGCATGTATAATTTGAGAGAAAATTATAATCAGAGTTCATATCAGGGAAATGAGAAATTCTGAAAATTATATTTATAAGAGAATGGAATTTTCGCATGTGTATATCCAGAACCAAAAAATTGGCAAATGACAATGAGAATTTTTTTCCTAAATAACCTTCATGGGCAAAAAAATTCTTAAAATGGCCATCATACCAAACTAATTCCTTGAATAGGCCTTTTGATTGAACTCGTAGTTGGTAACTACGAGTTTACTTAAAAAAAAATTAAAAAAAAAATACCAAAATTAAGAATTAATTAACGAAGGGGGACAAATTAATTACAATGAAACTCGCAGTTGCCAACTGCGTGTTTACAGAAACTCGCAGTTGCCACCTGCGAGTTTTGGTGAACTCATTTTAAACCCTAGACGCGACACAGACTCCATTTTTCATATCCATCTTTCAACATTCGGCGATTGAGGAGCGGCTAACACATATTTACTTACTTTTCTCTCGATCAGGTATTAGATCATATTCATGTGAATATATTCGCATAATGTAAATTCTTACTAATTTACTTATTTATCATTATATTATATCTTGGTATAATACTAATTTTAGTATTTTGAGGAGTTATAATGCAATTTTCGTAAAATAAGGTCTATCGTTGTTTCAACATGTAGATTTGGGTTTGTGTTTTGTTTTGTATGGATTGATTGATTGGACAAATGAAATTTTTTGTTAGTTTTGACATAATATATAAAGTATAGAATTGACCTATATTAACATGAGTATGACAATTAGTAAAATTATTCAAAAGATGATTTATAATTATTTTTTAAAATATTTCTCAGGTTCGTAATGGATGGCTTACCGGTTACGTTTTTGTGCTACTGGGGAGGAAATATATTGAATCCATGTAATGGTTGTGAGTATGACATTCCACCAAAACGACCCATTAGGGCGAATAGCAGATAGACTTATGAGAATTTGATAACATAGTTGTACAAAGTTACTGGGCTAAATAAACGAGAATTCAAATTGGGAGTGACATGTAGATATCCTATTTCATTTGATCGTGGCACTGCTAATTACATTGCCCTTCCAATTAGTGATAATAGCGGTGTTGAAGCTATGTTTGATGCTTTTACTTATTTTTCGGGGATAGACAGTTTACAGTTGTACTTGGAGATAGAGCCGATAGACCACATTGGATTTGCTGATGACATAGAGGTTGGATTTAGTCATAACGTTGGTGGTATAATTGATTCACACGTGGACGAAGGTAATCCTGGTCCGTCTACTTTTCAATCAAACGTTGGTACGACTAATCAAATTGACCTAGAAGTACCCACATATATATATTAGTCCTCGTGTAAGGGGACTAAATGATGATCTGAAGACTGATTCTGAAGACGATGAAGAATACATGGATAACAAACTGATGGAAGAGGACGACGGAAGTAGCAGTAGTGGCAGTGACATGGAGGAGACTGGTTCTGAAGATAACAATATGGATGTCAATGAGCTTCCTGAAAATCCTTTAAATCATATTGTTTGTCCATTTTATAAGGAGATTGGTGAAGGGTCACGTGCCACAGATATTCGTGCAAGTCAAATTCAATTGTTGGAGAGTGACACGCTAGTTAAAGGATTACTCTTTAAGTCGAAGAACGACATGCAGTGTGCTGTCAAGAAGTATCATATAAAAAAAGAATTGGCGATATAGGGTAAGGAAGAGCAATGATAAAACATGGGCAATATATTGTTATAAGAAAGAGTATTCGTGCAACTTTTATCTTCGTGCTAGTTTCTTGCTGAAAAAGAATGGATTGTGGGAAGTGACGCGTTACCGAGGACCGCATACTTGCTTGAGTGCAGGATTAGGTCAAGTTCATTTTCATCTGGACTCTAAGTTGATTGCTTGGGATATCTTAAATCTTGTTAAAGTAGATCCAGATTTGAAGATTCGTGTCATTGTTGAATATGCGAAAAATAGCTTCAATAAAGAAATATCATATAAGAAAGTATGGTCTGGAAAACAAAAAGCAATTGCACAAATTTATGGAGATTGGGAAGAATCTTATCAAAGGTTGCCAAAAGTACTTGCAGCTATCAAACAATACAATCCCGAGACAATTGTTGAGTACTACAAACCTCCTCCACCCGGTTAAATGCATATATTTCGCCGTGTTTTCTAGGCATTTGGGCCTTGTATTCACGCGTTCACGATGATACTTTTCTTCATGGAAGGTACAAGGGAGTTTTACTAATTGCCATGGGATGCGATGCAAATGATAGTATACTGCCTCTTGCCTTTGCTATTGTAAAGAATGAGTCATTCAAGACATGGAATTTGTTCTTGAGCCTTGTGCAAGAACATGTTGTGAAGGGCCGTGAGATATGTTTGATTTCTGATCGCCACCAAGGTATATTGAGCGTCATTCGACAAAATGAGTGGACAAACATTACTCATCGGTTTTGTTTGAGGCATGTGCGTGCTAACTTTTGCAAAGTCCATACGGGCAGGGACGGACGTAGCTTAATCTTGGGGGGGCCCTGGCCCCCCCAAGAATTTTGGAATTTTTTTTTTAGTAGTACTCTATATCTATTTTCATATTTAAAAAAAAAATATTACTACACATTTATGATTTATACATTGGGGAGAACGGATATATACCCACGTATATTTGCCCACTAAACCCACTAAACATCAGAAGGGCTCAATTAAACAAATGACACCTAATTTATTCCAAAACCTCCACTTTATAGTATAAACTAAAAAAACTAAGAACGCCTCCCTCAGCCACATCAACAGAAATCAAATTGTGGACACACAAGAAACTGGACACCAAAACTTTCTGTAAGTCTATAATTATTGTGGTATGTTAATTACTGTTTTTGTCATTAAGATCTAAGTTAATTTTGCTTTAATTTTACAGTATCTAAATTCTTATGCCTGTTGAATATTGCTTTTGTTTAGTATCATAAATTCAAGGTATGTTGTCTAATTGAATTTTATTCCATTGAATATTAATTTCAGAATAATTTAATAGTGAACCCAATTATTATGATTGTTTGTAATAACATCAATTTTAATTGTTACTTTACAAAATTTCATTGATTTGTTGATAGGTGAGAAAATATTGATTAGATTGTCAAATATTGGAAAACCAACAACTATTGATTCATTCTTTAAAAGAAAGAATGTCAAAGATCTTGAACCTCAACTTGCATCATCAAGTTCAGAAACAGTCGTTAGTCCACCTATATCTACAAATACTTTGCAACAAATTCCTCGCAAAGTTCCAAGAATTGAAAAAGAAGAAATCGATATTTCTTCATTAGAACGAGACCCCGGATTACGTTGCTCTATTGAAACATATCCACTTGACCAATGCAATAAAATCAGAAGAGCTTACATAATGGCAGGACCTTATCAACCTAAGCTTGCAAAATATCCTCTTTCAGGGTCAGATAAATATCCACGCAGTTTTCGAGTATCTTGGTTTGAAAATTTTTCAAGTTGGCTTGAGTATTCAATTGACAAAGATGCTGCATTTTGTTTGCCTTGTTATGTTTTCAGTGATTTATCAAGCCATCGAATTGGCGCAAATGCATTCAATGCAAATGGGTTTAGAAATTGGAAAAAAGTCAACGATGGGAAGAATTGTGCATTCTTGAGACATATTGGCACAAACCCAAGTTCACCGCATAATATATGTGTTAGAGCATGTGATGAATTGATGGCTCAATCTCACCATATAGATAAAGTTTTTAAAAAACAAACTTCTAAGATGATTCTTGACAATCGCTTGCGGTTGAAAACTTCGATTGATGCTATTCGATGGCTCGCTTTCCAAGGATGTGCTTTTAGAGGTAATGATGAAGGTGTTGACTCATCGAATCGAGGTAATTTTATCGAGCTGATCAAACTTCTTGGATCATACAATTTAAATGTGGGAAATATTGTGCTAAAAAATGCTCCTGGCAATGCTCAATATATATCTCCATCTATTCAGAAGGAAATATTATATATTTATGCAAGAAGGGTACGAGCCATAATCCGTGAAGAAATTGGTGATGCCAAGTATTGTATTATTATTGATGAAGCTCGAGATGAATCGATGCGTGAACAAATGTCAATTGTTTTGAGATATGTTGATAAAGAAGGTCAAGTTCAGGAAAGATTCTTTGATCTTGTTCATGTTTTGGATACAACGGCCTTAACTTTGAGAAACGAGATAACATCAGTTCTTTCTCGCCATAATCTGCAAATTCATAATATTCGTGGTCAAGGATATGATGGAGCGAGCAACATGAGAGGTGAATGGAATGGCTTACAAGCTTTATTCTTGAAAGAATGTCCTTATGCTTATTATATCCATTGTTTTGCTCATCGACTACAATTGGCGTTAGTTGCCGCTGCAAGAGAAGTTGAACCAATACATAACTTTTTCACAAAATTGACATCTATAGTCAATATTGTTAGTGCTTCTCCAAAAAGGCATGATCAATTACGAGATACCCAAGCTTTCAATGTTGCAAATTTGATTGCAAACAATGAGCTTGAGACCGGTACTGGACTCAACCAAATTGGTACTTTGCAACGAGCTGGTGATACTCGATGGAGCTCACATTTTGCTTCAATTTTGAGCTTATTAAAAATGTATGATGCTACTTATTCTGTTCTTGAAAGTATCTCTAAGGAAGGTAATTACTCTCAAAGAGGCGATGCACATGCTGCTTGTGATGCAATGATGTCTTATGAGTTTGTTTTTATCCTACATATGATGAAAGATATTTTGGTAATCACTCATGATCTATGTCAAGCTTTGCAGCTTAAGAGTCAAGATATTTTGAATGCCTTAGCTTTGGTTTCTACTACCAAAACTTTGATTCAAAAGATGAGAGAAACAGGGTGGGAAATTTTCTTAAACAAAGTTAAATCTTTTTGTGAAGAGAATGACATTGACATTCCTGATATGACTGTACCTTATACAAGAAAGGGTCGAGGTCGTCGTCAGTCGGAGTCTATTACGATGGAGCATCATTATCGAATTAATTTATTCTTTGCTACTATTGATACTCAATGGCAAGAGTTAAATAGTAGATTCAATGAGAGGTGTGTAGAGCTTCTTACTCTAAGCTCAACATTTGACTCCAGAGATAACTACAAGTTGTTCAATATTGATCATATTTGTGAACTAGTAACTAAATTTTATCCTAACGATTTTACCGAGCAAGAGATGTTCCATATGAAACTACAAGCTCAGCACTATCAGCTGGATGTTTCCAACCACTTGCAGTTCAAAGATTTATCGACGATTTCTGAGTTATGTTTACGATTGAAGAGTACAAGGAAGTCTATGGTTTACCCTTTAATTGATCGTTTGATTCGCTTGATATTAACTCTTCCTGTCACCACAGCAACAAGTGAGCGATCGTTTTCAGCAATGAAGTTGGTGAAAAATAGGCTTAGAAACAAGATGGAAGATCAATTCCTTGCGGATTGTTTGATTATTTACATTGAGAAGAAAATTATTGAGAAGTTTGATACTGAGTCTATCATAGATGAGTTTTATGATATGAAAGAACGCCGTGTGCAACTTCGATAAATTTTTTATGTTAATTACTTTAATTAACATTTTGATTTAAGTATGATTCTCGTTGATATTTTATTCTTAAAAAAATATGTTGTCTGCTAGTTTCAGTGATAGTTAAACTCGGCCCCCCCAACTATATGATCCTGGATCCGTCCCTGCATACGGGTGGTCATTTAAAAAGGTTAGTTTGGAAGGCAGGTTGCTCACATCAGGGCGCAAGTTTGAAGGTGTGTTGGAATAAATTGAGTTATTAAGTAAAGATGTTGTAACGTGGTTGCGCAGGATTAGAAAAAGTTTGTGGACTCTTGCACATGATGGTGGTTATAGGTATGGCATAATGACAACTAACATTTCAGAAGTTTTCAATGGTGTGATGAAAGGAGCTCGAGGTATGCCCATTACAGCAATTATTGAGACTACATTTTTTCGTTGTGTTTCTTACTTTCAATCGAGACTTGGTATTGCTGAACTTGCTATGGAAAACATTGATCTACCAAAACCGATGAATAAAACGTTGCATAGACCGGTGCTCATTTTGAAGTAAAAGTACTGAAGGATCAATAGGACCCGAACGAATAAAATGTTGCGAGTTCATCTGTATTTAAAGAAAGACACATATCTTAGACAGGCGCACAAGAATACTTTTCATTGTCTATCAAATGATAAAAAGTGGAGATGTCAGATACATACATGCAAAAAGATGACTTCAGTAACCAAAATCACAACTTAGAAATCAGAACATGAAAATTCTTTCAAATATACAGTTAAGAGACAAGGACTAGACAATCTGGACCACATTAGTTCATGTCATACCCCATAACAGCCTTTTATCAAATACTTCTTTTGTGTTTCTTTGAAAATAGGAAACTGTGGATATTCTACATTATTAGATAATTGCAATTAAGCTCACAATTATTAACTAATTCATTAAATTTTCAGGCGGAAGAAAATGGTTGCATTATTGTATTTCCCTTCTAATTATGATTCTAAAAACCTATTAATCAACTTTGCCAGTATGGTTATACTGACTTGGACTGGTATAAGAATTAGTTTGGTAGCTGTGAGAGGAGACTAATACTAAGGTTTTTTTTTTTATTAAACATGAGATTTACAGTTACAAATTCCATTACGATAAATAGCCGTATGTTATCAGCCTGGGGATATCTTCTCTCTTTTTCATTCTGGTTGTCACAGCGGAATAATTATCAGGCTATAAGTATTTTTATAACGGTTGAAGTTTGAAAAGATATTAACATCAATTTGATTAAGAGAGAATAAGACACGGAAGTGAACAAATATATATACTCAGTGCCATGTAAATTAGAAATTGTACCAGCAGTTTAGAGAAAGAACTTGAGGACTCCACTCTAAACCTCCGGTATAAGTGCCTCATTCCCAAAACATACAAGTAAGATAACATTGAAGCAACACATACTAGTCCCTAAGGCCATCTCCAATAGAGATGGCCGGGCTGGGGGCGGGGCCGGGCTGCGGACGAGAAGTCATCTCCAATAGTTGCATAATTAATAATTATAATTAATAAGCCTTAATTAGTTGCATAATTAATGATATGACCTTAATTAATGTTATATCTATGTTAGTTAGTTGCATAATTAATGTGTATCTTTAATTAATATGATAGGTTTTAATTAATGTGTTATATACTATATATAATTAATGTGTTACTTTATATAATTATGATATACTTATAGATTAGTATATAGTATGATTACTTATTTAAATAAAATTCAAAGTTCCTCCTACTTAAATTAAATTCGTAGAATTGAATTATTTAATAAAATGTGTTAGTATGTTTATTGTACATATTTAATAAATATATGTAGTCATCAATTTTTAATTTGATTATTTAATATAATAAAATATAATTAGGATTTTTAAAATTAAAAGAATTGTAATTAAATTTATTTATGGACAAATTATTATTAATAATATTAAAAACAAAATTAAAGCTAAAAATATTGGTGAGAGTGGGCAAGTGTTGAATATGGAATTAATTCCACTTCGGAGCCCTGCCATTGGAGACGACCAGGCAGGGCTCGGGGCTGGGGCAGGGCTGGCCCGGGGCTCAGGAGCCCCAGGGCTAGCCCTCTCCATTGGAGATGGCCTAACAAGTTACCGTACAAACCCTATAACATGGTAATTAAGGTTTATCATCTTATGACATGCGCAAAAAAAAAATATCAAAGGAAGCTTATGTACCTTAAATCCAAAATAAGATTGAAGTTTGATTAACTCGTAGGGCTTTTCAATTTTTGAGAAGGAAAAAATTCGCAGGGTTTTTCAATTTGGGAAAACAGATTTTTGATTTGGGAAAAATATCAAAATCGATTTGGGATTTATAAAAACTGGCAGTTACCAACTGCGAGTTTCATTTAATTAATTCACAAGAATTCCGAGAATTAGATTGGTAAGATGCCATTTTGAGAATTTTTTTGCCCATGAAGGCTATTTAAGAAAAAAATTCAATGATAATTAATACTTTGCTTGACAATTCAAGTCCTGCTTCTTGTGGTCCCCTTGTCTCTATATAAACTAGCTGGTCATGTACCTCAAAAGTCAAATGTACAACAAATTTGCATTACCTTCCTCTTCTATTACAATTACAATGGTCAAATCACGAGTCTTGCTCCTTCACTCTGCGGCAATTGCTCAAATATTGCTACTCATAATATCGATCTTTTGCTTATACGAAGCAGGTTCGTTTCTATATCCCTTTTGCTCATCTATATGATTTTTGGTTGGTTTGCATCAATAGTACTTATAAATATTCCGACCTTAATTAAAATTTGACAGTAATGTTTAATCTCTTACTCGTTTTGATATGTAGATGCACAAGTCGGAGCTTGTTATGGAACTCTTGGTAATAATTTGCCACCAGCAACAGACGTGATCGCCCTCTGCAACAAAAACAACATTAAAAGAATTCGCCTCTACAATCCGAACCCATCAGTTCTCCAAGCTCTTAAATGCCAACCGAACATTTCCGTCATTGTAGGTGTCGCAAATGAGGACATTATATCAATTGCTAAAGATCCCACAGTTGCGAAATCTTGGGTACAAAACAATGTACTCAAATATGGAAACGTGAACTTTAGATACATTGCAGTTGGAAATGAGATTAATCCATTAGGAAACGGAGATTCGAGCATTGCACCAAACGTGGCCCCCGCCATGCAAAATGTATACAATGCCATTACTGCAGCTGGGCTCGGAACAAAAGTTAAAGTTTCCACTGCTTTAAGTATAGAAGTTCTTGGAAACTCCTACCCTCCATCTTCCGGCGTGTTCAAGTCTGAAATCCAGTCCGCGTTTATCAACCCTATAGTGAAGTTTCTTGCTCAAACTCAGAGCCCTTTTCTTATGAACGTGTATCCATACTTTGCGTATGTTAGTAACCCAAATGATGTTCGTTTGGACTATGCACTATTTACGGCTGGCTCAACTGTGGTACGAGATGGTCAGTATCAGTACCAGAATCTATTTGATGCTATGGTAGATGCGGTCCATGCAGCATTGGAGAAGGTTGGTGGGGCTAATGTTGAGGTTGTTGTGACCGAAACGGGATGGCCATCGGCTGGTGGGACAGCAACAACTATTGACAATGCTAAGATTTATAACTCTAATTTGATCAAGAATGTTCAGAAAGGGACTCCGAGGAAACCTGGAAAGCCGATTGAAGCTTATATCTTTGACTTGATTGATGAGAATCAAAAGAGCCCTGAATTTGAGAAGCATTGGGGAGTTTTTTTACCTAATAAACAACCAAAATATCCTCTTACATTTTAAGAAATTTGAGAAAGAATTTGTTTTAGTATCATTAAGGAGTTAATAAGAATTGTTTCTTGATCCCTCTTAAAGAAATTTTGGGAAATGATAATATTTGTTCTTGATTTTATATACAATTCTTAAATCCACTTGAGGCTTTGGCTTTACGAACAAAGATATTGATGCTAGTTAATGCTTCAAGTTTCACTATCCCTTTCAGTGCAATCAATGCTTTTCTAGCCTACATAAAATTTAATTCCAATGCCTACTTGATAATTTAATTCAAGAATATGACCAATGAAATTAAAAAACCTTATCATTTGAAGATAAAAATTAGAAAATGCTCGGAGTAATAATTGTTTTTCTCTCTCCTCTCTTAAGTAGGAGTTAGAACAATTATGATGAAATTATAAATCTTGAAAAAATAAATTAATTTTACATTGAACTTTTGAAATGATAAATAACATGAAACAATATTTTTTGTCAAAGTGACAAATAATATGAAAAGCAGGGAGTAATATTAATTAGTCGGACAACCTCAGCTGCAACATTTGCAGCAGCCAATACGATTGCATCGCGTAGATCTTCTAGTACAAGAATATACTGTCTGAACTTGATTTTTTCGGAAAACCAATGGAAGCCAATGTCACATAGATAAAACTTATTTGGTATTGATGCGACAATTATTGACATTAATGCAACATATGTTGCTATATTTGTGATGAATATTTGGTGGGAGCGTGATTTTAAATTAGATTTTAGCTATTAAATTAAGTTAAATCAAATATTGATTAATTTTATTTAATTTTTTGTCTAAAAGTTACCAATTGGATATATAAATATGGTATAATTAACTAGGCATAAGCCTAACGTTTAAATATTAAAAATTACCAAAAGTGATTAGCCAAGTGGAAGCCAAACTGTCGAACTCAAGTTGGAAAAGTTGTTGGGAAAAATTATTACATAATATGCACGTCTAAAAAATGATTAATTCAGTTGCATTTTATATAGTGGTTTATTTTTATGGTAAGGAGGAACATAAATGTGCACATGGTTCGATTAAATTGATCGAATCGTATTAAAATTGAACGCCCAATTCATACTGAGTTTCAGTTCGATATGTGACACAAGTCTAAAACCTGGAAAATTCTTGTCCAAGCTTGGCCAAACTCATTCAACCACCAAACAAGTGTATTGCACTTACTTTGTGATTGGTCACTCTCCTGAGAGTTACATCCAACCCCAAAGCAAGTGTATTACACTTGTCATGTAGTTGCTTTGGGTTCGACCAAACCCGATCAGGGTAAGAATTTCCCCGAAAACCTTATTCTCTCGATTTAGGAATTTAACGGGTAATATCGAAATTATGAATTTTATTTTTATTTAAATCTTTTATTGACCAGTTTAGGAAACTATACTCGTTTAGAAATCGACTCTCACTTCAAATTTTATTTATCCTTGTGAAAAAACAAAAAACAAAAATTCCTCTAAAACCCTTGCCCATGTTCTCTGGTTTCTTTCACTTGCGCTGAAGTTTGCACTAAGCTTGTGTCTTCCGTCGGCTTCTTCCGGTTCTTCTTCCGTCGGCCGTTCATCTCTAGGCAGGCAAGGATTCCCTAATCTCTTGTCTTATTTTCTTTCTTTTTCTTTCCTACTTTTTTTATTTTGAATAACAGTACACATTCTATTGAATTCTCTTTGTCACTGTTATGTAAGCTCCGATTAGCTAATTGATGTCTTAAAAATGATTATTACATATTATTATTGGTGTAAAATAATAAAATGTCTATGCTTGATAGTATAAGTGTTTTTGCATTATCGTATCATAGTAATTTGGTAACACTTTTTATAATACTGTGATTCTGCAACAATACATTAAACATAGGTTTTGAGGCGACAGAGTTATATGGAGGTGCCAGTTTTTTTCTCTCTTTCTTACTCTGGTATTTGGGATCAGCTTAAAAATTAGGGTTCATATGTAACTTGATTCAATGAGTTTGGGTCGAGCTACGAATTTCAAAACTTAATTTACAGGAAATTTGCAGAAAAACACCCAAAACTACATTTTTCGGTTTTTTGTACGGAACTGAAACGAACCGAATTGTTTGGTTTGGCATAGGATAAACATTTCTGAAATTGCCGAACCAGCCTAGATATCGAAAATTGGTACGGCTCGGTTCGGTTTTACTGAATGCACACACCCCTAAGATTGAGGAGCCCATTTTGTAATATAGTTGCGAGAACATAAAGATTCTGCTTTTGAATTTTATCTGTTTATTGATTTTGACAATGCTTACGTTTTTAATTGCTGATGGGTTAGCAATTTTGTAGTTAGTTTGGCATAAGTTTTTGGTATACGGAATTTGCTCTAATTAAGGAAGTTTAATTTTCAATGCACTGGTCAACTTTGGAATTATTTGTAGTTTTCATTGTATAAAAATGTCAATAATCTCATTTAGATCTATTTACAGGTCTGCACGAATGAAGTTGGTGTCAGTTGTCTTTAAAAGTTCTGTTGAACTCAGATGATAATGAATTTGGAGCATTAGCTTTAACTAAAATCTAGTCTGTTTGGTAGTATATTCTTCTGTGGTGGTTTAGTCCTTGCTTTTCCTTGTTCCCATTTAATCTCTACAATTGGTTTCTGCAAAATTGGTGACTTCATTAATTAGGTAAATGTTATGAAAATTCTTCATATGAATCGATTGAGGAAATGAAAGTTCACGGTAAACGCTATCAATAACAAAATTACAATGTAGTATATAATCTTTAATTATTGTATTATATAAGTGCATATAATATTATACTCACTAGGAAGAGCTTGTTTATCTTCAGGAATCATGGATATAGACGAGGAAAGTACTGTCTCTACCTCAGTTGCTGAGCCATCAATTCCACTTGCTGACAATCAACCTGCAATTGATGCAATATCATTTCAACCAGTTCAACCCTTAATTACACCCTCCATTCCAACCCTGGTCACGCCTTCTATTGCCCCAATACCCACTGTTCCTCTTCCAGTTCCTAGACCATTAGCACCGATTCCAGCTCGTCCTCCAGTCATTAGGCCACCTCTAGCACATAATGGAGACTTGAAAGCTAGTGATTCAGATTCTGATGATGAAGAGACGGAATCGACTCAAGGTATGAAATCTCAGAAGAGAGCAGACTGGCTAGAGAGAGGATGGATAAAGCAAGACAGGAGCTTCTGATGAAGCGTCGTGCGGCTGCTTTAGCAGTTCCGACCAACGATAATGCTGTACGAGCTCGGCTCCGGCGCCTTGGTGAACCCATAACACTATTTGGAGAAAGAGAGATGGAGAGACGTGAGCGTTTGCGAACACTCATGGCAAAGCTTGATGCTGAGGGGCAGTTGGAAAGTCTGATGAAAGCTCATGAGGACGAAGAAGCTGCAGCTGCATCAGCACTACCAGAACCAGAAGAAGATGTTCAGTATCCCTTCTACACTGAAGGTTCACAAGCACTTTTAGAAGCTCGCAGAGAGATTGCTAAGTACTCTATTGTGAAGTCAGCATTACGCCTCCATCGTGCAAGGAGGAAAAGAGATGATCCAGATGAGGATTTGGATGCAGAGGTCGATTGGTCTCTGAGGCAGGCAGCAAACCTAGCCCTAGATTGCAGTGAGATCGGTGATGATCGGCCCCTGTCAGGATGCTCGATTTCACATGATGGGAAGATGCTTGCAACCTGGTATGTTATCTCTGCATCTCCATTTAAATGTCATAATCATGTTATAATCTTAGAATGAAACATACAGTTCAGTTCTGTGCTTATTTTATGTGTTTTTCTCTTATGTTATCTTATAACAAATAATACAAACTAGTCAACAAAACCTTATTTCACATTTGCTTTAGTCCAAACATTACTATTTTTCAATTATGCTTCATTAAGTTTCATCCACAAAGTTAATCAAACAAGCTCAAGTCCTTTATAACCACCTTACTCCGTACAATTTAGTGTCCTTTTCCTCTATGATTACAATGAAATAATGCACGCTTTAACCCTTTTCCATCATTTTTTTCTACTACAATTCTCTGTGACAGTGATCAACATCATTTAGCGCTTATATGTTATTCTTTTTTTTTTTCTTTTCTGACGGGTTCCAATTATACTTAAATGATTTCTCTCTCATGTAGAGTTTGAATATTATGGAGTTATATGTTTTAGTGATATATCAAGTTTTAAGAACTAATGGATTCATTCTTGTTTTTCCCTTCTTTTCTCAGTTCTTTAAGTGGAGTTGCAAAGGTATGGAGCATGCCTCAAGTAAAGAAGGTTTCTGCACTAAAGGGACATACTGAACGAGCTACTGATGTTGCATTCTCTCCCATCAGCCACCAATTGGCTACTGCCTCTGCTGACAGGACTGCAAGACTTTGGAATCTGGAGGGAACTGTCCTGAGAACATTTAAGGGCCATTTGGATCGTCTTGCTCGTATTGCATATCATCCATCAGGAAAGTACTTGGGGACTGCTAGCTTTGACAAGACTTGGAGATTATGGGATGTGGAGTCTGGTGAGGAGTTGCTTCTCCAAGAAGGACATAGTAGGAGTGTTTATGGAATAGCTTTTCATCATGATGGCTCTTTAGCAGCTTCTTGTGGACTCGATTCGCTTGCTCGTGTGTGGGATCTAAGATCTGGGAGAAGTATTCTTTTATTTCAAGGCCATGTCAAACCTGTAATGCTCGTCGTGTTTTTGAGATTTTTGAATTCTTTACCTTTCTCTACTATCTTATGCTATATAAAATTGACTTTACATGTAATTTGTGATATCAGGTTCTCAGTGTCAGCTTTTCTCCCAATGGTTATCATTTGGCAACTGGTGGTGAAGACAATACTTGCCGAATATGGGATTTGAGGAAAAGAAAATCTTTGTACATAATACCTGCCCATTCTAACCTTATTTCTCAAGTCAAATTTGAACCTCAGGAAGGATACTTTTTGGTTACTGCTTCATACGATATGACTGCAAAGGTATGTCTCTTACATGTTCTCTAAATGTGTTCATTCTGTTAACTCCTCCATTTTGGGTATGTGATACTTGTATCGAATTTTATGACAGATCTGGTCCTCGAGAGATTTTAGGCCTGTGAAGACACTATCTGGTCATGAATCAAAAGTTACATCAGTGGATGTCGTTGGAGGTCAGTGTCTCTAAATTTCAGACCAGACTTTTTTGGTATTTTTTGTTGCCTTTTACCTTTGGGGCACAATATCCTTCAATTTTGGCTATTTGGTCTTTATTGGTAAAGGTTCTGCAGAACTGGGTTGGCTGATATTTATGTGGTTTTCATGAATCTTGATCTCCATTGAGGAATGATGCTGTTAGTTGTTAATTAGGAATATGCACAATAATGACAGTTATTTTGCGACAGAATTGCAATTTTAGCCCCTTAAGAATCCTCAGCACTTATCGTCTCATATTTCATAAAATTATACTTTTGGTCTCATTTTCTTTAAAACATGTTGTACTATGGTACCGCAAGAATTGCATTTTGGTCCGTATTTTGAATATTTTGCACTCCTGGTTTCGTAAAATAGCTTATGTTAATATGTTTGACACTCTTACCGATAGGACTGTCTAAATTTTGGATTATTGGTCTCAAATTGGGTGGAAAGGAGGCGATAGGATCCAAAGTGCATTATAATTTTAAAAATTGAGACCAAAGGTGCAATATTGTAAGTGCAGGACCGAACCTGCCGAGGGTCCATTTCCATAGGAATAAAAGTGCAACCTTCCCATTATGTTAAATCATATCACGTGTTTTTTCGAAGCTTCCTTTCTGTGAAAGAGCATATATTTTCATTCACTTTGAATGCTTGTTATTTATTAATACTGTAAGTCGTGTCATCTTAATTTGATTCCTTGTTTATTACATTGTGGCAGATGGACAAAGTATTGCAACTGTTTCACATGATCGAACAATCAAGCTATGGTCGAGTAAAGAAGCTGAAAAAGAGAACGCAATGGAAGTTGATTAGAAAGCAATTTTGGTCTGGCTGTTTTATATTAGTCGGGGAGTTTTTACAGGATAAAACTTGAACTACTTTTTTAGTAAAGAAACATGTTTGGAAATTTTGTTAGAGAACTCATAGTGTATGTGACTGTAGAAATGTGGTGAAGGGAACATGTTTGGAAATTTTGTGACAGAATTGCAATTTTCTCAGTTAATATCATTTTTATTACTCCGGTTCATATTAATTGGCACATTTCCCAAATTTTTATGTTTCATATTAGTTGGCACATTTGAATTTTCAATATAATTTTCTTCAATTTTACCATTCTCTTACTAATGAAAAATGAGAAAGGGTATTTTGACATTTTATCATGTAAAGTGATTAATCATGAAATTTCTTAATATGTGAAAGTAAAAATGTGTCAATTCCTGAGGGAGTAGATTTCAATTTTGAATCCAAAATATAGACGTTAAAACTATTAGTTTTAACAGTAATAGTCAAACTCGAAACCATGAAGGATTAAACATCAAACTAATTGAATGTAATTTACAAGGAAGACGGAAATAAGTTCTAAATTTTTGAAAAGAACCTAATAAATTTAAACTTTAAAATTCCAAAGACTTGTTGCTAATTATGATTTGGACAGCATTTCATGGACCCGTCAAGTTGACTTGGATTTCACCATTCCCTAAGACAAGATCATTCATATACTAGAGGGTCAACTACTCATCAAAAAACCTACCATAACTAACGCCATATTTATCCAGATTATAGCTTGTTCTCATTCAAGGATGTTCCAGATTAGTTTGTTTGAACGGGGCATTAGATTCATCATCCTGAATTGATTCAAAAATACTCCAGTAGATCACTCAAAGTAGCTTATAGCTTGAGAATGAGACCAATAGGACTATGATCACTTCCAGCAATATCTGGGAGAATATACGAGTCATATACTTGGTTTGCAATCGATTCTGAAGCAAGGAAATAGTCGAGCCTCCATCCTAATTCAAACACCAAAATAACCTCAAAATGTTTGTAACGCACGGGGCCAAAAGTTCTAGGGCCTAATCCCGTGGAATTAAAGTGCAAGTTTGCCTCGGAATTTAATATGATAGTAATTTACCTTTGTTGGTTTTTCGTCCACCGTGCCTGTAACCCCAATACGTATACCCAACAACGTTAGGGTGCTGTTTCCTAAAGGTATCAACGAAACCCCTTTCCAAAAAGTTTGTTTGGAATGATTGTCTTTCCTCATCTGTAAAACCTGCACTTCTTTTGTTTCCCTGAAAGATGATGAGACAATCAGGAATTGATAATTGCATTATAAATGAAAGTGAAAATTTGATACTTCAGAATCTAAGTTTACTCACTGCTGGATTCCAAATATCTATTTCTTGGTGAGCACAGTTCAAGTCACCAGTCAGAACAACAGGCTTTGACCGTTCCAGATCCTGTAAAGCATAATTTCACCTATAAGTTCTAATATAACTGTGAATCCACATATGGACTTAAAAATAAGAACGTAATACTGAGTAATCCTGAGTAACATCCAACATTCCAACAATGAAAATGGACTTACTTTCATATAGTTGCTGAGAGAAGGATCCCACTGAGTAATCCTGTATGACTAGAAAAAGGAATTCCCATGAGTTATGCATTAACAAAAAAACATCTTGAAGGTTGGAATAAATGTCACTAGACAAAAGTGCAGATACCAGGCGCCTAAGGCCATCGCCAGAGTTGGGAACATAACCACTCAATAAGTAGAAATTATCAAACTCCACTGTCACCAGGCGTCCTTCAGTATCATGATCTGATATGCCCAAACCATATCTTACAGAAAGTGGTTTTATCTGCCAAAGGAAAGAAAAATGGGGAAACGATTCTTCAGGCAAAGTAAAGTGACTTGGGTACATCCCAACTAAGCAAATTTGTAATGCCAAAAATCTACTGTTTGATTTAAAAAAAAAAGGTAAATGGAAGAAAATATAGCAGCAACAGTGCAGGCAGATTTCAGTTAGACTTCATCATCATATTAAGCCAAAAATCCTTTGAAAGCTATAATAAAAATAGGTAAATGGAAGCGTATCTTGCCATGAAGTTTTAGATCAAGATTACTGAGGAAGTTATCAGTGTTTAGTAACTAAAGAAAGCTACTTTAAGTTTGGATAGCAGAGAGTTTATTAGCAAAAGCAAGGATAAAGTGTCCTCACATCAAGATGCATAGTCATGTTAACTGACTGACAAAGCAAAAAAGAAATGCGAAGACTGTACCCTTGAAATGACAGCTGTGCCAGAATACCCCAGTTTAGCGACACTACATGTCCAATAGCTATTGTCGTAACCTTGTAGAAGACTTTGTCTGATTGCATCAACATCTTTCTCCTGATTCAAGTTGTGAAGATTACAAAATGATTAGCAAATGTTTAAATTTCCGGGATTCACGGCAGCTT
The DNA here is from genome assembly GCA_003313485.2 of Penstemon barbatus. Lineage (NCBI taxonomy): Eukaryota > Viridiplantae > Streptophyta > Magnoliopsida > Lamiales > Plantaginaceae > Penstemon > Penstemon barbatus. The sequence goes on from CM064881.1 coordinate 23,687,801, forward strand.
AAAATGAGTCCTAAGAACCTAAATATTTGCATATCAGGAACCATGCTTGTAGAAAATCCAAAACTATCTTAACATGTTTGAACATCATTATACTTGAGACAAATTTCAAGAGCCTACACTGTGAAACCAAATAAGCGGATAAAACTAATTAGTATTTGTCTGTGCACCAATGACTAATTTTGAAGTCCTAATCTGCAAAAGTATAAACTTAATACACTAGGAAATATATAATAATCAGGTGTATAGCTCTCCATAGGCTCTTAAAATGGAAAGAACTAAGTGTTTTTTCTCTATTAATCTTTTTCCATTTCCTTACATGCATTTGCACTGAAGTTTTCTTTTTGTATTTCACTCAAAATGTTGTAATGCCCTGTGCCATATTTTCATTTCTTCTCAACAAGATGAGAGTATCTTCAACTAATTTCTCATGCATTAGAATAAGCATAATTTGTTCACATCCTAAACTTCCTTATCGGCAGTTGATTTCTGATATACAAGTGGCCAAAGTACATGCTTTACAAAATAGTAAATGTCTTCATATGGAAATGTCTATGATCCTAAAAACACATAACAGAAATAAGACGTTCTGGGTAGAAATTTAAACCAGTTAAGAACGGATGAGATTGGAGGAGATTCAATGCATGTTATAAGTAATCACCCTAGAAAAGAAGTAGAGAACATCAGACCCTTCATACATATATTGTATTAAAAAAAGCCAGGTATTTTTACAGAAATCCTTGCCATGCCAGATATTCCACATATTGGGGAAACTGTGATTTCTCAGACACTGAGATTATTCTCAAGCAAGAATGACAGATTTTCCAATCAATGACAAGGTAATGCTAGAAAAGTCTCCCTAATTCCTTATCCTCACAGAGCTAAGCTCATTGAAACAGAAAAACTTCGAGTTGGCTTCTTAAATTAAAGATAAACCACATGCCTGTAGTTTGGTCTCTTGCAAGCATAATACGTCAAAATTTTCTCTTTGTGCAAGTTGCAAAGCAGAAAAGTTCTCTAACTTAAGTAAAGCCCTTAAACCATTGACATTCCAAGACATGAGCTTCATATGCGGCGTACTAGCACCAATAGGAGGTGGCCTCATGGTTTCAGGATTGTAGGCAGTCCACCCTTTTTGCGGCTTCTTGTGAGTAAGAACTGTCCAAGGTTCTTCTACAGAAAGACCAACACTGACATGAGCTTTCATCTTTGAGGTTGTGATCTTTGATGAGACTTTTCTCTTTGCTCGTATAGATGTTTCTCCTGATATCATCATCAAAAAATCATTTATGAGCCACTAAAGTGAAGAGTGAATAATAAAAATATATGAGCACATTCACATAAAGAAAATTAGAAACACCTTTCATCTCAATTGATCCAATAATCTGTTCTTGTTCACTCATGCTTTGTGAAGTTTTGAGGTCGATATTGTCAACGGCTGATTTTTTTAGTCTTCTCTTGGTCCTTTTAACTCCCGAAATGTCTGAATCATTGTTTGCGATTTGAACATGATCTTTATCAGATAATCCTTTAGCTTTTCGTTTTGAATAAGTCTTAATAAGAGCTGGCTTCTCTTCAGAGATTACTTGATCTTGTAGATTTGAAGAGTCTTCGCCTGCATTAAAAAGGATGATCTACAGCATTGAGCAACCATTCTATACTCGATTTAAAAAAAAAAAAAATAGAAACAAGGAAAATAGAAATTGAAAGTCGTTTAATCTCCTTAGCCACCAAGGCACATCAACAATACAAAAGGAAAAAATACCATTCATTTTACTCTTCAAGGTAGAGACTACTTCTTGCGTAGCACCTTTGGAGGAATTCCTCTACTCCTGTGATTCAGAAAACCAATTGTAAGATAATACAGAATAATAGGTAGCCTAATGAACCACAGCGGTAGAACCTTCATCCACCATCAAAATGCTAATACTGGACAATAACAAAGAAACTCAGCTAAACATCAGATACTAAAAACTGAAGCTTTTAAAACATTCTATACATATCTACAAACAAGGTTCTTTGCATTTTTGCTTCTAAAAAGACAGGGCAGAAGGGGTCCTGTGGCCGACTGGATTCCTCTCGTTTAGAAAATGAAACGACGTAACCAAAAACTTGCTATTCTTTTCAGCAGTTTCCAACAACCAAACATCAAAATTCATGTATATTAAGTAAAAAAATTCAATATTTACCTCAATTTTGAATTAACCTGTTTAAGAGTCATTTCCTCTGTATTCTCACAATCATCCCCACAAACCTCACTTTTCGTAACACTTGCCTACATTAAACCAAAACGAATACTCATACATCAAAATACTAGGACATAAAATTATTTAGAGTTAATAGCAAATTACATTCAAGTGTTAGTCTTAAAAGGCAATTTACCCTCTGTGATAAACAGAAGGGAAAGGACAAGGACAAGCTGTCCCCTTGTGTTTCTGTGTGTTATTCTTAAAAGGCATTTTACCCCCCTTGATAAATAAAAGGGCAAGATATCCCCTTGTGTTTTTGTAAAAGAAACATACGGCCTCCTCTTGGTTTATACAATTTCATAGGGGGTAAATTGCATAAGGGGTAAAATGTCCATCATGCATATCACACGGGATAAAGTGAAGTGTGTATGTTGTCAAGACCGAGTTAAATTGACCATTTTCAACATCAAAATGAATTCTAGGTCGTGTTATAGAGAGCATATGCAACACCTCCTCGAGTAAGGAGGTACAACATATAATATGCATATTTCATATCACAATGATAAACTGCTTATTTGACATATCAAAAGGGGTAATTTGCCAAAACCCTATATTATTTATGCACCAATGGCAAAAATTAATCAGACCTTTGCAGAATTCTTCTGAAGTTTTGTTACATCATTGTTTGATGAGTTGGAGCAGTGCCTTTTATTGGAACCCATTTTTAGGTTTGAGGAAATTTTCTGGATTCTATTAAAATTCACTGCAGAAAAACTGTGAAAAAAATTAAATGTAAAATGAAATTAAGAATTCCGTTATTAGACGGAGTTGTTTATTATGTACCTCCGGAGACTTGAATAGTGGAACCCTAGCTTGAGAGCTGGAAGCATTTGAGGGTAGTGCGTGCGTAGGTTAAACCATTAAACAATGGGGGACGGTGGTGCGTACGTTAGCTGCTGTCTGTATAGTGTACTAGTGTAGAAGAAAACGTGGCGCCATGCATTGAATTTTAGTTTTTGTGGGCATTTTCGGGAATTTTTCCACATTTTTCTAAAATATTTTTAGAATCCTTTAAAAAAATTGTAAATTAAAAAAAAAATTAGAAACTACACTATATTTTATATTGCTCAACTCAAAAACAATAACAAATTAAAAATTAGTATTATTTTGAAAATTAGTTTGGTAAATAACCCTCGTATTCCGTTCTTGAGTTTAATTGATAACCCTTTGCTACCAATGAGACATATCGAAATTTTAATATGACCTTTTTTTACTTATCTTTAATACTAGTAGATGTATTTTTAGTTATTACTATGCTAGTAACTAGGTGATCTTATTTTGAAATTCGTTTTCTAATGTTATATATCTTCATTTTGCATCTTTTATGTTTACACTAATGTTAATTTTAATTCTTTTGAGGAAATCTTTAATTTGGCCGAAAAATATAACTTGCTTAAAATGGAAAATTTTCGAATTTTGAAGGCAAAATTGGCATAAGAGACGTGACCAATTTCCCTCCAGATCCTGTCATCTATCTACACTTTTTTCACTTCAGGAGCAAAAAAGATGTTATTTTGATTTTAAGGAAATTCTTTTAAGGTAGGGAGAATGTAATACCCTAAAATTTTAATTTTCAGAAATTCCTAAAGTTTTTCTTTTGTTTAGTCAAAATATTTTTGAGGTTATGTATTTTTTTTTTTCCCAAGGGTTTAATCCCTTTCGAGACGAGTTTGACACATTAATGTGGGTACTTCTCCCAACAGGAATTCGAACATGAGTCTGTTACTTTGTAGTGACTATTCCCTTCCACTAGACCAATCACATGTTAATTGAGGTTATGTATTTTGAGAAAGTTATATTTGATATAAAAATAAATTGTTTTATAAATATTCATTTTTTTTTTCAGATTTTTTTGGGTTTATAACTCTGTAGACTTTACTAGGACATTATTTTGGGATTACTCTGCTTGTATGCCTTGATAATAAATGTCTAAGCATGTGTACATACATGGCACTTGAATCTTCTTCATAGCATGTCCCCAAAACAGTATAATATCTTTTTTTTGGGATCATTATTTCGAGATTGATACTTAAGGGTAACTTTTGATATAAATCAATATCCTTGCATTTTAAAACAATGGTAACATCTACTGCATTTTAGTGTGGCTACCCCGATGGATTAAATCCACCGGGGCAGACACTAATTTTCCCCCTGAGTCAATGGAAGCTGTCAAGTTTATTTTTGCCACTGTCCATCTTTCCTCAATGTCCTAATATGCCCTACATTGAGATTAAAAAGGTCTCACATGAAATCATGGATTGCATATCAAGATTTTTTTTTTTTAAAATTGGATTAATTGCATATCAAGATTAAGTCCGCCTTAGTGCAACAATTAATTTTTTTGGATGTTTTATTGCAATTAATGGAATTTTTTTGGATGTGAAATGAAACGTGAATTTGTAAAAATTTTGGGATTTTAATAAATAAAAAAATTCAAGATTTGAAATCAAATGTGAATTTGTAATTTTTTTTTTGGGGGGGGGGGGGAGGTTATGGCAATAATTAGAAAAAATAGCGAATAAAATTTTATCTAAATAATCAAATATGCGCACATAATCAAAATAAATTGGATGTCTTAAAAGTAGCTTAACTTTAGTGATTGATATAACGATGTATTTACCATCTAAAAAAATAAAAAAATTGATTGGTCGGATTGTGGTGGGTTTGATGGTAACATTCCGTGTGTTTTTTTTTTTATCTTTTCCTTGAAGTACTTATATAAAGGAAAGGGACAAAAGGCAAAAAATCAAAATCATCATGTAAATTAGGTAAAATACGCATATTTTGTGAAGTAAGACTCAATTATAAAAATTTCTCTCACGTATTTAGTATTACGAGAATTTTTCTCGGGTTTATCACCGTCTTACAATTAACCCTTTGCATCATTATCTTTAAGATTTGAGAAAATATTCATGGAATAATACATAAACTTTTTATTTTGCCCCCGGAGTTATTTTGTAAGATTATAAAATGACACGAATTACTTGTGGATGAGTTTCCACCGAGTGGGGTAATCGTAAGATTTTATATTAAACAAGGGGGAACTTAATATTTTGAAATTTCATCGATTAAAACTATTTTTTATCAATGCAACTCGTTTTTCACCAATTTTAACCAACTCAAACCGTTTTTAACCGACTCAACTTATTTGTTCTAAAAAAAAATTATTGAGAATGTGCATCCGTGTATGTGTATAACGTCTTCCAATAATTTGCATTATTCTTTAGAAAAAATAGTATTTTTAATGATTTTTTTCTAAGATTAAATTTATTGTTTTGTGACAACAGTTGTAAAATTTAAGAAAAGCAGCAATAAAAAAAATAAAAAAAAATGGTTTGACAGTCCTAATTCAGTAAAAATTATAGTAAACATTTGTTCACCCCATCATTAATTTTACATATATAGCCATATCCCCATCAATAGTCCCACTTGGTAATATGATTACAACCTAATTGTATTCTAATATTGCATTAAATATCCCAATTCAACTAACAATAAATGTACATAATAATTGTACATAAAAAGAATCAATAACTCATAAGATTGCCACAATATATTTCTTGCTTTTGCTTTATTAAGACCATCCAGTTCGTACAATCTTCCACATTACAATGATCAAAAATCCACTATTTGGGATTACAGTTCACGTCTTTCCATGAAAAATAAAGGGTATATTAGGTAGTTCATAAAGTTTCATACATTCTAATAAAGCACAACTTTTCATTCCAATCCTCCCCCTATTTATAAATATACTAGTAGCCACAATATTCTAAGACATCCCTGTAAAAAATATGGGTTCACTTTGTTTAGAAACTACTAAAGTATTAATGATTTTATTATTGTCTTTGTTTCATGTAGAATTTATGGAGGGACAAATACAGAATTATCCAACACCAGATATTTGTTCCTCATCGGGATGTCCGCCGTATCAAGTTATGCACACCCAAACAGAATTTGAAATCAGAACTTACCAAAATGTCACATGGGCTTCAAGTCCTGTAATTAAAGCAGATTCTTATGAAAATGGAACCCGACAGGCGTTTTTCAGGTAATATTTTCGTGAAACTCAATCTTCCACTAATTCTCATTAAAAAAAAAATTTAATTATAATAGGCAAAATATAATTTATAGTCGACTGACACTTTTGGTCTCATACTTTATAAAGTTGTATGTTTGGTCGTCCAAACTCTTAAAATGTTTTGAACTATTAATCCGGCACTTTAATTAACAATTGCATTTTTAGTCCTAATTCATGAAAACAGTTTCCACTTTCGTTCCGTAGAATAGTGAATTTCTCAAATTTGCATTTTTGTTCTCAAAGAAGGTGATCGAACCAAAAATGAAGAATGTTACTATAAAAAATAGGACCAAAAATGCAATTTTATAAAGTGCGAATTTAAAGTATTAAGAGTTAAATCATGTGGGACTAAAATAAATAGGAGTATTTTTTTTGGGTTTCTCAAGTGTTTAATCATTTTCGATGCGCATCAAATACATTTAAGTGGGAATCTTTCCCAACAGATATTCGAACATGAGTTCGCTACTTGTAGTACTGACTAGTCTCTTCCACTATACCAATCATATGTTGGTATTCATTATATTAATAAAGTACTTATTAATCTTGCAAAATCATTTCTTTTGACGCAGTTTACTTGACTACTCAACGGGAGCAAATCACGAAGGACTGGAATGGAACGTAATAGTACCAATTATAGTTAATAGTCTTCCGAATTCAAATTTCCAGGTATTTTCTTACATTCCCAATAACCTGCAAAAGAACCCTCCGACACCGTTTGATGACACAGGCATCAGCCTCGTAAACCTCCCGCGTAACAAGTTTGTTGCCATAAAAAGGTTTGGTGGGCCCGTTGGCGATGGGGTCATTGTCGAACAGTTGACATCATTGAAGAAAAGCTTGAATGGTACACAATGGCAATCCGCATCCAAGTCTTTGAACTATAGCGTTGCCGCTTATAATCCCCCTTGGGAATTGACTAACCGTGTGAATGAAATTATGCTGTGGTTTGACTAGAATTCATGTTAGTTCATATTCAAGAGACATGAATGTTTCAAGTATCGTTCATGAATATATATTGTAATGGAAATAGTGCTGGCGCGCTTTATTATGTTTGTGTTGAATCTTTGCTATTTTTTTCCTTTTTTTTGAGTAAAACGCAAAATACCAATACGCTATTGCTTACTATTGACAAAATAGCTACCTAGTTCTAACTCTTGGGATTACATATCAAAAAGTGAATAATCTAATTATCGAATTTTAGAGTGATAAACGACGCGTATTAGATTTTTAAGGGGTAAATGCAAAATACTCATTTGTGTTATGTTAAACCTGCAAAAAATTAACATGTGAATTTTCTTTTGCGTTAAGCCTCTTTGTACTTTTAGAAATTATGCATAAAACACTCAATTTATTGAAATATTTAAGATGAATTATAGCAACTCTGAATGGTGAATTAATTTTGGGGTCCTCAAATCCATATGTGTTGGTCTATTGAAAATTTCAATGGAGTATATTGTTGAATTAGATAAATTTTTATATATGATGCTTTAATTAGGGTTTATGTTTTCTAATTTAATTTTGTAATAGAAATGGAATTCCACATTTTGTGATTTATTATGGAATACAGGTTGATTCCGGCGTAGCATTGGTACTGTTGCGTGGCCACGAGGGAATATAATACTTTTAATTTAATATAATAGTCGTCGTGGCACGCGGTTCTCGCGTGTGTTAAATTCTTTGAATTATAATTTATCTTGACATATTAATTTTTTATAATATATCATATTAAATTTGAATATGCATAAAGTGGAAAAAGGTAGCTTTTTTTTATTGGGTAGTTTTTGTGTTTTGTAATTTTAAATTTTGAAAAAAGGGCAATTTTGGAAAGTGACTAACTTTTGGTGTAGTATGGTGTTATAACCGTCACTCTGTGAGTAAAAACATGCTTCTCTTTTTTAATAGTATATAGAGTAAAAACAGACTTCTATTTTTAATAGTATAAATTATCTCGTATCTCCAAAAAAAAGAATTTAAATATTATCTCATATTGATAGATGCAAAATATCGTCGGTTGAAACTTGGTGCTCAACCAACTCAATTAAAATTAAGCATGGTTTGTTTCTATGATATATTTGCGACGCGGATGTACGTAGAAGAGGTTGTTAAGTGAAAATACTTGTTTAGTGTATGATAATTAAGTTTGACACCCTAATTTTTATTTATGAGTGTGTAGGGTTGAAATCAAATTAAGCTATTTGATACATGGTTCGACTTTGTTTGATAAAAGCTCGTTTGAGTTCGGTTCGTCAAACATATCAAACAAGTTTGAACATAATTTTTCGTTTGATAAATTTTGAAGTTCGGCTCGAGCTCGACTCGATAAGCTAAATATGAAAAAAATACATGTAAAATATCAAACTACTCGATACTCAGTTCGAGCTTGCTTGATAAATGTTCATTGGAGCTCGGTTAGTTAAGAAATCAAATCAAACTCAAACACAAATTTTCAAGCTCGATAAAATTTAAATCAAACTTGAACAATGTCCCGTTTAATAATATTCGGTTCGTTTACACCCCTAGAGTGTGACACACGTGTGGTAATAATTATGAAATATACAAAAGATCTCAAGTTCTCCCACCGCTATTAAATACGCCAACATGGAAACAACTTTTCACTTCCAAATTTGTTATCGTAATTCCATGAATATAGTAGTGATCATATTTTCCTCACCCCATCATGAATTTTACACACACACAATGAATAATTTAGGATATCACTAGTCTTACAGCCAAATTAAATGGCTATTATACAGCCCAAGCATAATAGCATATACTAAATGAGTATGTGGGTTTCAATGGTTTGGTTACTTTGTGTATATTAACAAAATTGGCACTAATGTATTTATTAATTTATAAAAAGTCCCCATACATGGAAAATGTCAATATAACAGTCCATGATGATTAAAGTGAACGATGATTCAAAATTTGCAAATATATTTTTAGTTAGAAGACTTCAATGTTTTATTGTTAATTTCTTTTAGATACTTCATATGTATAGTATTATATATATATATATATATATATTGGGGATGTAAAACTGAGTGATATATTAAAGTTTTTTTTGTTGAATTTGAGATTTCTTGGACTTAAGTCTTAATATAAAATAAATATTAAATAAATCGAGCTTAAATGAGTTGTCTTCATGTCGAATATGATTGGACTCAGATTTATTATTTAAGATTCTAAATTTATAGAACCGAGGTCAAAATGTCACATAATAGCATAATCAAAATTTAGGGGTACAGTTGCATAAGATTTCCACTATACAAAATTAGGCGTATAAATTGCAAAAGATTTTCACAAAAGCAAAATTATGAAGATAAAAATTGTAAAAAAAACATCACAAACAAATTACCACGTGACAAAATTTCTCTAGCCAATAAAATTTGGTTGTACATGGGCTGTGAAGTAATGGACTGTGATATTGACAATTTTCAATAATTTATTAGATTATGGCAATATTTCTTGTTTAAATTGCTTTATTCTGACCATTGAGTTCTTACAATTTTTCATTACAAAAATAATTTTTTTTCTATATTCTGAGATTACAATTCAAGTCTTCCATTAAAAATAATGTATATATTAGGATAGTTCATAAATTTTGTCAATATTTAGTGATTTTACATTAATCATATCAATAAGCCAGAACATGTCACTCCCCCTATATATAGGGGCAATCACATTATGCAAAGACATCTAAAGAAAAATAAGAAAACATAAGCACTTCTAAAAATGGGTTCACTTTGTTTAAAGCCTAATATAGTATTTATGTTTGTGTTCTTCTTTTTGTTTCATTCAAAATGTCTGGGACAGGGACAAATACAAGGATATCCAGCACCAAAAAGATGTTCAACTTCAGGATGTCCTCCATATCAAATTGTTCACACCCAACAAGAATTTGAAATCAGAACTTACCAAAATGGTGCATGGGGTGCAAGTCCCATTATTACAGCAAATTCTTATGAAAATGGAACTCGAGAGGGTTTATTCGAGTAATAATCAAGAAACTCAATCTCCCTTTAATTCTTTTTCTATGTTAATTAATTACTCATTTTGTACCAATTTTATTTTTACTCATTAACTAGAATAACGAGTCAAACCTTTCAATATTTTAAGTGCTTTACAAAGTTGAATTTTTAAAATTACGATGTTTCCAAACCTTTGTGTCCAGGGACGGATCTACTATATATCAAGGCCCCCCCAAGATTTTGGCTTTTTTTTTTGTTTTTCATGTATATATATTTAGTTCATTTGAATGCTTATTGGTTTCTTTTAAAATCTAAATTACAATATTTTGTGAATTTAAGTGATATGTCTATCAATAGTATAAATCAATTAATTAAACAATTATCACTTTTAAATTTTAAACAATATGATAACAGTTTATTGTGATATTAGTTTATTCATTATTTCATATATTCTGTATGCGAAATATAAAGTAAAGCTTGTGAAAAATAAGCTTGAAAACAATATACAAGTTTATTTATTATACATTATTTTGCTGAAGTTTTAATTTATAATGAAAATAATATTAATTTTATTTGAGACTATTTTATAGTATATTAATGAACATGGTGTATAATTATAAAATAGTGAAAATAAATTTTAGAGTATACATTTTGTGTTCATCTATTTATACAGATTTTTTTTTCATGATAATAAAAATTGACCCCCTCGACCCTGGAATCCTGGATCCGCCCCTGTTTGTCTCAAAATGTTATTGAAATAAATTAACCAGATTATTTTTTAAATTTATGTAAATTGACTGGTCAAGGTACTAAGAAATTTTGCAATCATTTATTTTGACAGTTTATTTGATTTCGTCATGGGAACAAATCACGAGGGAGTGGAATGGAATATAACAGCACCCGTTTTAGTTGATATTCTTCCCAATTCAAAGTTCCAAGTACTCTCATATATTCCTAAAGATCTGCAAAAGAAGCCTCCGACGCCGTTTGATGACACGGGCATTAGTCTCGTATACCTCCCGCGTAAAAAATTCGTCGCTATAAAGCGGTTTGGTGGGACGATTAGAGATGGGTTAATTGTCGAGCAATTGGCGTCATTGAAGAAAAGCTTGAAGGGTACACAATGGCAATCTGCATCGGCATCTATCAACTATAGCGCTGCTGCTTTTAATCCACCTTGGGAATTAACTGATCGAGTCAATGAAATTATGTTGTGGTTTGATTAGAATTTATTATAGTTCAATTTTTTTTTTCTTTTTTTGTCAAGAGAAGATATATGTACGGCTTAAGTATTGCTAATGAATAAATATTGAAATGGAAAACTTTTAGCCTAAAATTCTTCATAAATGGATTTTAAATTTCATAATGAATTAGAAACTTTATTAGTACATCGTCAAATTGAAAAGTTAATTTTGGTAATATATGAATTCGCCATTGAACTGCGATATGTAACTGCAGTGATCATAAAATTGTTTTGCTTTCATTTTGACAATTGCTTTGTATTTACAAGTCGTGATCAAGGTTCAATATCAAACAATAATATTCGAGATGACCTTAAATTTGATATTAAAAAAAAAGTTTGTTTGAGCATTACTAATTATACATATCAAATAAACATTAAACAAATTTTTTAATTTCATAGCTTCTGAAGAACCGATAGGCTAAAAAAAAAAAAATACATAAAGTATCAATATATTTGAGCTTTACTCATGTTCGGCTAGATTAAATTTCGAACACTTTGATTATTTTAAAACACAACTACATTTATCATAATATTATGCCATTAAGAAAATAAAAGAAAAAACTTGATATGTAAACTAATTTTCATCACTACACACACATTTTCTCATAATTTTTGTTGTATCCGTACTTCTTTTTCCAACTTCATAGAGTTTTTGTCATCGTTTTTTTCTTTTTTTGTAGCTTCTTATTGTAAGTAATATTTATTTTCTTTTTCTTTTCTTTTCATTCAGTATAATCAAGAAGATGAATATTGTCAAAAATGGTTTCTAATAAAAAAATTGGAGATTCTTCCAAACTTAAAAGTATAAAATGAAAATACATTCAGTTATTCTATCTCTCAAATTACATTTTCAGAGAGTGAGTGGCCAAAAGAATAGAATATATTCTATCTCTCAAATTAATATTTTCAGATTTAATGATTTTAGAGAGAGAAAAAAATCTTTGACTAAGATGGCCAAGTTAATGATATGATTTTTTTTTAGGGAGCCGAATTAAAGAATTAGAAAAGTAAAATGTTTTAGCAGTAATAATTATCACCATCGCCCTATTGAATAGCATATTAGCTTTTTTTTTCTTTCTAAATTTTGATTTCTGAATAGTTAATGAATCTATTGTTTTAATAAATGCCAATTCTATAATTAAAGTAAATTTGGATAAAAATTAAAAATAAACTAAAAGCAGACGATTCTCCTAAAATTATAGGCGTGACATCAATTCTATGTCTAAAGTATTAAATATAAATATAGCATTTTGCCCCTTCTGTCAATAGTTCATTCTAATATGTTAACTTTTATCAATTTTTTATGAAGTCCCTTAATATGTTATATTTGTAATTTATTTTATCGAGGTTACAATGATAATATTTTATTCTTCATACCGTTTAGTTTCATTTAAATTTTTTTATTGTAACATATATACCGGAGGCCGGATATACTAGTCTTTTCATGTAGTAAATATATTTGTTAATATTTTATAAAAACTCATAGTTATTTACTTTAGTGTGATGAAAAAAATTTGAAATGTTAAAGTACACGATCACAATTAATTGTTAAAATTAGGGTGGAAAAAAATCTAAATTATTAATTTAGTTTGTCTCGACTGATTGATTTGTTTCACGATACATACATATAATTATTTGTTACAATTCTTTTTTTGAGAATTATTATTAGTTATAATTCATTATGGTTAAAAAAACTCAGATGCATAAATATAATTACTCTCATTGAGATTATTAGTCACTATTATGATGATTATGTTTTTTAACCTATACTTTAAAATAATTAAGTACTATAATTTATTATTGGAAATTGTTCATTAGTATTTTTTTTTTCTCTAGTACTCCCTCTTCTCTTTAATTTGTGCTCTATTTTATTTTTGGGATATCCAAAAACAACACTCTCTTCCCTTAAATAAAATTATTTCTCTCAAAAACACCATCTTACTTAAAGTAATGATTTAATATCTTTAACTCTCACCGCTACTTTTAATAATATTAATTTTTTTTTGGTCTGAAAAGGGAAAGAAAAAAACTACACTAAAAAGTCTTTAACAACATTAATGTGAAAACACCTAAAGCTCTCACCTTTTCAATTCTCATCTAAAACTCGGTATTAAAATTCAAGGTAGAGAAAAAAAAAATTAGAGAGAGAGCAGAGGAAATATTTAATTGCAACTCGAGGATTTACTCAATGTTATTGTTTTTCTTTTGTTTGCTTCACATGCTCTTATTTAACTAATTAATGACATAATTAAAATTATTATTCATTTAAATATATAATAGTTGAATATCGGTTCTTGACTTTTTTTATTTTATATTGGATGTTTCTTTAACAATAAACTTGTCTACTTATAACTAAGATTAATAGATATAACCACACCAAAATTATAATTATTATATTTTATTAACCTGCTATAATATTTATCATAATACTATGTACATAAATATTTTAATAAATAAATTTGAGGGGTTAAATATTGTACTTTCATTCATATTTGTGTTCACCATTGGAGCTTGAAGGCAAAAATTTCCGGCGGGGGCTTATCTCTTTGGAGGATTCGTTTTTTTATCTCTCTCCCCCATGTGTATACATACATAGTTACATACAACACCCACTGAAATTCAAAGCAAATGTTGTTGTGATGTATTCCGCTCTTACTTCAACCATTTCAAATCCATTCCTCTTCAATTTCCCTTTTCATCCCAAAACTAAAACCCCTCGCTCCACCACAAATTCCACATTCCCTCTTCCGATTCCGCCGTCTTCAGCTGCGCTACGGATTGTTCAGTGCTCTACCGTCGGCAATAATAGAGTTAAAATAATTAATAATAGACAACCTCAAGCCCTAACTTCCAGTGATGTTGAAAAAGACGTACTCGCCATTGCCAAGCCAATTGCTGTTGCATTGTTGTATGTTGTTATTGGATTTCTCTGTCCGGTTCTAGGGTTTCGGAAACCTGCATTTGCTGCTGTTGCCGCGGCTGATTTAGTTCAAAGCCCGGTCAATGAGGAAAACGGTCATGAGTACTCGCATTGTACGCGAAGGTTACTTGGAGTTGCTTCGCAGCTGGTTAAGATAATTGAGGAGGCGAGGAATTTTGTAAGGGAGGATTATACTGCGAAAGTTGAGGATGGGTTAAAGGAAGTGAAAATGAGTAAAAAGGCATTGCAGGAAGAGATACTGGATGGTTTTTATGCGGAGCTGAGGCCTTTGAAGGAGGAAAAAGATGAGCTTATGGACCGTTCCGAGGAAATTGTGAAGAAAGTGTATAAAGCAAAGAGGGAGGAACAGAGTTTGATGAGGAAAACAAAGGGTGGGGGAGATAAGATTGAGACGTTGAGAAGGGAAAGGAGGAGTTTGGAGAAAGAGTATAATGACATGTGGGAGAGAATTGAAGAGATTGAAGATATGATTGCGAGGAAAGAAACCATGGCGTTAAGCATTGGTGTGAGGGAGCTTTTATCTATTGAGATAGAGTG
Organism: Penstemon barbatus; assembly: GCA_003313485.2. Taxonomy (NCBI): domain Eukaryota; kingdom Viridiplantae; phylum Streptophyta; class Magnoliopsida; order Lamiales; family Plantaginaceae; genus Penstemon; species Penstemon barbatus. The sequence goes on from CM064881.1 coordinate 23,702,814, forward strand.
TGAGGCTTTGGTCGAGGGGTTCTTAAAGGAAATGAGGAGTCATAACACCCAAGGGTAAATAAACGAATTGCATTTGTATTCTCCCTTCTCATTTGGCAATCAGGCAATTCATTAAGCAATATCAAAGTAAAGCGTGCTCTGTAATCATTGGAATATGAAACCTTTATTCTTAAATTATATACATACACATACATACATACATATAATACGAATGTCCATAAAAGAAAAGAAAAAAACCTGTGGATGTTCCAATGATTTGGATTATGTAATATGACAATTATATCATGAAGAAATTTTCTTTTTTGGATGTGGGATGTTCACATACAATTTTTCTCTTCAATAAGTTACCGTTAACGACACAAATTACGTAATGTAGTATAATTTTTCAGTTTTTTTGGTCTTGAATATGTCTAACATGTCTTGCAAATTAGTTGTGAGTGATTTTAGGTTTATTGAAGTTTCTATTTTCATTTTGTACCTTCTTTGTGAGATTCTGCACTTCAAGTTGCTCATTCCTTCAGTTTTGAGTTCCACATATGTTCAATTGTTGCTGTATGTCAAACGATATCTGTTATTTCTTGCTAGGATATGATCCACTTTTACTGCTTATGCTGCATTTGTCTTTTGTTCTCACAGTCACGCAGAAGCCCCTGTCACTAAACTTTCTAAAGGTGAGATTCAGAAAGAACTGCAACAAGCACATAGGCAGTTGCAGGAGCAGATAATTTTACCCAGTGTTTTGGTAAGTGAGGCTACAGGATCTCTCTCTAATCCAGATTCAACTGCTTTTGCTCGTCCGATACAACAAGCTCTTAGGGATTCAAGAGAGATGCAAAAGAACCTGGAGGCTCGCATTAGAAAGACTATGAAGAAATATGGTGATGAAAGACGTTTTGTTGAGATCACTCCACAAGATGAGGTCGTCAAAGGTTTTCCAGATATTGAATTGAAATGGATGTTTGGAAGGAAGGAGGTAGTTATTCCAAAGGCTGTGCGCACCCATTTATTTGGTGGTTGGAAGAAATGGCGAGAGGATGTTAAGATGGACCTTAAAAGAAGTTTTCTGGAAAATTCTGAACTAGGTAGAAAGTATGTGGCTGAGAGACAGGTAAATTTTGCAAGAAATCCTATTTTAGTAATTTTGACATTTATATGCACTTAGAATGCATCTACTAAAGCATGGACCATAGATACATCATATTGTGTTTGAAGACCAATTATTTCCACTAGCTCCTACACACATGTTTTGCAATCAAGGTGTTTTCATATTCTAAATTTCTAATTTCATAAGGATCATGACCTATGATCTTAAGTGCTGCTAACATAGTGAACTTTTGGATGAGAGTGCAAGGGGATTTTTAGTGAGATGGGAAGGTTATCATTATTTTGCGTCCATTCATGTTGAAGTACTATGTGGATAAGAGATCTTATTAGACTTCTTTATTCCTTTTAATGTGTCTGCTAAACAACTACTCCTTGAGCCTTGAGGCATCTGTTTAGTAGCATCTTTTGGTTTGGAAGTACAGAGGATTACATGCAGTTTAGGAACTTGAAAGTGATCAGTCATGCGTTTCTATCTTTTAGCAGGTCTTCAAATAATGAACTCTTTCTTTAAGATTACAAAAGGTGAGGTGCACAGAAATGAGTGATTGATGATACATTGTCTTTGGTGGCTACTTAATGATCCCATAGGCCATACTAGTTTAATGGAGCATTTTTTTCTTCATTTTTTTTTACCAATGGTGTTATTTAAATGATACAGCTGAAACACTAGTTACTTTACTGTCTCTGTTACTTCTTTTTTATTGTAGAACTTCAAGGTCAAGATGGGGCTGTTTTACCAGCTGGCAAATAACTTCTTTTCTTATCTATTCAAGTGTTTCCATTTCTTCTCCTAATTTTATTTTATGGATAATCAAGAGCCATTTCATGAAGTTATTTCTTTAGTCTCTATTACTCAATAAGATATAAAAGACTGCTTTATTAGAAGAGCATTGGCCTCATAAAATCATGGGTTTAATTTTTGTTCTATATATCTTTATTACTTCCCTTTCTCCGTGTCTGTAGGGAGTATCAAGGCAATTACTTCTAAACTGTGAACATATTTTCTATCTTGTTTCATTTCCTTACAAAATTTAGCGGTTCTAGATAGATATAGACTTACTTTGAAGTCACATTCTAATTGCCAGCCCTTTGGTTTATTGGAAACAAAAAATCTATGATTTCAGTTTTTCTTGCCTCGAGTTGTCGAATCCTTTTTCCTGTTTTGATGAATCATTTCCTAACAAGAAATTGGGACAAAAACTAAATACATAAAAACCAGTTCGTTGTTGCACAATAGACCTAAAATAGTTAAATAATATTCAAGGAACTTCTAAGTTGAATAAAACTTATTTCTAGTCAACTTTCTAGTCTTTCTAATTTTGTATTGTTGAATCAGTTGAAACGATCTTTTTTTACCTTATCATATTTTCTCCTATTCAAAGTGACATTCTAGTCTGTTCTTCCTATAGTAAGGAAGATACTTCAGAGTACTCATCATCCTATTTTGTTTGAGGGGCAGCCAGTTGGTTTTTCTAACTGACTTACTGAACTTCGAATGTGGTTGGCATTTAAATTCTTGAGAGTGAGGAAGATGGAGGGAGGAAGAATACCTTGAATATCAAGTTAATCTATTTTTGCATCACTGCATGGGTGATGGATTGGGTTGGTTGATAGTTATGGTATTGGAGTTAATCTCTCTGCAAAATCATAGTAAAAAAAATGTGGAAGTCTACACGATTCTGATTTAACTGCTTAAGAATATCTACTTTCTTTGGCCGTAACGATATCTGCATTTTCTTTGCTCCTTTCATACTGACTTGAGAATTGTCAATTATAGGAACGTATTCTTTTGGATCGGGATAGAGTGGCATCAAGGGCCTGGTATAATGAACAAAGGAGCAGGTGGGAATTGGATCCAATAGCTGTTCCTTATGCTGTATCCAAGAAACTCGTGGAGAATGCTCGAATAAGGCATGATTGGTCTGCAATGTTTATCACATTTAAAGGGAATGATAAGGAATATTATGTGGACATCAGAGTAGGGTGCTTTCGTCTTGCTTTCTTTTTTCTGAGTTTATCTTTCTGTAAATTTCATGTGATGTTATTCGGTTTGCAGGAATTTGAGGTTCTGTTTGAGGATTTTGGAGGATTTGATGCACTTTATTTGAGAATGATTGCGGCTGGCATCCCAACTGCAGTTCAGCTAATGTGGATTCCATTTTCAGAGCTAGATATCAGTCAACAGTTTCTCTTAATAACGACACTGTGTCGTCAATGCATTACTGGGTTGTGGAGTAGTAGCATTGTTTCACAGGCAAAAAGTTTGAGCCTCGAAAGAATAAAAAACATTAACGATGATATAATGATGATGATTGGTTTCCCAGTGTTGGAGTTCATTATCCCCTATCAGGTAACTGGTTTGTGTTGCTCGATGTGGTAATTCGAGTTCTGAGCTCCAACTTCCAGTATTTTCATTATCTTTATCATTTCTCTTTACATTTCCCCATGTTGCACTTTGCTTTATGAAATTTCTGTGTGCAATATATTGATTTTTTCCATACAGGTGAGGATGCAGTTAGGCATGGCTTGGCCAGAGTATTCTGATGTATCTGTCGGCTCAACTTGGTATCTGCAATGGCAGTCTGAGGCTGAAATAAATTTTAGATCAAGAAAAACAGATGAATTCCGATGGTACTTATGGTTTTTAATAAGAACTACAATATATGGATATTTGTTGTTTCATGTATTTCGATTTATGAAGAGGAAGATTCCAAGAGTCCTTGGTTTTGGGCCTGTGAGAAGAGATCCCAACTTCAGAAAGTTGCGGAGATTGGTAAAATTTCTTTCCTGCTAATGATCTAACAGTTATATGTAGCTGCAGATAACAATTAGTAGTGTTCACTAGTTATTTATATTGAATTAATGATATATAACTCTTCTCAACCTCTCGTTTCCCTTCTCACCGTGATTTTATGTCAGATGAACAATTAAACATAATGTTTGTAGGACCATAAACTATCAACCCCAATTGTACAAAATGAATCTCATGTTCTAGTTGTTGAGGCAACAATTCTCGTCTGACTTAAATTTCTTAATGTTTCTAATTTACTATGGTTTAGAATAGATTTGCAAATTCATTTCTTTATTCGGTTAGTTTCGCTTCACATTCTTCCATTTGTTTAATACTGTCTAGCTTCGTGCTTGTGTTTGACCAAAATTCTGCGGTAAGTTTCTCCTAAAATTTGTAGCTGTTGGTTCTTGGGGACGGGCCCTGTGAGTGATATAAGTTTCTGAACCATTATGCTATTGTAGTATGAGAGCGGACTTTTCTTCTGCATCAAGGGCAGTATGCATATAGTTAGAAGTGTTCTGGAAAGTCCGATTTTTTTTTTGGGAAAAAGGAAATAATTAACTAAAGGTGGGTTACAACGTAATTGAATTGTGTATGAACTGGATCATGCCTAGGTCTGCTCTCTATGTTGACATCTACTTTGTTCGATCATGCTATAAAGTTTTGGTAAAATGTGAGTTAATATTTTCCACGCTGTAATAATCATGCCATTCATCATGACAGAGAATTATACTCCTATGGCATGTTTGATGTGCAATGACTGTTCTCGAATGACCTTTCCGTCTCTTTCCTTTTCACCTCATTGTTTGGTGATTAAAATGAAGCTGATATTTACTCTAGAGTACGCCTATCTTTTAGGAAAAGATATGGATAACGTAATGCAACCTAATGAAGGCCCATGCCAAGCAGAACTTAATATAAATTCATTTTTCTGTTGTTTAGTACACTCATTTGGACTTGCAGATGTGACACATTACACAACAACATTACTGAAAATATAAGAAAAAAAGTTGGACTTGGATATACTGCATTATATTATTATAATGTATAAAAATGGTTTTATATTTATATTTTTAGTGCATCATAGTGGAAGACAAATATTCTTTCATTGCTCTGCAGTAATTGCACTTGATCGAAAATCGACACTACCTTACATTTCGACCTCAATTTATGTTTGTAGCCAAACACTTAAATTATATAGAGCATTTGCTTGTGAAATTTCATGAATAGGCTTTCTTGGAACGGTCATTGCCTTATGGATGTGTCATTAGTGTTATCTTGTTACAGATATTCTTTCTATGCCCTAAACATATCTTATCTATCATTTAATTTATTTAACTTAATTATAAACTTGGACAACCTCCCTTGATACCATGAGATGCTGCCATTTTACTAACTGAACTAGTATAAGTAGTATTTTAGATGGGAGCTGGCTTGGCCACATATCTTAGGTTAGGGCTATTTATTTCGCAGTCATTTTATGTTGATACTCTTCTATTTAATTATTCAAATCAAACTATTGACCAGATATATATACTGTCTTTTAAAATAATTTGCAGAAAGCTTATTTTAGATTTAGGATGAAGAGAATAAAGCGTAAGAAAAAAGATGGCGTGGATCCAATAAGCACAGCTTTTGATCATATGAAGGTTCTCTCAGTGCAAAGTTTATCTCATAATTTTCAGGCTATCTTCTCAATTTTCTAAATCTTTTTTCCTTATTACTTGTCTCAGAGGATTAAAAATCCTCCTATACGGCTGAAAGATTTTGCCAGTGTTGAATCTATGATGGAAGAAATCAAAGAAGTTGTGGCATTTCTACAAAATCGTCATGCTTTCCAAGAAATGGGAGCTCGTGCACCTCGGGTATGAGGAGTGTTGTTGTCAGTTGTCACTGCTATAGTAACCTTGTATGGCTGTACATAACTATATATACCAAATTCGACAGATGTGTTATCCTTAATGAATGGTTCTTAACATCATGTTCCTCTCCACATGGATGTGTAAGTGTACGAATTTTGCATCTGAATTTATGCTCATGCATCACAGGGTGTTCTCATTGTGGGCGAGAGAGGAACAGGGAAAACATCCCTCGCACTGGCCATAGCAGCAGAAGCAAAGGTCCCTGTGGTTGAGGTTAAAGCCCAGCAGCTTGAAGCTGGTCTTTGGGTGGGGCAAAGTGCATCAAATGTTAGAGAATTGTTTCAAACAGCACGAGATCTGGTTGCTCCTTTCTTCCTATTTTATTTTGCCTCTGTTTATATCGTCCATAAATATATTATAGTAAGGTTTGCGAGATATCTTGCGTCATCATAAATTTTCAGGTGATTCATAGACTTCTATATTATATTTCAATGTTAATTAAGCTAGGAAAATTGCGCTGTCTATGATAAATGTGAAATTAATGGAATTACTGGTCCAAGTTACCATTTTAATCTGGTGACTGCCTCAAATCTTTCTTGACTTTGTTCACCTATTTTTAGACTTAAGTGGGACCATTTTATATCTACATGACACGTTTGCACCAATCATATTTTCATCAGATTACAAAGTCGATTGCAGATTGATCTGCTTGTAATTTTTTACTTGGGCTACTTCATAACTTTCAGGCGTCCAAGTTATACTTTTGTATTAAAGAAAGTATATAGATTCTAGTGGATGGTGCTTAACTGTAGCAGTGCGTGAAGGAGGCTTCTTCCGAAGAAGTTACTTTTAATCAAACTAGATCCAAAATTTTCAAGAAATTGCATCGATGTGATGTATAGAAGTCCTCTTGTTTTTTTTTACATGAAAATTCTGCTTATCTATACTGTATGTTCCTTTCTCTCTTTGTTATAACATTTCTTCTTTCCAGGCGTAATGAACCAGTTCTCTTCAATTACCCGATATTTTTTGTGAGCATGTGTTTGACCATTAATCTTTTATTAAATTGTCATTTTTCTAGGCTCCTGTCATTATTCTAGTTGAAGATTTTGACCTTTTTGCTGGCGTCCGTGGAAAGTTCATTCACACCAAAAAGCAGGATCATGAGGCTTTCATCAATCAACTCCTTGTGGAACTTGACGGGTAGTTCTTTTCTGCTTTCTATTAGTTCTGCAACACATTATCCACTGAGTAGCCTTGAGATATTTCAGGCTGTGGGCCTTCTCTGCATAACTTGAGTATTGATCTTGTGCTGTGATTTCCTGCCTGTTTGCCTAGTGTCTTAAAATTAAGACTATGTTTCTTCTGTATATTTATTAATATAATATGCTTTATATTTACTCTTCTTCAAAAAAAGTATACTTGCCAATCAATTTTACAAATCATGATAGTTGAGAGAGAACGAAAGATTATAACGTACTTCTACCGAATGGCAATTACACGTATGTCAATTTCAACTCCGCTATAATATTTCTAAATCCTTCCTGTTATGCATTTGTTATATTCTTTCTAGGTTTGAGAAACAAGATGGGGTGGTTTTGATGGCTACCACTCGAAATCTCAAACAAATTGATGAGGCATTGCAGCGTCCCGGTAGGATGGATAGAATATTTCATCTTCAACGGCCAACCCAAGCAGAGAGAGAGAAAATCCTTCATATTGCTGCAAAAGAAACAATGGATGAGGATCTCATTGACTTTGTGGATTGGAGAAAGGTAATTAAAATTGCTTCTGGCCAGGACTTTTTTATTCGTATATTTAGTGTCACCAAAATTGCATTTTCATCCCCACGGGACTTGACACTCAACATTTTTTTAGTCCTGCTATTTAAATATAGTGCTTTTGGTGTCAAATCTTCTTAAAAAATTTGCACGTCCTTCCGCTCATCAAAATATTGCACCTTTGGTGCCCATTTTTTCTTTTCTTTTGTTTTTTTGGGGAGGGGGGGATGTGCAAACAAGTAAAAGTTGGGACAAAAAGTGCCTTTCCTAAAGTGCGTGATTAAAAGTGCTTAGTGTCCTTACATGTGGGACTAAAATGCTTTTAACCATTTAATGTCAAAGCAAATGGAAGTTTACATATTATTCTTATGTTGTCAAAACTCAAAACTTGTCTATTTATAACAAGTTCAGCTGAAAATATTGAAATAGTTGCTTCTCTGGCGATTCCAAATCTAGGAAAAAATTTGTTATGCTTTCTCTCTTACCTGTGAAGATTTTCTTGATCTCTTATTTTTTCCAACTTTCACCACCTTTCCTAAATCCTAATGAATTTTCACTCCCCAATTCTTTGGAGCTTCTCCTCTTAAGTTAACCCTTAGCTGTCAAGCTCAGTAGCTGGTAATTTAACTCAACTCATGGGATTCACAGTTAGGTGGAGTTCAATGAGTACATCAGTACCTTAACCCACCTGATAAGAAAAAATGATTGTGATTCTGGTTTTAAAGATGGTAATATGAGGTCATCTGTTGCTATCTCTCATTTTAGTTTCTTTCAACTTTTGTGATGTTGTACTTCAAGTAAGATTGAAGTGACCTTGGTCTCTTCATGCATTTCTTCATGTTTAATTTAATCTGGTGAAGATTTTATGTTTTATCTCATGAATATTTGCAGATGTTTTACATGTTCATATTTAAGCAGGAGGTGAAGTTGATTTTTTTTGCTTCTAGTTTTGAGCTTCTCTCGTCGTGAATCAGTGGTAGATATTTTCTAGTGTTAAGGGTCGATGTACTTTAGTTTTCTGGAAATTATTGTGACTTTTTAATTAAGTCTTTTAAAAGAATAGGTCATTTCGTTAAGTGGCGACGATGTTTAAATTCTTTAAAAAACAATTTTGAACATCAATCGATTTGACAAGCTGATGAGCAGATGTTATATCTAAACCTGCAGGTTGCTGAAAAAACTGCTCTCCTTCGTCCAATAGAATTAAAACTTGTGCCCTTGTCACTGGAAGGTAGTGCCTTCAGAAGAAAGTTTGTTGACACGGATGAACTTATGAGCTACTGCAGTTGGTTTGCAGTAAGAACTAATCCCCTCATCCTAACCATTGGCTGATCCAGTTCAATATTGTTTTGCACATTCGTTGTTATCTTGTTGGTTCCATTAATTTAGATAATACATTTTGTTATATAATTACAGTTTCTTGCTCCTTGACTTTGGGGAATATCTCAAAGTTCACTCTCTTCTTAGCTCTTTTGTGATAATTGTTAAAGATTGATACAGTGAACGAGTCTATAGAATGTGTTTTTCTAGTTTTCTTTTTGTCCACAGTGAATTACCTTGCTCATAATTCATCTTCTATTTTGCTAGAACAGAGAAAGCCACAATGCAAAAATGTTTAAAAGATGCAACTTAAGATAGAGAAGTTCTTTCCCTTCTTATCCTGACAAATTTCAAAATGCTTGCACCTCTTGATAGGTGCATGAAACATGTTAGCAACGGTGGGGTTGCAGCTTCACCACAATTTTCTTTGTCCTTTCCGGTCATATCGACGCTACCCCGCCTTGAGTGGCTAAATTATCTTTATCCTTAAAGTACTGTGTCACCTTATCCAATGTGAGTTTTTTGCATTCCTTGATTTATGAGAGTTCTTAGAAAATCAACCATTTCTGATGGCGGAGAAAGGGAGATGTGTATGTCTTCTTTAAGAGGAGTGTTCACTATTTGTTAGGTGATATGACTGTGTTGTCAGAAATCAAATTATTATTGTAGGAGTTGGTGAAGATGGATTTATGTGGGAGTCTGATGTTACAGCTATATTGTTTAATCATGTTTGACTATGCGCTGTATCTATGTGGCTAGTGTTTCCATTTGTATCGATGGGCTGTGAGCAATGTCTTTAGTGTTGCTTGACACATAATGAAGATATTGTGGAAATGTTTGTTGCTTTGTTTCCAAAGTTTCGTGATACAATATATACAAGTACATAATACATATATTTGAATTTTAATATATAAGGACTTTAAGAGAGGATTAATAGGTAGCACTGCCCCCTATTATAGAAGGGTGAAGGAATTCCTCTTGTGGACTCTCTGTGAGTGTCTATTTCCTTACCAACCTAATTAACCCCGCTCCTGCTATCCCTGCTTTTATCCTTGGTGGAAGGCCTGTTTCACATCCATGCAACTCCCTAACTTAGTCAATAGAGTACTCATCCGGATATCGAACTAACTTTGTCTGCCAAGCTCCCAAAAATTTATCATAGGGTTTCCTTTAGCTCAGTCTTTCTAGTTTTGAGAATGGTCGTGCATTTTGTAAAAAGGTGGCTAATCTACGAGACTACACATACATACATATATGTACATGTATATACATACATACATACATACATACATACATACATACATACATACATACATACATACATATGTGTGTGTGTGTGTGTGTGTGTGTGTGTGTGTGCATACATACATACATACATACATATATATATATATATATATATATATATATATATATATGTATGTATGTATGTATGTATGTATGTATATACATATGTATGTATGTATGTATGTATATATATATCTGCGTGTGTTTGTGTGTAATTAATACATCAAACTAATATCATGGATTTATCTGCCAGAGTGTAGATAAATATTCATGAGAAGTGTAATGACTTCTTGACTGACAATTTTGCAATTGCTTGCAAAAGAAGATTTATCATTAGATATGGTGTAAACAGTATTATATTATGGAAATGAAATTTTTTTTCTTTAGAAATTGGCAAACATAAGAAAAGGACATTCACTTTTATGAGCATATAGCTTCTGCTTTCTTTTGCATTCTATGATTGGCTTAATAGGCAGAGACTTGTTAAGTTTCTATATATGTGCATCTTAATCTATATTGCTATTTGCAGACTTTCAGTGGCATAGTCCCTATGTGGATGAGGAAAACCAAAATTTCGAAGAAATTAAGCAAGATGCTCGTGAATCATCTTGGCCTGACATTGACAAAAGAGGATTTACAAGATGTTGTTGACCTGATGGAACCATATGGTCAAATAAGTAATGGAATAGAATATCTGAGTCCACCTCTTGATGTAAGTTATCTTTTTTAATATATCAATTATTGTTCGCCAAATTGATTGAATCTTTGGTTGAAGTTAGTTGACAGGGGCAGGGTAGGATAATTCTTCCGCCTGTTTCTGGTACATGAAATTCAAGTGGTCTAATAGCCTACATGAATATCCATGTCTTTTTTTAAAAAGCTTGACCTAACAATTTCTCTTGTATATTGATCCTTAATAAGTTTGTGTTTCTCATGGGAATTCCACAATGAATCTGCCCATGTAGTAATCTGTATTACGAAATTGTTTGTCAAGTGATCAAAGGCTGATTTGCACGTGAACATCTTCGAGGAATTACACATCCAAATTCTTCTATCTTCTTTCAAACTGCTCACTAGTATATTCTCCAATATATTGACTAGATTCATCAATTCTTGAGGTTCAATCTCACTCAGGTTTCGTCTGTGAAATGGAAATTCCAGTTTATACCTGTTGATTCTTCTCAATACTCCACAAAATCCTCTATGCGTCCATCTCCTTTTGTTGAGATTCTTGCTAACAAGGGGAACTGGGATTCTAAAAATAGACCCCTGCCCAGATCTATTTCCAAAAGCAGATTTTTTTTTCCCATTCCTGACCTAGAACTTAACCAAATTGATATAGGTTCTATGAAGGGCTGAGATTTCATTCCAGGGAAACCTTGATGATTTGTTGACTCCGCCATTCGAATCCCAGCCGTTAGCCATCAATACATACTTCTAATGGTTCTATGCCACAACGTTTCTTTTCGAAAGGAAATGTCCATAACCATTTCATAAGAAGGCTTTTCTTTCTTTCAAATTCCCAATACCAAATCCACCTTTGTTTTTGGGTCTAGATATAATTCCCCAAGAAATTAAATGGTCTCCTCCTATCAGATCTCCACCTTCCACAAAAGAAATCCCTTTACATTTTTTCTTAACTTTCCACGACCGAAACAGAGGCTTTAAACGTAGACAGGTAATAAGTAGGCAGCGATGACAGAACCTATTGAATTAAAGTCAATTTTTCCCCGCTAGATAAATATGCATTCTTCCAGCTTTATAGTCGTTTTCTCACCTTATTAACCACCGGCTCCCAAAATAAAGATCTTCTTGGATTATCTCCCAATGGTAAAACCATAATATTTCAAAGGCCATGATCCCATTAGAAGCTTCCCGGTGAATCCACTCCTACTCTATACTCTTTTAATCGCGTAAACAGTACTTTTGAGATCATATTGTAAAGACAAGTGACGAGACTGATGGACGATATTCTATCACTATGCAAGGGTTGACCTTCTTAGGAAATAGGCAAAATACTTTTCGTTGGTAATTTCGTGACGATCCCATTTTGTTGAAATTCTTTGAAAACTTTTACAACGTCACTTTTCACCAAAACCCAATTCTCTTGGAAGACCGCCATAGTGAATCCATCTGGTCCTGGGGCTTTATCTCCACCACAATCGAAAACGGCTTTCTTAATTTCTTGTTCCTCGAATGGTCTTTCTATCTAACTACTGATTTCAGGCGAGATCGGTTTCCAATACAATCCTGTCACAATCGAAAATTCTAAGTTAGTGTTTCTCAGTGCAGTAACAAGGGATTCCCTTATAAATTCCTTTTAACTGTTCACACACGATTTGTCAGGGCAGGATTTTTATCCCCAAAGCTAATGATACTATCTCTTGATCATTGGGTGTTCGTTATAATTTCCCATATGGTAAAAACTCTTTATCTCTATTTTTCCCCAAAATTTTGGATAACTGTAATATTCTGAAATTTTTCCAGAACAGATTCTCAAATTTCTGCATATTCACCCCTCATAATTTCCTCTATTTTTAGTCTTCAGATAGAATCCTTTCTAGATTTTCAATGGTAGTTTAAAGAACTAACTGGCTAATTATACTCCTAGCTTGCACGAATATATACACGTGATTCATGCATGTTCTTTGCTTCTTCCTGGAAAACTATTCTGACCTTGAGTTATATATTATGTCTTGGTAATGCTTTCCACTTAATCTCTTCTGATTTTCAGGCAAGTAAATAATTTCTAGCATCATTATGAATTCTTTTTGGGACCATTATACTTTAAATTATGATTTTTACCAAGCCTTTTGTGATTAGTTTCCTGTCTTCCTACCTCCAATGGTCCAATCTACTTCTCAAATTACTTCCGCCCTGTCACATGGTGTTTAATTCTTTCACTTAATTTTGTAGACCCTCAAGCTACTGAAAATTATGTTTTTCAAAATGATAATCTTGTACTGAAGCTAAAAAGTTGAACAAAACTTTTGTAGGAGCCTATTAAGTGGCAACAATGTTTTTGAATCTTATTTTGAAACATTTAATTGTAACAACCATTTACCATATCTGGCAAAATAAAAATGATAGGTTTGAAATGGATGCCTATAAAGATGCTCTATCTGTAGGAAATCAGACTCTTGATTTAGCAAGACTCAGAATTATGAGAGTGAAGTGTATTCTTATCTCGTAAGGCGATAGGTGGCTGTATAGTGACTGGAAATTAATTTATGACTTGGTTTCATAATTGCTCTAGACAAGTGATATACCACTTTGAATTGTTATGTGACCTATGTGCTCAAAACTCTGAGTTGTAAGTGGTATGATATGTTTTGCTCTGTCATGTGCTGTTATGAGTGTAGAGGTGGAGTGTTTGTCTGTTATGCTTTGTGCAATGCATAGCTTTTTGTTGGATTATAGTTGGTTATAATTAAATCTCCCTTTCCAAAGACATTGAAGGATATACAGTAATTTAGTGTTATTAATTGAGGTTGAGCAGGTATGATAATATTTATGAGTGAATCAATCTAACATGTACTTAGCTGCTATTTATTTTAGTTACCTCATATTCAATATGGGACTGAAAGTTAGTTTAATCCTATGCAGTGGACTAGGGAAACAAAATATCCTCATGCGGTTTGGGCTTCAGGTCGTGGTCTCATGGCTCTTCTATTACCAAATTTCGATTCTGTTGATAATCTATGGCTTGAACCTACATCGTGGGAGGTATATCTTTTGTTTTTCATATTTTACTTAATACCCTCCACTTTCTTTCTTTTTAGAAAAAATCTAATAGCATAATTATCATGAAGTAACAAAAATCTAATGATACTATATAATCTATATATAACTGGATGTCAATTGCCATGCCATAAACTTTTTGGATTGCCTAATATATGGTATATTGGTATGCCATCCTTTAGAATGTTCCTCTAATAATCATGCTTTTATGTTTGAAAAAGCTACCTTAAAAGTAACTTCATGATGGTGCTTGGCGTTATTTGCTGATTGTGCTAGAGACAAAGGTTTGCACTTGCTTGTGAATCTATGCCACAAAAACAAGCTATGTGTCCTTGATTTTAGATGTACTACAGGGAACCAAATAAATGAAATCCAATATTTATTTTTTGGCTTTTGTCATATATTAGGGTGAGGCACAAGAAAATCATTTTTTTCATCACCTGCTGTTAACTTTGCTCAGGCCTTTTTTCTTTGTTCACCATCTCTCTCTGTGAATCTCGTGAGTGAAGCATTTCACCAGTTACATGAAGTTCTTGATTGATAGAAACTCTTCGGTTGATTAAAAATCTTTAGGCATTTTGTCTTGATAAATTAGCATGCATGGCGTCGAGGGAGTTTATCAGGTCCAGGTTTGGAACTTGTGGTTTCAATCTTCCTTCAATTGCTGTGATCGGACAGAAAAGAAAATTGGACACCTCAGTGTTGTTTCCAAACTAGACTCGCAATTAAGTTTCATTTTGAGCTTGACCTATAAGCTTTGATTAATATTTTGTGTATAATTAACTGCTGAATTTGCTTCTCCAAGAGTAACAAAGTTATTATGGCTACAAGTTGGAGTGTAGTAAATGAACTGCTGCAGTATTGCCATGTAAGTGTAGCGTTGGTGGTTAGTGCTGAGTTGGTCGGGCTCTTATTTTACTGTTAAATATTTCATCCTTCCCTTTAATTTTACTCCATTTATTTTTTGGCATATAGTTTTAGGTAAGAGTTAAAAAAGTGAAATCTTTGTTAAATATCTTTGAGTTTTTGCTCTTAAAAGTAGTAGTTAAGAATTAGTGGCGTCAAATCTTTACTTTATTTAAGAGTGTACTTTTGGAAAAATAATTCCATTTTAGGAAAGAGAGTCTTGTTTAGGGACATCCCAAAAAGGAAATGGGAGTAAGAATGTACTGACGGAGGGAGGGAGTTTGAAGAGTGGGGAGGGGGGAGGGGCTAGTTCATTATATGTTTGTCTCTTCCGGCGACCTTTGCCTTGGGATGATGAATGGACCTATATGGATGCATGATAAAAGTCAGAACAATAAAAATAGCTTAGAACTATGCATTCACTTTATTTAGGAAGCTCATGCATTTTCAGAAATCAGCAATTGAATTGTTGCATCCAGAATGGGAGCATCGACTTTTGTTTATGGTGTAGGATCTGGATTTATGCATCTGAGAATGAACAGAGACAATGTACATTGTGCTTAGATGCAATATAAAATAGTCAGGCATTACCATGCAAGGAGACCGGTAATATTTTTCATGTTAATGATCAATAAGCCATGACCACAATCACTCCCGAGAAGGGTATAATGCAGTCATCTAAAATGAGGTTGATTCTGTTGTGGGGTTTTTTCTTTATAATTATATAAGATAATTTCTACTTAATCTGAATGTTTATAATCAACTTCTATGTGCCTTTATGCTCTTTCAGAATACTATATTGGCTTTATCTGTATTCAGAAGGCATTCATTTTATTTAAAGATAGTATTCATATTTCATAAAGTTCGCTTCCAAACGTCTGTATTGTCTACCATTTTTACCTACATGATGATTCTGTTTAGTAAGTTAATGTCCCTAGAAACTATTGACCACTTATATAAATATTAAGTACTTCAGACAATAACTATAGCAATCTGGCTCTTCTAATTACCAGGGAATTGGATGCACCAAGATCACCAAAGCTAGGAATGAAGATTCAATGAATGGGAATGTTGAGACAAGAGCATATCTTGAAAAGAAACTTGTCTTCTGCTTTGGCTCTTATGTCGCATCCCAGCTCCTCCTTCCATTTGGGGAAGAAAATATTCTTTCTTCTTCAGAGTTGAAGGAAGCCCAAGAGGTTGTATTTGTGTTAATCTATTGTTTGTACCTTAGAGTGAATCCTTGTCTGATTTGAATTGGTCTTTGGGTGCAGATAGCTACTCGGATGGTTATTCAATATGGGTGGGGTCCTGATGATAGCACAACAATTTACCATCATGGAAATGCGGTATTCATTTTAAAATATATGCATTAACAAAAATTTTCAGTTATATCAAAGGCGTTGGTGGAAGAATCATTATATAAATAATCCTTGTGAATTTATTTAGTTCTTTAAAAGCAATTAATATGTGCTTTTTTGTTATTATGACCATTATAATGTTAATTATTGTTAAAAGCATTAGTGAAGTCAAGAACTAGAAAGATGTCTTCTAATTAGTTAATATCAGAAATTGAGACACACACACTACATTAAAGAAGGCTTGCCTTTTGAAATCCAAAAGTTATCTTCAAAAATTGATTAAGCGCGATCTTCTGGAAAATCAATAGGATGTGGTTCATAGGACTTATGTTTAGTTTATAAAGATTGTAGATGATTTGTTTGATGGAGTGTGTGGTCCATTGAATGTATAAGATGGTTATCCATGGACATTTGATACTATTTAAATCTCTTGTTAACCTTTATAAAATTGCTTTCTGTAATTTTATCCCTCTCCCAACTATGAATTCATCCTAGCTCCACCAACTGCGTCGATGTCTTGAACTGAGTTTGTAATAACAAGAGTGGTAGTTTTGCCACTCAAAGTGTCATACTCTTGTGCTCCTCCTTTTTACATCCAAATTTCTGATTTTCATCAATGGTGCCTTTTTTTTAATTCTTGTTGATGGCAAAGATTTTTTGGAGTTCTGGGATCAGCATGATTCTATAGGAAGACAAAAGATCAAGTTAAGATTCCAGTAGATCATAGGAAAAAAAACGAGAGGTTCAAGCAGATATACTATCATTCGAACCTTGTAACTTATTTTGTCTTAGAGTGCAGAAATTATCATTACATTAAACAAGAGTACTCGAGGTTTTGGGGAAACTCTAGTGCAATAAACCTAGGCAGACCGTTCCATTGCAACTAAGCACTATATGTCCGAAAAATTGTTTTATGATGCTTAAAGATGACACTGAATTTACCTGATAAATCTTTTATCTGTTTTTAGCATGTGACAAGTTGCTGTAACATGCTAAATTATTTTCATTTGCATGAAAACAGTGATAACCTTGAATTTCTCCTGGCAGTAAGTTTGTAAATTCAATTCACTTCCTTGAATATTCAAACTAATAGTTATATTTTCTCGTCATATGATGGGCACAGGTGACAGCTCTGAGTATGGGAGACAACTTTGAGTATGAGATGGCTGCTAAAGTTGAAAAAGTACGTTGCTTATTGTCCCCAAATAAGAAACTTATTTACTTCTGACCATCTTATGCTTTCTGACACACTTCATGTTTCTGGTATACCATGACAAAGTCCCCACCTAAGAGTATATTTACATTTAATTAATGTGAGAAATGTAAGCGTTCATCTCATTTAAATGCATGTGTTGTTCTAAAGTTAAGAGGGTATTGGAAGTTTAAATAATATTGTGTGGTTTCAAGCAGGGGGTAGTAAGTAGTAACTGCAATGCCTTACTTGATTGGATTGTCATATGGATCTGCTTTTAAAGATCACACACTGAATCTAGAAATCTAACCACTTAATTCAAATTTCGGCAGATCTTTAACTTAGCATACGAGAAGGCAAAATTGATGCTTCAGAAAAATTATCTAGTACTGGAGAAAATCGTGGAGGAACTGCTTGAGTATGAAATATTGACAGGAAAGGTATGTTTATTGATTTCACAAAAAATGGGAATCAACCGCTCATTTTACTCAAAATTAGTTACAGTTACATACAAAGGGTGATATTTATTTTTTATTTTATATTATGACTTATGAGACACTGATTAGCTAATACCCCGAGAACACTTATAATCTGCCTCTGTAGTGCCTTTTTTAGCATGGCCCTTTTTAGGCACCTTTTTGTTTAGGTAAAACGCTTGTCTACAAGGTTTGTCAACATGCCCTTTTGTTCTTGTTGAAGCACTAAATACTTGAATTTCATAAGGTCTAGGACCTTTTGAACCTTAGCAAGTGTGATGAGGGCCATATAGTCGAAATATCAATGTTCTATTTTGTTGAAAATCAAACTAATGTGGCCCAATGTTTGAGCAAATGGGATACTAAATCATTGGAGGCTAGCCTTAAAGTATGCCTTAACGTGAAGATGCCTCCGGCCCAGTCAAGGTTTAGGAAATTGGCTGTATGTTGATGCTCTATAATTGTAGGAATATAACTCTTTTTATGCGAGTTACTGTAAGTTGTGAGCTAGTGTAATAAAATTCATCAATATCAGGTATGTATTTATAGAGCTTCATCAAATTGGCAAGCTGAATAAACACATAATAAAGGTTTTGTCTAGATATGAGCTTGGGAGTATGCTTTTATGCGAATCATTAGTAGAAATTGCTTAGCTAATGGAGTAAAGGTTGTGAGATATATATATATTTAATAAAATACAATATTGTTCATTTCATTAGTTGAGGACATATCTTCAAATATATATTTCCTGTGGAACAATGACATAGGATTTCTCGTCTTTTCTTAAGATGCATGAAGGACTTCTTCTTTCATGATAAATTGCTAGAAGAACGTTAAATAGTGTATGCTCATTTATTTATCTTCTATAAAACATCAAATAGTTTTCATTTTGCTGGCTTCAAAGAAGTTCTGTCTCATCATGGCATAGGTTAGCTACTTGTTCTGTGTGTTTATTTGGTTGACCTCCTTTCTTGTGGCAGGATTTAGAAAGAATTATTGCAGACAAATGTGGGATTCGAGAAAAAGAACCATTTTTTATTTCAAGTTCCAGTTATGAAGAGGTATTATTCTGAAGCATAACTATAATAATTGATTACAATTGTGACAGATCATTTTGAATGCAAAAGGCTAAAGGCTAAAAAACAGTTCAACGATTTTTTTCTATTAAACTTACATTCCATTAACTCCAAACGTCGTGTAGTTGTGTCTTGCATTATTTAGTAAAGGCACTGTTTGGAGAAAATATTACAATAACTAAAACTGGAAAAGATAACATTGAGAGTAATAGTACTCACCCTAACTTGAAAATTGAAGTTTTCAATGGTAAATTCTTCTGATTTTAGTTATTTATGTATTGGGTTGGCTCCTTAAGAGTATAAGCACTTATTATGAAGCCTTTTATACTCTCTCTCTCCAAAATTATTCATGATTGCATCGAGACACCTAGGTTTCTTGAATTTCTTGTTGCTGCATAGATTGAAGAGGAATCTTTTAAACTAAACAAACATCTGGGGTGGTTAATGTGAGTTACATCGTGATGGAATGAGTCTAATGTGAACAAGCATCAGAGAAGGTAGATATGTTATTCCCTTTTTGTTCCAAATACAAAAGGGAGCATTTGATACCATAAGAATCCAGAGTAAGGAGTAAGAATGCTTTTGGAGAATGAAACTTCCCTAACTTATTTTGCTGGTTCGTAAAGGATTCTATTCTTCGAACTGGAAGCATTGGAACAAACAATAGATGTTAGTGAATCAATTTATCATATATAATCCTGGAAATTTTATATTATTGTATTAAATTTCAAACATCTATTTTAGGTTTGTGGATTAAGCCATAATAGAATCATGTGAACATGGAAAGAAGAGTAATATTTGAGTACTTATTAAAAATGACTATAAACGAAAAGAGTTGGAATGCTTGTCACATAATCTGATGGGTGGAATTCCACGAAGCTCAAATTATACTTTTTCAAGCAAACTTAAAAAAAGATTGACTATGTTTCCATTTGCAGCCTGTGTTTGGAAGCTCTTTTGATGGAAATGCGCAAGGAATTGCTCTTTTAGATGCCGCAAACTAGGGGTGCAGCAAACTAGGGCTAGAGGGTTATTTATTAGTATGTTGCTGACTCCCCTTGTATGCTTGGATAATTCAATAAATCCTGGGAGCTGCATTACTTGTAGGTGTATTATAAGGGTAATCTGTGATAAAGGTTGAGAAGAGGCTTTCAAATTTTCCTTCTCAACAGTCAAAGGGAGGTATCTTTGCAGTTCTGTACATAGTTTGAGTTGTGTATTATAGACAGGGAGCTAGAAAATAGATTTTTTTTTGGTACCCTAGTGAGATGACAATCCTATATGTAATGTAACATTTTAATGCTTATCACATTTATAGTTGAATGGATTATATGTTTTCTTATTTGAAAAAGATCGGGAACATCTTCTGCATTCTCAAGGGATTGGCCCGTGTTGTCCTTGCTTAGGGGCCATGTCGATCATTTCTGAAGTGAACAGATCATATAACTTGATGTGCTTTTCTTTCCCAACAGTTATTGTTACCAATAAAAGAGGTTGCATTCGATATACCTTAAATATAGTTCATCCTCAGCTGCAACCCGTTTTACCTGTACATTCATATTAACCATGCAAAAATCCAAGCAAGTAATTGATTTGGATTTTCATTCCTTTTTTCTCTTCTATTTTTTATTTTTGTTGGTAATGTTAATAAAATTATGTACAAAAATAGAGCACATAAACATATGTATTAAAACAATTATAAGCCTTTAAAAACTCAAGACAATCACAATTCACAACTCAAGAAGGCTAGCTTCTTCCATTTATCTGTAGGGGAAACTACAGTCTACTCTTCTCGATTATAGGGAATGTGACATCATATCTTGGACTATAAAGCCATGCCTCTAATTGTTTGTGTTAGCCGAATGATTAATGATTAACAAACAACTTGATATTTGAGTTTGGTTCTTGAGTTTGATCTTAATAGATATTGAGAAGCTTATTATTTGAAGAAAGGCTCGTTGACGAATAATACTCAATTGAGAAGAAAAAGCCCAATAAAGATATCTAAAGTTCAAACAATGAAGAAGGACCAATTTGGAAGAAATGGCTTTGTACGAAATTGGAAGATAGCTCATGAGAAGACCAATTTTAGCTAAAGGCTCGTTATGAATGAAGATCCAGATCGAAGCCCCTAGCACCCCTGAAGGGCCCAATTTTCGATTCAAGAAAATTGTGGTCTACTTAGTAAGTATTTTTCAATTGATTAAAAGAGTAAGAAAATCCCTAGCCCAAACCATTTTCTAAATACCTTTAGTCCAACAAGTGGTTGTCTATTTCTTTCATCTCATATGCCAACATTGTTGATGACATGATAGTTGTGAGCTGATTTTGGTCAGTAGGAGATATTAGGAAATCAACATCAACGATTCCCTCAAAGAAGTGTCCTATCCTAATCGCACCTCCCCCAGTAGGGCGTGTCAATCCTTCTCTATAGTTATCAATTCTCGGTTTCTTACTTCTGTTGTCGGTGATCAATATATAAAAATGCAACTTGCACAAATTGAATAAAGTTGTAAGGACATTCGAGATCAAAACAACCTAAGAAATAAGAATATAAATTTTGGAAGATTGTAAGAAAGTTGTAAGAACAATCTAATTATTTTATCGTTAGCTAAGTTGAATAATTTAAAAATGAGGTTTTGTCCTATTTATATAACCATATTCTTGAACATACGGTGAATATGAACTTGATATAATTATTAAAAATTATGCTCTATAGAATTTTAGTAGATGTTTATATGGACTATCTATAATTGGGTACTGGAGAAATATATATAGCTACCTAGTAGAATTATCTACATGGAATTTTGAGAATTTAGAACCATCTACAAGCAAAAAATTAATCATAGAAACTTTCATGCATAACTTTGGCTAATTAATTGGGTCAAATTTAATTGGTCATGTATAGCTGGGACAATTATTGGCTTAAACACGTCATATGCTGGTTTAGTTGCGTCGCATACATGGTTGGAGTGTGACAGTAAGATAGATCTTAACTTTCAAGTTAACTTGAATCAAATATTGATTAATTTTATTTGAGTTATAGTGTGACCATATACATCTAGTTTACGGTCACGAAGAGAATGACTGCGGAAGTTCGATAAATTGATCGAATCGTATAATGAGCATTAGCTGTCAATTTATGAGATGAACCCATAATACCCATTTTAGAATCTGGAGACATACAAGGAGAATTAACTGGACATAGAGGTGCCAGTATATGTGATCACCTTAAAAAATAAGTTTAATACATAAATTTATAACTTGATTCAATGAAGTTAGATAAACATAATAGATTACCACAAAAAAGTGAAACTTTATAATTTTATGAAATATGAAAGTTAAATCATAAATGTAAATAGTATTATATATTAATCGGACTCAAATCTTTTGATGAATCAGCCTAGATCCATATTCAATCCATATAATCCAAATATGATTTTCTTAATCAGATCAAGTCCATCAAATCTCTAATCGAACAATTATCCTAATAAATCAGATCAAATTTGAATCGATTCAAATTAAAATTGAAATCCACCCTATTGACAACCCTACTTGTAGTATCTGTTTTTATTAAAAAAAGGTTTTAAAATTACTTGTTATAATTAAAAATCATATAACAATTAAATTTTTAAAATTATTTGTTGATTTGTCATTTTATCTATCTATAACAATATATTATATTAGAGATAACTCATGTAAATACTTATAACATACTCTTACAATATTAAAAGATACAAAATAAATTTTAATAATTTTTTTTTTGGGGGTAGAACTGGCCCCGAGTTAAATTTCGCCTAAGGCCCCCTAACATGTCGGGCCAGCCCTGTTTATACAGTCCTTGTGCGATACTGACGACCTGGTTTCAGCAGGCTGCTATCCATATTAGCAGGTAGACTCGGTTCATCTTCTTCCATTGCAGAGACTTCGCTTTCTTGGGCATCCTCCGCTGTAAAACCAACAGACCAACCCTTGTTCTTTAAATTATCTCCCGTGTTATGCTCACTCTCACTCCTCTTCACAGTTGAGTCACCTTTTGGTTTCATTTTCGGAGTGAACGTTATTGATTTTGGAATATCAACAGAAGTGTCAACAGGAGATGCATTATCGGTGCTTTTATTCCTTAATTGCTGGAAAAATTCCATAACTGCTGCTTTATTGGACCGATCATCCATATCATCAGATGAATCCAGGGTATAGCAAGTGTACTTTGAAGGGTTCCTAACATAGTCTGGAATACCGGGTGTATATTGGGAAAGATCGGGAACCTGTTCTCGAACTTCACCATCATGCCCTGAACATGGCTCTGATGTCAAAGCACTTGCTCCTTCCTCATTCTGAGAATTACTTTTAGGATCACACAAGAAGCGCACACGTTTTTGTGACCTCGAGTCCATCATATTGTCTCTTTTCTTCAGGATTGGTTTTGGATTCTCACCACCTCTCTCTCTTTTCTTAACACCTAAAGTCTC
This sequence comes from Penstemon barbatus, assembly GCA_003313485.2. Classification (NCBI taxonomy): domain Eukaryota; kingdom Viridiplantae; phylum Streptophyta; class Magnoliopsida; order Lamiales; family Plantaginaceae; genus Penstemon; species Penstemon barbatus. The sequence goes on from CM064881.1 coordinate 23,726,183, forward strand.
CACATTTGTTGCCACAGAATCATCAGAAATTTGGGAAGTATCAAATTCACCAGTGGTCTCTGCATCTTCTTTCAGTCTAATTTTAGCTGCATCGTGATTTGCACGAGGGTCTTTTGTAACTACATGGAATGAGTTGGGAAGCTCACCATATGTACTAACTTCATCAATTCCATAATCAGCAACTTTTACATCCTTCATATATATGCGATCACCAGTCTGATCTGTGCCAACAGCAACTTTGTCAAATTCATCTTCCTCTTCCTGCGTAAAACAAGCAATGGACAAATATAAGTGAACTTTCATTACTAGAAAGCTGTAAGAGGAACTGGTTATATGTCAACAAAGGTTGCACCATCATGGCGGGTGCCTAATCTTGTCTAGACACTTATCATAACCATTAAAGAAGTTCAAAATCTATACATACTCTTTACAATTAAAGGAAAGACTAATGAATCACAAAAACACATACACCTATAATCAACTTTTACAGATAAGTTAATTTGGATAATCATAATTGCATAATTTTCAAACCGCTTCCTAGAATGGAACATTATTAGTTAATAATCCATCGTCCATAGTATTCAATAAAATTAACAAAATCATCAATAGCTAAATTATCTGTATCCTACAGCACATATTTTATCCATATTCGAAAAAAAGGGCTTATAAGTAATCACCTCATAGTCAAGGGTGCAATCGCGTCCAATGTTGGACTGAACATCCCAATCTTCATCACTAATAGCTGTGACATCACCACGACGTTTTCCTTTGTTCTCAACGTCAATTTCCTCCTCGTCCTCCTCAACAAGCTCCTCTTCATCTTCATCTAGTTGAAGATCGGACTTCAAAGGATCGAGCAAATCTGACGGTCCAGATTCGTCATCGTCGTCTTCTTCTTCTTCGTTGGGGCGATTCCACTTTCGCCTCTCGATTTCTTCGTCGGTGAGGGACCACAATGACGGGTTGGCTTCCGGGGAAGACGCCGTATTGGCCCCGCCGCCGAGCGAGCCGAAGATCTTGTCTACGCGAACCCTAAAACTATCTTCCATTGTTTAATTTGATTGGATTATTGAAAAAAAAAAAGTGGTGAGCGTGCTTTAATATATATATATATATATATGCTTAATTGGAAGGCGGTGCACTGTAGCTTATAGGATTTTGGATTGAACAAAATAAAGTACATCAACACCCTTCACCTTTCAGTTACTAGAGATTGGATAGTCAAATTTAAATTTTGACTACCTATAGTAATTTTAATTTATTTATAAAATATTTTATTTGCTCGTAGTAATAAAATATAGATATAATTGTATATATAGTCTATAAATATTACTTGCGTAAATAAAAGTTTATATATACATAATTTATTGATTATCAAGATTAGATTTTCCATTGGACTTATTTAGGTAAAAAAGCATTTTAGATACTTTAACTTTTTCAGGTATGTGAGACTATGATATTTTATTTTTCGACAAGAAAATTGCATTCTATATATTTTTTCTACCCTCAAATTCGGTTCACTTGACTGCAATCAGTCGGTATTTTGTCAGAATTATTAACAATGTTCATAAAATTGTAAACGTTCCAAAATTATTTGCCCCTAAAAAAAAAACAATAACTTATTTGTACAAATTGTACCCATAGTTGCCAATTTCTGAAAACCAATGTAATTTCCGGTAGGGGTGAGCACGGTCCGCCGGACCGACCGGACCGAATCGGAACCGACGGTTCGGTCCGGACCGTTTACCGAACCGAAATTTCGGTTCGGTAAACGGTTCTTTTGCGAGAACCGAACTCCAAAAATACCGGTTCTCGGTAGAACCGGTCGGTTTACCGAACCGAACCGGTTGGACCGAAACTATTTTTTTATTTTTTTATTTTCATTACCTATTTATCAAACCCAAACCCAAACCCAAAAAATCGAACCCAGATCCAAAAACCAGAAAAATCCTTTCCACTTCCTCACAACATCCACCCACAATCATTAATAATAGATGAAAATCAAACAGAAAAGAGGAGAAGAAGAGATTGTACAGAAGGATGAAACCGAGCAACTCTTTTGAGTGCAACTATGACTTCACCAGTACGGGATTCAATATTTCTTGCCCTAATTCACTCCACCCGAACCTGTATATATATCTCTCAGCCGCCGCCGCTCCAGCCAAACCCAGTACCCAATACCCGATTTGATTAAGTGTAGATTTATTTTCTTGTTTTGTTGGTTTTTAGAAGAGAAGAAGAAAGAAGAAAGAAGAAAATGGAAGAAAATGAAGAAAGAAGAAGAAAATGACGGGCACTCCAGTTTTCTTTCTTTCTTTTCTTTTTTTTTTTTTTTCAGTTTTTTTAAAAAAAAAAAAGAAATTCGGTACATATTTGGACCAAACCGGACCGAATCGGACCGATCAGTTTTTGTACCGAACCGGACCGAATATTTCGGTCCGGTAAACGGTCCTTGTTTTTTCAGGACCGAACCGGCCTAGAACCGAAATTCGGTTCGATTCGGTCCGGTTCGGACCGAATGCTCACCCCTAATTTCCGGTGAAATAGGGACTGAAATATCTATATGGGTCTGATCTGAGCCATTGATAGCCCTAATGTACAGTACTTCATAATTTTTAACTGCATTTGCATTAGATTTATAGGTTAATAATCATAATTAATGTAATCAGATTCTGATTTCCGGCCCTAAGCACAGTTGCTTACCTTCCCGCATATTGGATTTGGGCTTCTCTTCTGTAGACCTATAGGCCCATAAATTTAACGGGCTTCTTTTCTCAACTAAAATGGGTCTGTGTAATTGGACCACATTATAGTGTTTGATTTTATCTAAGCTTTTCGGATCCTGCTGATGTTACCCATGAGCTAATTGTAATTAAAGGATATTTACTATTTTAGAGAAATTACAAAATTCAAAGGAAAATTCTGGGGTGCCGCTACGTTATATGTCGCTTTACCACATTAGGTGGTATTATCATGCAATGTGTATCATATTGTATGGTATAACTCACATGTGGTATACATGCTCACATTATATAGTATTAAACCCCCATATATTTAGTATAATCCCACATCATGTAATATTTATTCCAAATTATGTGGTATTACCACGCAATGTATATCACATTCCATGGTATAAATCATATATGACAGTACGTAATGAACATAAAAATAAGACATGTCATTAATTAGTAATTTATTAAACAAGTTGCCAACATGTCATAATAATATTATCATAATAAATGGTATTATACCACAACAAATGATATACTCCCTCCGTCCCATTAATTTTGGTCCCTTTAGGTTTGGCACGGAGTTTTAGATACTTTGTTAAAAAAGTAAACTTTTGTTATTCTTTGAGAGAGAAATGGAGTCATGTGTTAGGACGTCCCAAAATAGAAATAGGAGCATTAAAAGTGGGACGGAGGGAGTATATATTTAGTAACATCAAATAGTAAATTATTTTAATTATTATGAAAATAAATAAATGAATGTTACAATAATATCTTAAAATAAATAGTATATAATTTTTTTTGAATAATAAATATTAACTTTGGAAAAATCGCATAAATCACCTAATATAAAATAAATAATATATGATGTGGGGTTATATTAAGGTGGTGTTTTTAATTGCTTGAACTTTTACATAGATTAGAGAGATTCTTAGAAAATCACTTAAAAATAGATGAGAATAAAAAGTGGGTAGTGTTTGCATTTTAAGAGAAGAACTGTTACAAGTGGGTAGTGTTTGCAAATTAAGAGGAAAAAAGAACACTAAAAGCTAAAAGCTACCTTTCATCAGTTTTTGCTTTTTTGTCCTTTTTAACTTATTTCTAGAGAAGTTAATCCATAAGCTGATTTTGAAAACACCATCATAAACACTTTTGAAGGAAAAAAGCAGAAAAATGATTCTTTTAAGCTATTGAAAACACCACCTAAATATATGGGATTTATACACTATGTAATGTGTGCTCGTACTATCACATGTGAATTATACTATAGAATGTGATACACATTCTGTGGTAATACCACATAATATGGAATAAATACTACATAATGAGGACCATACTAAATATATGGAATAATATCATGTAATGTGAACATGTATAGTCACATGTGAGTTATAACATAGAATGTGATACAAATTGCATGATACCACTTAATGTGGAATACATACTACATGATATGTGTTCATTCTGAATATATGAGGTTTATACTATGTAATGTGAGCTCGTACTGTCATATATGATTTATACCATGAAATGTGATACACATTGCGTGGTGATACCACATAATTTAGAATAAATATTACATGATGCGGGGTTATACTAAATATAGGGGGGTTAATACTATGTAATGTGAACATGTATGTCACATGTGAGTTATATCATACAATGTGATACACATTGCATGGTAATACCTCCTAATGTGATAAAATAGCGGCACCTAACAATGGCACCCTAGAATGGATTTGGGCTTACCTTCCCGCATATTGGATTTGGGCTTCTCTTCTGTAGACCTTTAGGCCCATAAATTTAACGGGCTTTTTTTCTCAACTAAAATGGGTCTGTGTAATTGGACCACATTATAGTGTTTGATTTTATCTAAGCTTTTCGGATCCTGCTGATGTTACCCATGAGCTAATTGTAATTAAAGGATATTTACTATTTTAGAGAAATTACAAAATTCAAATTGTAAGCCTCTAACAAAATAATTCTATCCAAATTTTTGCCTGACCGTACTCAGATCATTTATAGAACAGCTGGACTTATGCTTTTATATAGTTTCTGGATAGCGAAGTTTATTACTAAAATTTATCCCAAATGTGCTTAATGGGAAAATTAGGAAATCATAGCTTAGATTAGATATGCCGCAATTAAATCTCAATTAACAATTTAAAATTTACTTATTTTGTTATTCGCAATTCTTCCATAAGATCAATGAATCATAAAGTTTACATAGAAATATAATCAATTTAGTATTTGATAAAATATAGATAATTTCTTTTTTTTTTTTTTTTTTTTTTGTTTTCTAAGGGTTTAATCCCCTTCGAGGCGCGTCGGACACATAAATGGGAACCTCTTCCAACATGAATTCGAACATGAGTCCACTACTTTGTAGTGACTAGTCCTTTCCACTAAACTAATCAGCTGTTGGTATAGATAATTTCTTATTAACTTATTAATTACTATTTCAATAAAATAAATAAAATGGTTAATAATATTTAATGAACTACATATAAAAATCTACATAAAATGAAATTCAATACCCCTCACCCTATAGTCATATACTAGGTGAGAAGTGATTTTATAGCTATAGGTTCGTTATTTTAATTAATTGAATGCCGTCCTTTTTAATTATATAGTTCTAACTTCTAACTCCTTTTATTGGTGAAAAAACGTGGAGAAGGTGAATTTGTATCTATGTGGAAAAACTCCCTATTTTCAAAGTCCAAGTCATGACCCCCGGCCCCCAACTAATCAAATCCTCTTTCTCTAAATCTAAATTTTGTTTTCATTTTTTCTTTAGAACAAATTAATTTAAATTAATAGCTACTTGTACTATAGTTATACTTTTCAACATATAACATATCGATCTTTGAAAATCAGAAAAAATGAAGAAAGAGAGGAAATTAAACATTTGATGATTAATTATAACATCTATTGATTTTTGTGATGGCTCCTCCTATCAGAAAAGAAAGAGATCAAAAACGGAGAAGAAGGACCGGTTGCTTCTTTCCTGGAGGTTGTTGTTTTGGATTCAGAGAAGAAAGAGATCATAATAATTTTGATGGTGATGCAAAATTATTATTATTCAAAAAAGAAGCTGCAGAGACAATTAAAAGTACTAGTGGTAAGGTGGTTCCGGCACCACCACCACCACCACCACCACCACCACCAGCCAATCATGATCTTCTCATTAATAAGAAGGTAATTACGTACTAATTAATTTTACATTTTTGTTAAATAATATTTACTATATGTAGAAATGATCTTCATAGAGATTAGAGGGTTTCCTGGCCGGCCTTTATTGACTTAGTCAAAATCTAGGTAACTTGAGGAAAATATATATATTATAAATCAGATTTAGCTTGTTTGAATAGTTAATGATTAAATATATATAGAGTGAAATGCAGCAAAAACATCCATGTGTTCTGTTTGGTAAAAAGTAACCGTGTTATTTTTTTGAGTAAAAAATATTTCGTGTTGACATTATATTAACTCGCTTCATAAGTCAACACGAGGATTATCGTCAATTTTTAAGTGAATAATGGGGTTATTGATATGATTTCTATAAAAAGGAGGATTGTTATAAATTTTTAAAATTAAAATGAAAATTATTATCAATTTCTTAAGTGGACATGAGTTTTTTGTATTTTATTGGACGTTATTGTCAAATTTTAAAGTTAACAGGGGGAATGTTATCAATATTTTAGATGAATAGGGCTATTTTTATTTTTTTTATTTTGTGAGTATATATAACTACCATTAAGCCTGTAAATTTTGAATTATGGAGTAATAAAAATGAATATAAAAGAATCTTCGCTAATAAAAATAAATGGATTTTTTTGCCAATTAGGCAACACACGGGCTATTTTTAATAATTCCTTACTAATACACATATGAAATTCATTCATTGTAAATCACCTATTGTAATTTTTTTTAACACAGGACATATTCTTAGAGAAGATCAAAAGTTTGGAAAAATCAGTAAAGACGGATACAAAGAAATCTCGATCCCAAAGTGATATGACCCGAGAAATTTGGATTGACCCGAAAAAGTTGTCACACTCGGTCTCTATGCCTCTACCACAACAGAAGATAGAGAAATCGGCAGGTGGTGGTGGCGGTCTCGAAAAGGGAAACGAGGACAATGAATTAATGATCGTCGGAGAATTTGAGCCGATGGTTGGGGCATTAATTATAATGGTTACACTAATAGTTATGTTAATTTGGGGTAAGGTGTGTGCCATTCTTTGCACGGCAGCTTGGTACTACTTTCTCCCTCGATTTAGAGCAAATTATGTCATGAAACTTGAAAATGGTTCAAAACAAATTGATTTTGATTCACCCGAGTATAAAAAGAAGGTTGTTTTACAAGGGTTTCTTGAAAGAAATCAACAAACATGAGGTTAATTTGCTAATGGTGGGATTGTGGGAAAGGTTTTCAACCCACTTCTGTTCCTAATTTGTGATTTTATGTACAAACCTCATTTGATGTGGTAATTATTACATATCGTGTTTGGAGATTTGTGTTTCTTTTGGTTCTTTTGTTTGTTGTATTTTAATGAAATTACAGAGAAAGTTAATTGTTTTGTAAGTTTCCGAGGTTCATTGACGAGTTATTTGGCTGAATAGCCTTACTCCAAATGTATTTTGCAAAACTAGCCTTTCCTTTTTTTTTTCTTGGTTTTAATAACAATTAAATCTAATTAAACATAATTAAGTATAATTAATCAATTACTCTAATAATAATAATAATACAAATTAAACACCTATAAAATCCATTTTTACTCACAATTCAAATTTCAAATTTTCTCCCAAAATTTCTCTAACTACAAAAATTTCTCCCAAAATTTCTCCCGAAAATGTATCTTCAAATGTCACCCGTCGCTTGGACCTCCAAGCGGCCAAGCGACATTTGTCACCCGGCCGCTTGGACCTCCAAGCGACCGGGTGACATTTGGCCAGGTGACAAATATCTTCAAATGTCACCCGCCGCTTGGAAGTCCAAGCGACCGGGTGACATTTGAAGATGAGTATCTTCCAATGTCACCCGGCCGCTTGGACCTCCAAGCGGCCGGGCGACATTTGAATATATGAGATAGGGTTTAATTTTAATTTTATTAAGTTTATTGGGTTTTTTTTGCAATATTCCATTTAATTAAAACACTAATTAAATGGAAAGCTAGTTTTGCAAACTCAACATTCATAAAGCTATTTTTAAAAATTGAAAAAGCCATAAGGATATTTTTGCAAATGACTCTTGATTGACTATACTAAATTAATTGCAAAATTGCATTTTTTAGTCTTATAAAATTTGACCTCCGGTATTTTTATATCGTATTTTATGTAATCACTTTTTTTTTTTATTTCAATTTATTTAAAAATTCTTTTTGGACTTTAGGTCCTAAAGTTTATAAAATCACACTTTTAAATTTAAAATTCCTCAAATATTTTACACTTTGCTCAAAGACTAACCTATAATTAGCAATTTTGATTATTACTATAAGATTGTCTCAGCTTTGCATTTTACATAATGTGATGAGATCAGACGTACATTTAATAAAGTGAGACAAATTAAAAAGCATGATTTTGTGAGATACGTGGCAAAATATGCCGAAGTTCAAACTTGTAGCACTAGATATGCATTTTTTTTCAAAATTAATTATATTAAGAAGATTTGGTCTAAAAAATTGTTAAGTTTGTGGTTGGTTTATAATTTATCGTTATTATATTTGTTAAAAGACTAAGACCTATACGTTTTCTTTTAACTGACGTTTGTAATTACACGTGAATGAAATAAAAGAGTATATAGAATTTGTGGGTTGAGGGTCGGCTTCCATTAATTGCTAGTTTAATTTACTACCTAACCACTCGAATTTTGAGAACACGAGAGATAAGGATAAGACTGATTAACCATGATACATGAAAATCTAACTACTTATTTTTTTTTATTTTTTTATTTTTTTTGAGAATTTACTTTGTTTGTTATTGATTTCTAGATGACAAGACATTTATATATATTTGATGGCTACATGCTCTACACTATGATTAAATGGATTTGGTAAATCTTTCACAAGTTGTTGTGTGTTGAATTGGGCCACATACGCTTTACAATATGTGTACGTGATAGAGACATGATTTTCACAAAAGAATTAATTAAAATTAAACATGGAAACAACTACTATATATTAATATATTTATACTGATTCAACATGGGAAGAGGAATTGAGCATTCCCCTATCCCATAAACTAAGGAAAAAAATTGATAAGAGTTTATATTTCTGTTTACGATTTTATATTTCTGTTTTGCTGTAGGATTTGACTAATAATTTCATTTGACTGGATGGAAATTTACTACATGTGTTATTTTTAATGTTCATTTTACCTTTGTAATTTAAAAAAAAAAACATTTTTTTTCATTGAATTGAAAATGTAACTCACTTGCTGAAATTGAAAGCGAGGCATGAAAAGTATTTTGTAACATTGGGGGTAAATTGACACATTTATCATAACATTGGGATAAAGTGTCACATTTATCATTATATAGGACGGTAAACTGGCACATTACCATTACACAGGAAATGTGAAAATTTTATAAAATTACAGAGAGGGTAAAGTATTATTTTTCAAATTACAGGGAGATAACTTAAACATTATAAATATTACAAAGAGATAAACTGCCATTAACTCTATTATAATATAGATGTAATTTCTTTAAGTTTATTTTTTACTAACTTTATTAATGGACAGCCTAAATGTAGTTGAAAATTCTATAACAAATGGTCCATTTTTATTTCTAACTATTAGATGTCATTACTCCCTTAGAAAATATTAATAAACTATTTTTATGACAAATTTTTTAAATAATATATTAGATGCTGGATAAATCACCCCTAATTTTTATGTGCAGGAAAAAAAGCTAACAAAGTCAATGAATTATTTGGATTGTTCATACAATTTTTCCCATATGAAAAATCACTCCAAATTCGTACTAAAGCCTATTCTGCATTTCTATTCCCAGAAAAGAATCCTACCAAAAGAGAACAGTTAATGACACCATAATTTGTATAACGAAAAGGGATTAATTTAATTTCTCTAGAAGCCTCTATCATAAAGCTTCGTTATGCCGAGCATGGATCAAAATTTTCATCTTTTCCGTCGAAAACATCAAAAATTTTCTGTTTTTGAACCAATCGAAACGAAAATAAGATGTATTTTCGAAACTCAATATTTGTCATGAAACTTTCTTTTTTTCTTAATTTAGTAACTTTTTTCATAATTTTTCCGAAACGTTTCTGGAAATTTTTTGAAAAATTTCTTATATTAAGTTGACCGAAACATATATCGAAAACGAAACTTTGATCTATAATGTCGAGATCTTTTCATATGACTTCTAATCTTTGACTGATAGCCGTTTCTTGAGATTTGCAGCAATCTGACGGTTGCTTGAACAGGATGGTCGACACATGACTTGAACTCATTAATGGCACTCGCCTGGACCTTCGCGTCCTCGTATTTTTCCTGACAGACCTTCAAATACTCATACATCTTTCCCTGAACGTAAATGTAGCAATATAATGTTAATTAGCAGGAGAAAATTTAAATCAATTATAATCCACTAACTCATCTCCACGTGTCCTAATCACTAAGAATTTTTCAATTCAATAGATTAATCATTAACTTTTCTTCAGTGATTTTTTTTATGGGAATTTTCATTTTTTCCGACAGTAGTAACTTATTTAAACTCAAATTTCGTAATGTTTCAGTCCAAATATAGTGATATTTAATAGGAAGTAATGTAACCTATTTCAAAACAAAAAAATTTGGGTGATTTACACTCAGACCCCCTCAGGTTTGGGCATATTACAAGAAACCTCCCGTTGTTTTAAAAATTACAGGTACACCCCCTCAGGTTCGGGTATATTACAAGAAACCCCTTACGGCGTTAAAAATAGACGGAATTTGATGACGTCAGCAAAAATATTTTTGATTTTCCAAATTTACCCCTGGCTTAATATACCCACAGGGGTGTCTATGTAATTATATTATACCTCAAGGGGTGTCTATGTAATAATATAATACCACAGGGGGTGTATATGTAATAATATTATACCAGAGGGGGTGTATTTAAAAGATTACAATAACTTTAGGGAGTTAGTTGTAGCCAACTGTCAAATTTTATAAAATGACAAATAGATGTTAATGTTGGCCATATATTTTGACTATAAATTTCATGGAGGAATTTATAGTCAATGGTCATATTTTAAAAAATGACCAATGGATGTTATGTTGATCATATATTTTGACTATAAATCAAAATTTTCACTTGTAGGGATGATACAACTTTAAATCTTGGCGTGCATCTGTAACCATTATGGGTGCATTCTTCATACAACACATGAATATTTTGATTATCGATATTTTAAGCATCTCACACTACATCTTGAATTTGATGATGATATTATCAAATTTGTGGAATGAAACACAAAAGAAAATAAAAACGTTTGGACTGCTATTTATAACCAAAATATGTGGCCAACAATAACATCCGACGGTCATTTTTTTGAATATGACAGTTGGCTAGAACTAACTCCCTGAAGTTATTGTAATCTTTCAAATACACCCCCTGTGGTATAATATTATTACATAGAAACCCCCTGAGGTATAGTATAATTACATAGACACCCCCTGTGGGTATATTTAGCCAGGGGTAAATTTGGAAAATCAAAAATATTTTTGCTGATGTCATCAAATTCCGTGTGTTTTTAACGCCGTAAGGGGTTTCTTGTAATATGCCCGAACCTCAGGGTGTGTCCCTGTAATTTTTAAAACAACGGGGGGTTTCTTGTAATATGCTCAAACCTGAGGGGGTCTGAGTGTAAATCACCCAAAAAATTTAACCTATTTAAATACAAAGTTGGTGATGTGTCCAAATTTTGTACCCGAGGGCAATTAAGAGATTACACTAAGTTGACATAAATGAGAGATTTGTAACGTCTTTATCATAAACTCTCGTAACGTCTGTAACGTCTTTGTATTTGTTACTTGTAACGTCTTTCCTAAAAATACTATTGTACCCCTGTATGTACCTATAAATAGGTAGCCCTATTTCCAAACAGAGAGAACTCAATTCACTATTACAATTACTATACAATTTTTCTCTCGATATAAGTGTGCAGATCTTATTTCATTATTGTGATGTTGTTATAGATCGAAGGGCTTATTACATTTTTGTCCTGAACATTTTTATACAACATCATAATTGGCGCCGTCTATGGGAACGACTGGTCTGCATCGTCGTTTCCAAGAGAAGTGGAGTGAAAAAGAGACAAGTGGCCTTTACGTTACTCAAGAAGGAAAAGGGCACGATCTTTATTATGTTTCCGGCCCAAAAATCCGAAACAACCACCTACCAACAACCACATACCACTTTTCCGGTTTGATCGAACCTCTACCCTTTCATCCTGTGTCTTGGTCTTGCTTCACATCTATGCTTCACGGGTTTTTAAATCCAAGCATCCATGAAATTCAAGAATCTCGGAGAACTTATGCCCAATCTGTTTCACTGAATTTTTGGACTATTGCAAAATGGCCCCAAAGGTTAGCCAATATTGCAAGTCTCCCAAAAATTGGACAATATTGCACAAATGAAGTATCTCAAGATTACAAAGGAGGTAAAATTTAAATTTTGTCTTCCAATTAAAATTAATATTATTTACTTACGGACACATGAAGCCAATAATAAATGAGTTTCTAAAACTACAAACGGTAAACCGATGGTCTCTTCGCGATCAAAAAGGGTAAATTGATCATCCCTAAAAAAGTAAAGGATAAATCGATCATTGCTCAACAATCAAAAAAGGGTAAATCGGTCATCCCTAAACGATCGAGGGTAAATCGATCATCTCTAAAGATCAAAGGGTGAATCGATCATCCCTCAGCAAAATGTTAGGGGGTAAATTGGTCATCCTTCAACGATCAAAAGGGGTAGTCCGGTCGTCTCTCGGCACCAAACAAAAAAAAATAAAGAAAGAATGAGACAACAACGACAACGACGATAGAATACTATCAAAGTAAAAAAACGGCGTGAATCAAGTTACATTTGTGGCTGAAATTTAAATTTATCTTTACTACATTTACTTTCAAGTGATAATATTTGACCACACAAATTATGTTTTACATGCAATTATGGCTTTGGAAGACAACTTTTGACAAACAGATATCTCAAAGAAGAATATTTACTCCATATAAGAAAGATCAGCTAAAGAAAAGGAGCAGCCCTACTCTTCACCAAATTTACAGGGGATCGTGTCTAAGCACTGTACTCTTTTTCCTTCGTCCAAGTTTTTATCCCAATGGATTTTTCTTGGCAAGGTTTTAACGAGGCAGTGTTACATGCTTATTTATCACATATGGAGGTATGATGTTCGTAGCTACAATGCTCAGATACTTGAATCAAGTTTCGACAATAAATGCTCGCATAATTATTCCCGAAACTGGGGGCCAATATGATGTGTCCAAATTTTGTACCCGAGGGCAATTAAGAGATTACACTAAGTTGACATAAATGAGAGATTTGTAACGTCTTTATCATAAACTCTCGTAACGTCTGTAACGTCTTTGTATTTATTACTTGTAACGTCTTTCCTAAAAATACTATTGTATCCCTGTATGTACCTATAAATAGGTAGCCCTATTTCCAAACAGAGAGAACTCAATTCACTATTACAATTACTATACAATTTTTCTCTCGATATAAGTGTGCAGACCTTATTTCATTATTGTGATATTGTTATAGATCGAAGGGCTTATTACATTTTTGTCCTGAACATTTTTATACAACATCAGTTGGTAAAACATTTTTCAGCCCAAATACCATTAATCTTTTTTTTTTAGAGGACCATATTAAAATTAAAGAGGATGTAACCTATATAAACTCAAATTTGATAAATTTTACCAAGCCCACAAGTAGTAGCCCAATTCCACTCTATAAAAGAGCACCATTAATCATAATGTTTATTAGGGGAGGGGAGAATTCAATTAAAGAGAAAGAAGGATGAAGCCATCACACCCCGTGATAGATCCGAAACCTGGGTTCAGAAAGACTGTTGCAAACTTCAACCACGAGATTACAAGCGCACCTATGCGCGCACCTATGCAACCACCATCTTCTTTACCTCCTGTAGCCATAAAAGTGAATCCAGATCAGAGAATGGTTATTGTGGATACAAGTAACTAAAACCTCAGCTATATGTAATGGAAATATTGTTTTTTTTAACCATATGATAGACTAACTTGCACTTTTGATACCATTGAATACGAAAATACAAATTTGATATTATAGAATAGATTTTATTCAGGTTATGCGAGTGAATTTAAATCTACCGGCACTTTGGGAGAGAATTTAACCACTAAAGTGAAGATGAAGAAAAATTGTTTTCTGGATCCATCGCGTCGTCTTTTGCTAAAATAGGCTTATCAGGATTCAAAGTAATTAATATATTTTGGAATAAAGGGATGTTGATGTTGCATGCTTACCTCATTAACCTTACGTGAGTAGAACCTGTCAAGGATGACATAACATGACATTAATGGAAGAGGTTTGGGACAAGAACTTCCCTTGGCTCTACTCGATTTCACTAAATATTACAAAAAATTCACTATGTAAAGGAGTCAAACTGCTTAGAATAATAATGTGAAGTACTAATACTAATGCTATTACAAAACATTAAAGATCTAATGCTATTTTGTTTTGGAAATTTATATACATGATGATGATAGACAAACTAAGAATAAGTAATTTGAATATTGCACCTGCAAATAGGTGATTTGAAATTCAGAATGCTGTTAGGGAAAGAATACCAGATTAGTAACAACTAATATCACAACGGAATCAATTCGTTCTTTCCCACAAATATTCACGGATTGAAATTGAGAATAACAAGATCAAATTGAACCCAAGTACTAATTCACTGAACTAAACAAGAATTAATGTGCGAGAAAAGTAAATATGCACAGGACAATTTTACGTGGAAACTCAAACCGGGGAAAAACCACGAGATCGAAAACCGATCTAACTCAACCACTATAATGATAATGGGTTTACAAAATCCTCCCTACAACCACTAGGGGCTAACCAAATTTCTCAAGAGAACACTCTTGGATCACAATATTAATAATCTCACCAACAAGGTGGAAAACCTCAAGTCCCTAACTTGAATAACACAAAGAACAAATAAATCACCAAACTAAAGAGCAAGAATAAAAACCCGAACCAATTGAACGATTGAGCACTTTGTGAAGAATCTCTGACTGAATTTGAGACGAAACCAATTACTTGTAGTACCTCGATCTCTTTCACGAACCCCAAAATAAATCTCAATAGTTCTCCCTATATTCTTCTTTTATTGTGACTATTATTTTCTCTTAATGTTGATGTACGTATTTTTCTGGTGTGTGTAGCACACAACACACGCAAACGAGAAGACTAAAAGTCTTTTTATACAAGTCTCATGTAACCTAATTTTCCTCTAATGGGCTCAAACCACATGGGCAGGACATAAAACCCAACAAATGCATCTTAGGAAGTCTATATCATAGGATAATCAGTTAAGATTTCAACTTTAGCTTTCATTTTGAAGAACTTTCCCATTTCTGTTGCACGAATTGATCTTAGAAACTCGCATGCTCTCTCCATTCCCAATAAACAATCATCAATTTATATGGCATATTAATTGAAACTTTCTTATTTGTACTCTCACAATGATTTGATACGTACATACTATTCATTTAGCATTCATTATCTTGATGTTGATTTGTGCCGGCTTTGCTTCTATATTTCCCCATACTGCATTGTGTTAATTTTGGGGTGATTTACACTCAAACCAACTGAGGTTTAGTCATATTACAAGGAACCTCCTATAGTTTCAGAAATTACAAGGACACCCTCTCGTACTCACATTTCAATCCTCTCTGATCGTTTAAAGAACCAAAGACTCAATGAAGCTCAAGCCTTATTCGATGAAATCCCATTTCCTAATAAATAAAAATCAACGATTTTGAAGAGTTTGTGAGAGTGGTAAAACAAAATTTCTTTATATAATTTTACGCAATTAAATACAAGAACATTATAGTCACCATGTATGAGATTGACAAATCTCACACTTTCAATTAAACTGGATTAAACTATATGCAGTTTGCATTTGAAAAAGAAGGTAAATGGAGTCGTGAAATTGCTAAAATATAGAGAAAATAAAGGCAGATATAAATTGTTTATAAATAGGAGTCGTCTTTGAAATTTGTACTCGATCATAAATCTTTATTTTTTTGTTTTCTACTCCAAGAAATCAAAATCTCCATCAATTGTCATTATGTTCATAATCATCAATTCACAGTTTAACATTGTATCAACAATTTAATTTTCAATTTATCTCTGTGCCAATCACGATCCAGTCATTCTCCATCAATCTCCATTGCCTTTGTTGCAGTTCTTCATCTCTTTTCCAGTTGTTCTGTTATCTCAGTTTCAAGATCTCTCAATATCAGGTGATATTACTTTCTTCTTAGATATTCTTTCTACTCCCCTCTCATCTTCATCTTCATCTTTATTTTCATCACACCATTCATTTTTCAGGATTCTAACAAAATTCAAGAATTTGTTCCTTTCTCTCCTATTCACATTCTCACTCACTCACTCACAATTCAATTAAAATCCTATTCGATTCACTTTCTTGATAACAACAGATTATGAAACTCTCTGAAGAAATTGCACTTGTTATATAAATTTGTATCCCGCTTCCATAAATACCATCTAAACCGTAATCATTTCTATTCAGAACTGTCAAAATGGAAATACTGAAGATTGCAACAAAATTTCGTCTTGTATTCTACAATATTAAAGAAAATGCGGACTCAACAACTGTCAAAATAAAATTTCGTCCGGTACTCCAAAAGATTAAAGAAAATGTGGACTCAACAGCTGTGAAGCTCTCTGTTTACATTACAATATATTTAGGCAAGGAAATTATAATTAACAAATTTTGGGTGTAAGACAAGAAGAATGAGTCAGAGTTTCAAGATTTCACAAAAATCAACTAAAAAAAACTGCTGAAACCATCTCCCGAATTGAGAAACATCTTCTTGAAGACAAGAAGAAAGAGTCAAAGTTTCAAGATTTCATATATATCGACAAAACCTGATGCTGAAACAACCTCCAGAATTGGGAAACATCTTCTTGAAGATACCAGAAGGTTTGGTTTCTAAATGGTTTCCTGATGAAAAAAATTTCAAGTTTAAATTATTTTTTTTCAGAAGAAAATATGTCCCATTCCAGCAAACTGATATCTCCAATAACACAAAGCTAATTGGATGCATTACTGCAATATCTGCTACCTTTACAAAGGTGGAATCCACAAAGCCAGGAGCGTCTAAATGTATTAGAGGGTAGTTTAAACTTTGTAGTTCCTCGTAGAATAGATAGTCTCCTATTCTTTAATATATTTTTTTACATCTGTTACTGGTTTGGTTTCTATTACTCGTATAATAGAAGCTTTTGCCTCATATTCTTGTTACTGGTTTGGATTTGTAATTTCATGAATCATAATAACTCCAATTACTGCATTTTTTCTTCTCAACATATCTGAAAAACATCTTAAATTGTAAAGTTTGGATCCATGGGGTCACTTCAAAATTTTACTACATTGTGTAGAGTAAAGAGTTAGTCTACCTCTTTTTTTGTAGCCAATAAAGTCTGCTCATTGCACTGATTCCATAAATAAACTTTAACTGCTACGTCCTGAAAAAAAAATTACAAAAAGAAATGCGCATCATGGATGAAATAATGATATGTTGTTCTTCGGAATAATTACACAACTTTTGATTAGGTGAGTACCAATGAATTTCAGACTCCACGATACACAGCTGCAAATGAGCCTGATAGGTGAAAATGTACATAAAAATGAATTAAAATCTCAAAGAGAAGAAATTATACTTCTCTTTGTTGAAAATTTATCCCCAAAAAATTATCTCATACTAAAATCATTAAGAGTTATATGTAATAAATTAAATATGTATCAGCATCCATAGTGAGCGATTAGTCTGATGCGGAATCTATAGAATCGATTACTAGTATGAATTCGATCAATCGGGTACGAGATCTTCCACAACCAAATCGCCTTATTTTCTTAAGATCATCTTCTTGATGGGAAGAAGAGAATAGTATATTGATTTGTTGTGTAGGGGACCATAACCCTTGTGTTCTTTATATAGGAAGAGAATTAGGGTTTCCATAATTTCCTAGAACTTTCTTAATAGGTATCTACCCATTATTACTCTACATTCGTATAGAAGTTACTATATTACTCCATATTCTTATTGGAGTCATTACCTTATTAGACTACTTAATATTAGTCCAATTTCTTTAGAATAACTATCATAATTGATTAAATAGCCCAATTAGGATTAGAAATTTTCCTAACACTCTGCTTCAAATTTCTGTTTTTATGCATGAATCATCCCAGTTTAAAGACCCGCATATAAGATTCAAGGTATAAGCTCTTTTGACTTTACCATGCCCAACTTCCTCCCGTAATTGTAGATCTTCCCAGTGAATTGGACGATGAGTAACCATGTGTGAACTATTTTTTGCTCTGAGTAGTGAACTTCCAGGCCCACTAACGAAACTTTCGCCATCTGACTGTCTCTAAGATGCACCTTCTAGATTGGATACAAACTCTCCCTCATTTGACTGACAGTTTGGTCTTGGCTTGGCAACTGGTAAGTAAATTTACTCACTTCGAAACATCCTTCATCATCACCTGAAAAGGCTGCAACAAAGGGGTTCAAACGCATGTTAGGGTGTCCTATTTCTAAAGCACGGGGAGTCGCCATTGGGGAATATTCCACGTGATTGCCTTCATCAAGGTCACAATTACGAGAAATGCTCTTCGCTGACTCATTTTCTCGACCATTTTCTTCTATGTTGTCATCCATGGGTTCTCTTGGTGGCTGGTTGCCCCTCTTTGCAATTTTGACAAGACTTTTGCAACCTACAGTTTCGGATCATGTTTTATCAACATTGATGTTTTAGCATCATTAAGTCAGTAAAAATCTACAACATCAAATCATTGGTTCTTTAACAATTCATAGTTCTCATTCTTTAGAACATGAATCCATAATGATTGGTTCTTTAACAATGCATAGTTCTCATTCTTTAGAACATGAATCCATAATGAGGAGTGACATAATCCTATTTGAATTAGAGTGTTTTACTCTCTTGTATAGATATTCCTAGGTTGTCTCATAGCACATCGTTCAATTGAAGATGATAATGAATACTAGACACGGTAGCCATCAAATAAATTCAAGAATGTAATTCGCCCATTGAGGACATTCATCAAGATGCTTAGGAATAGACAATCCAATTTTTAATTTTTAGAAAACTGTAAGCGACACCCGCATAGTATTGGTCGGGTGACGGATTTGATGGTTAAAAATTCGACCGATCCACAACCCGCACTTAATTATCTTTAGTGTACTGTGTTTAATAATAGTGTGAAAAAATCACATTTACTGACAAATGAGTAAGAACAAACTTTCATTTAGTTTTTTGTTTATATTAATGTTCATGGTATACATAAGTTTGTACATAATTTATAATCATTTTTTTACTCTAATTTATCTCTAAATTATAATCATCGACATATAAGTTGGTAAGAATAAATATTGTGACAAAGATAAATAGTTAATATCTAACTTTTTAAGTGTGATAATGTGTATGTTTCTTTTAATCAATTTAATAATAGCAACAATATGTGTTTGAGTTTACATTTAATTTGTATTATATAATTAGTCATAAACTTTATCAAACCGTAAATCCACCCGACCAACCCGACCAACACGCCCGCACCCGCCCCACCCCAACCGAGCGGTTTTTTAACATACAAATCCGGGTACGGTTTAAAATTTTGGCAACTCGTATATATTGGATCGGGTTGATTTTTTCAAATACACCCGCTCAAACCCGACCGCGTTTTCCCCAAAAAGTACATGAAGTACTATAAAATCAGCATGTTTTGAATTTAGATCTATGTCATTTCGGACTTGCCTTTAATACTCCATTAGAACCATTCATGCTAAATAGTAAGCTGTTAAGATGAACAATTGGTATCAAATTGTTTATGTTCTGCTGGGTGCTGATTTGTTTTTTCAGACATTGTATTGAACATGTTTGTACAACTCAACTACGAGGTTTTCTTTAAATTTCTTAATTTTATGGTTATTTTTCTTCGTGTAATTTATTGGTATTTTATGAATTGGAATGTGTTGGGTACATTTAATAATCCCCTCATGTGGATATTTATAATTTAATGATATTGATATAATGATGTAATTTATATCTCTTGAAAGGGAAAAAAAAAAGTGAGAATAAACAAATTTCGACCTTCAATTACGAAGAATGTACAAATTCTCAATAAGCCAAGAAATCATTCAAAATATTTCAATAATTTTAGAAAAAGCCTCAAAGTTACCTTGTCTTTGTTTTTTTCTACCTAATCGTACCGAACCGCATACTTGGGTAAAATATCGGACCAATTTTTTTTATTTTGCACACGCAATGCATTTTTAAATTATCAAACCGATATTGATAAAAAAAAATAAGTTCGATTTTACTGAATGAATAACCCTATTTCCATCCCTACAAAAAAAATCAACATCAATTATATTATTGAAGATAAACCTTTGAACAAACAAATATAAATTTAATTATTCCATACAAATCAATTTATCCAATAACTTCTTGTTCGTTTTGTATGAATTCCCCCCTAACCTAACTAAAAGCACCCAGAATTCAATTAACTACTAATATATATATATTCACGCTCTTGTTCTACTAACACCCAAAATATATGTAAATATCTCAACATGTAAATTACATAATTTCCATGACTTCAATAATATTTCTTCCCCTTAAGATACTTCTGAATCTGTGAAGTATCACGCCGGAAAAGCTTCACCTTCAATCCGTACTTCATGTACATTGTCAGCGCCATTTTCGGCACCACTCGGTGGTTCTCCGCCACCGCGACACGGTACCGGAGCAAGATTGACGCCGCCGCGAACTTCATTTGGTAGTATGCGAAATCTTTACCTAAGCAAAGCCGAGGACCGCCGTTGAAGGCGGTGAACTTGTAGGCTGACTCGCTTATGAAGCGGCGGTCGCGCAACCAGCGGTCAGGTCTGAATTCTCTGCAGTCATTGCCCCAGATTTCCTCCATTCTGCCCATTGCGTAGATTGCGTACACTACTTTTGTTCCCTTCTTTAGCACTGTTCCGTCGGGGAATTTATCATCTTCTAGCACCTGCTCATACATTTATGAATCTAAATTAGGGCAAAATTGCAAAATTAATTTCTAATGGCAGCTTGTAGAATTGACTTAAAGCTGGTTTGTTGAGCTAATAGAAACTGAATTTGATCCAATTCCAGTCCAATTTTGAAACAAATTACAAAATTGGCCCGAGATCTTCTGAGTTTCCCCCCACTTCCACACCCTGTGGCTGTTTGTTCTTAACTAAAATTTATTAATAATTGAGTAAAGAAAACAGATTGGTTAGTGACTATTTTGGGGATTTCAGTCCCATATACTCAATTATTACTAATTTTAGTTAATATTACGGTTGATTATCTAGACACTCCTAAGTTTAGGCATTTCAATCAATTCAGATAGTCTGGTTAAAATTGGACTGCAATTATCAAGGTTTTAACTTTGATAAATGAATTTGAGACAAAAAAAAATGTTAGCGATCGAGCTTTAGTTATGAACTAAATTGCATTTCTGCTATACTTGAGGTTGTTTGTTCTTGAGTAAATTCCTTAAAGATGAAATAGATATTGTGGTTAATTTATTCTTTACCTCTTTATGATCAACAGGGACTGAAGGGTACAGCCTGAGAGCCTCTGATAGAGCAGCCTGTAAGTAGTCCATCTTCTTCACCTCCTCCGGTCGAAATACAAAATCGTTGCCAGTAACTTCCTCCCCCTCTCTTTCACTCACTATCTCACATATTTCAGCAAGAATTCTCTCTTCCACCTCAGGATTTTTATTCAGAAGCCAGAAAAACCAGCTAAGAGCAACAGATGACGTGTCTCTTCCGGCCAATATGAAATTCACGCAAATATCACGTAAGAACTTATCCGAAAACGGCCTACCCTCTTCGTCTTTCATCCCCACAAACACTGTCAAAAGGTCCGATCTATGCTTCGTTTCATCCAAAGAAAGCTCTTTCTTCCTAGCACGAATGACCCCATCCGCAAAATCATCAACTCCCTTTATTGACTCCTTCAGTTTCCCTTCACTTCCCAAATCAAGGAACCTCATGGCCTTCCATATAAGAGTCGGGGTCATGAACCTCATTATAGTTGCTTCTGTGGCAGCTTCGAATGCCCGAGCGAAAGGAATGTCAGGCAGGCCGGGGCTGAGGCATCCAGGATCGACTCCAAAAGCAATCATGCACACATTGTCGAATGTTAATCTTAGGAGAATGTCTTGTAAATCGATAGTGGATGATTTCTCGACAGAATCCTCTAAAACAGGTAACAGACGGGCATACACGAGTTCCAGTAAAGAATCGGTGGTCATTTTCCTGAATTTGGCCGAGTGGAACTCGAGACTCGCTGTTTTCCTCTGCTTTACCCAGATTTCATCGTCTGCATTGAAGATGCCGTCACCCAAGAGATCACGGAGTGTGCTCCGAAAATAGTCTCCTTTAGGGAAATTGGGGAACCTTGTCTTGAGAAGGTACTCGAGGTTTCTTGGATCCGAAGTCACGACGCAGTTGAGATTTGTGAACCAAGGCCCTTTAAAGGTAAAAGTACCGTGTTGGCGATGCAGGACTTCAGAAATCCACTCGTAGATGTTTCCCTGAATTCCGACGATCAAAGAAGGAAGCATCCCAACAAAGGGCCAATTGGGTAAGCCCTGATGCTTCTTCTGCCGCAGACAGTGTATTACTATGAAAACAACAACAGCAAGCAAGAGTTCAATCATTTGAATCTCGGAAAAGAAATTGAATAGATTAAAAATGTTGCTTTTCCCTGTGAAGTATAAAGAAGAAGTAGAAGAAGAAGAATCATTTGATGAAGAAGTCATGATTTTGGAATGAAAATAATCAGGAATAATGTTTGAAAAGTATGAGTGATTCATGAAATTGTTATGTGATGAGTGGGTATTCATGTGTGTTATAAGGGCCATGCAGTGGAATCAGCTGGAATAGGATTTCTTGGCGTGCATGAGTTTTGTGCAGCGGTTTGATTTGGTGAGCTGAATACTCTTTCATGTGGGTTATCAGTACTCCATATGTGGCATTTCTTATAATAGGGGCAAGAACTTTTGCTAAATTAAGGTTTGATTTAATTAGGGGAAAAAAAGGTTGTTTATTTTATTCCTCTGCTCGAGTGTCGGAATATAATTTTTGGTTTGACCCTTTTCTTATGTTTCTGGAGGGTAGGAATTTGGTAGTAGCAGTTAACCTAAGTGTGTATAATTTCCTACAGGCTCCAAATTAACACGTTTTCTTTACATACTACACCTTTATTATGTGTTGGTTAGCTAAGAAGAGTATTTTTGTGTCTTGTTTGATTTAATTTTTGTAGGAGAATATTTAATCCAACTTGTTTTATTGTCTGGTTCTGGAAATTAACATTAATTTTTTAATATTGGGTAGAGTGATCTGGAATTAGATTTTTTATTTCATTGACCATTGAGGTTGTTTAAGACCACCTACAAAATAATGCTATATTAGTGTTGGGATATTTAAACTTTCTTGGTTTTGGGTCAGGCCCATATAATTGAAGTCCATTAAAAGAAAAATTAGGTTAACACGAAAATTGCGTAAAATTTAAGGTTTTCTTTTTTCTTTTTACGTGTTCGCGCGTGCTGTCGTGGAGAGATCAAATGTCCTACGTTACTTTATACACATTCAATCAGTTAATTTGACTTAAAGTTTTATAAAATAGACAATAAATAATTTAGCTAAATTATTTCAACAACAATTTAGTAATATTATATGGTATTATTATATATTAATATTTAAAAAATGCTAAATGCAAACAAGAATTAATAAGTCACCTAAAAGATGAAAAATTTGACTTATATTGTAGCTAATGGAGTAAAAAATATTAATATGTGATTATTCTAATGGAAGGGACTAGTCACTATAAAATAGTGAACCTAGGTTCGAATCATTGTTGAGAGAGGATTCCACTTAATACGTCAGATTCGCCTATGTGCGTTTGTAATACATATATAATCTCTTGAGAATTTCTACGAGATGTTCAATTATCCTATTTCTTCGGGTTTTTATTCTCTTTTTGGTTGGCGATTTGGTTTAAGTTCTTGTTGTCCAAGATGTGTTCTTTTGATGATTTGGGGTTTAGGATGATTACTTTTGTTTAAAAAAAAATACTCACAAGCACAAAAGTTTTATTTATTAAATTTAACGAAATACATTTCAATTTGTTTGCTTAGATAAATATCTTCATTGCCTATGGCGTGCATAATACTGGTATACTAAGTAAAATGCGAAATTGCCATCATGTTTAATCTAATTGTTAAAAGAACGTTTTGTGGCATTTTATTAGCAAAAAGTTTAATGTGTTAATATTTTATCAATACACTTCACCATCTGAAGATTAAATGAAACAAACAAATAGAGGAAAATAACTATTAGGGGTCTTCTCCATTTTGGAGTAAACAAGAATGTTATTGTTAGATTTTGAAAGAATTATTGACGATTTCTTAAGTTTACATAGTGGTTAAAACATTTTTGTAAATGAACTCATTTATTTTCGCAGTTCATCCAAGGATTTAAAAAAGACATCTAATGCTATGATTGTTATTTTTTTTTATAAATTACGAAGAATACTTGAACTTACAAAGAACACTGATACTAAGGGCGGACTGAGAGAGGGACAAGAGGATCTATGGATCCCCTCAAAATTTTTTTGGTATAGTTCTAGTTTAAAAAAAAAAAAAGAATAGTCCAAAAAAATTATCACAATCAGCAATTTTTTAGCTCAAGTAAAATATAAAACCAATTAATTCAACCTAATATTAATCCACTCTAATTTTATCTAACTCTACCCAAGCCCCAATTAAAGCTCAAATCTTCTCCTAACTTCCAACATCTTCAAACCCAAATCTTCAATCCACGACTTCTCTTTTTTCGAGCTCTCAATCCTTCCCAATCAACTTGAAAATTATATTAGGAATGTTCAATCAAGTGATGAATTGTTTAGCTTGAAAGAGACTGGTGATCTTGCTAAGGAGATGGTTGCAACTAAAATGCATGTCGCATTCTCGTTTGTTTACGAACTTGTGACATTGACGCTTATTCTACCTGCTGCAACTGCATAAGTAAAGAGAGTTTTCGGCTATGAAGATAGTAAAGAATTAACTTAGTAACCGGATGGGCGATCAATGACTAAATGATAGTCTAATTGCCTTTATAGAGATGTGTAGTTGTATTTCAAACGATGCTATCGTGTATCAATTTTAAAAAAATGAGGAATCGTCATAGTCAATTATTAATGTAAATACATAAAGGGTTCTTTTAGGACTATAACGAGGTATCATATGTAATTAAAATATCTCGTAGAGATTTTTTTTGTCAAACTCCATCTCCCCATTTTTATATTGCATCTAAATTTTCTCGTGCATAATATAAGCTTTAAATTAGACTGATTTTTTTTTTACTATTTAGCCCCCGACCAAAAATCTTGGATCGCCCTGCTACCAAAAAGAGGTTAAATGTCTCTAATTAATTGGTTAATTCAAAGAATAAATTTACTAATAAAAACAATTGAAGGTGTTTTTTTTTTTTTAAAAAAAATTAATTAAATTATAGGGGGAGTGTTTATGCATTTTACTCATAATAAATTTTCAGAAGACTAAAATTGTAAAAGAAATTCACGGTTCCCGACCTTCATTTCCCCTAAACTAAAAGCTAATAGAAAAACCTAACCATGATGCGAAGCTTTTTCCCTACCAAATTATGCCGTGGAATCGGATCAAATCCACTCTCCAATGGCAGAAGATGGTACGGACTAATCCCCATGGTGATTGAGCATTCCTCCCGAGGAGAACGCGCGTACGACATCTTCTCGCGGCTGCTCAAGGAGCGCATCATTTGCATTAATGGTCCCATCTCCGATGAAACTGCGCACGTCGTCGTTGCGCAGCTCCTTTACCTCGAGTCCGAAAATCCTTCAAAGCCCATTCACATGTACCTCAATTCACCCGGCGGCGCAGTCACCGCAGGTAATTTTATCTTTATGCAAGGACGGATTCTTTTTTTATTTTGATAAGTATGCAAGGACGGATTTACATAGTAAGAAATTAGTAACAGTTTCAATTATATTACCCAAATTACCTCTTGTACACTATCATTTTCTTCTCCGTGAAACGGTTTGATGTGTGTCCAACTATCAATTGTGCTTACATTTACTTATTTTTCTTAATTTTTTGTACTATACTTACTATACTCATTGTAAGTAGTTTATAGTTGTGCATTTTATATCTCTAATCTCTTTTATCATGTTCAACATATGTTAGTTAAAATGTTTTAATTTTTTTGACTGTCTTTAGTATAATAAATTTAGTAGCGAATTTTGTTTAGTTTATTCTCATCTGTTTTTATGTTGCTTTACAGTTATGGTTTATTTGTTCATTCGAACAATGACATCTATAATCATTCAGAAATTAAATTTGATTTGTTATGTTGTATTATCTCTTGTCAAAATTATTCAGTGAAGAAAATTTAATTATCACCGACAATATAAATCCCCCCTCCCCAACTCCAAACTCTTGAATCCTGGATGTGTCTCTGTCTTTATGGTTTATAATTTTTTTTTTGATAAGCTTTTATGGTTTATAATTGGAAATACAAATTAATTGGAGTTTTAATGAATTCTTTACTTCTTAATCATGTTTCCAGGTCTTGCTATCTATGATACAATGCAGTATATCCGATCTCCAATCAACACTATATGTCTAGGTCAAGCTGCATCAATGGGTTCTCTCCTCTTGGCTGCTGGTGCAAAGGGTGAGAGACGTGCTCTCCCAAATGCTACCATTATGATTCATCAGCCTTCTGGTGGGTATAGCGGGCAGGCTAAGGATATAAGTATCCACACCAAGGAGATTATTCGTGTCTGGGATTCCTTGAATGCACTTTACTCGAAACATACTGGACAATCACTTGAAATAGTTCAGAAGAATATGGATCGTGATTATTTCATGACACCTAAAGAGGCCAAGGAGTTTGGGATTATTGATGAGGTCATAGATGAAAGACCAATTACCCTTGTGACTGATGCTGTAGCAAATGAGGCGAAAGATAAAGGATCGAGTTAGATAGATATCAGTGTAAGTCACCTCTATCTTTCCTTGCTACATTGAAGGATTTTGTGATGTCGTTTTGTGAGATTGCTTTCCTTTTTACTACCATTTGATGGATGCCTTGTTTTAGCTTTGTATAATGTTCATTTAATTGTGAGATCACTATCAGGATAACCAATTGTTTTGAGCTCAAAGCATGCCTAATCAATTCTCAACTTATTCTCAAGTATACAACTGTGGGCTTGGTTCATATTGCTTTTGATGGAAGTTGTTAGCCTATAATCTACAGCCTCGTATAAATGCATTTTTCTTGATTCTGACAGCATTTGTGAAAGAATTATCTTTAGTACGATTAGGGTATTTTGCATTCTTGTATGCTGGAAATTTCTTAAATTTTTTTCAGTTAATATATTCTTCCTAATATGATCTGGGTGAACTGGATTTGTATTTCTTGAATAGAACCTAATTGCGAAGAAAGTTAAAAAGATGATTGAGAATGTTATCTGTACTATCAGGTTTTGGTTTCATGTATAAACAGAGTTGGTTATATTTGCATTTCTCTTTGGTTCATGAAACTTATAAATACCCTGCTAATGGATTGAAATTGTACAGATTTCTTACAAAGCTATCAGATTAATGATGAAGCATCGAGTTTGTTACCGCATATACTTAACTGCATCCATTTGATACTTCACCTATTTGGCGAAAAGAAAAGGGAGATTTCTTTTGGTGGAGAGTTTTATGGCCCATTAAGGATGGGTTTAAAATCCTTGCAAATCTCTATCACGGGCGAAGATAGTATAATTTATGTTGTCGGTATAATTTAGTAGTTCTCTGCTATATTTCTGCAGTTTGGATTTTGAGCATTGCTTGACATGTATCGGCAAGAAGTCATAGACCTTCGGTTGGATTTGTACTTGTAGTGAAATTCATCTTGATTCGATAAAATTTTAAAATTTGACTGACATTTTGATTCAATTCAATTAATTCTCCCTTCTAATGGCATACTTTTGTGTTTCTTAAACTTACAAATGTGATGCGTTATTGCCATACAGATCAAGCTATTTTATGTTGTTGCTAATCTTTTGTAAGGATTCTATAAACATCGGCAGCGCAAATGAAGGTTGAACCACAAATATTTGTTCTATTGAATCCAATTTGAGTAATTGATTGGGTCCTAAAACTTCTGAGCTAGTTAAATTTAATCCTAATAGTTTACATGTTTTGGTTTTTGAATTCTGAATAAATAGAATTTAGAAAGTCGTAATTTATTTTTGCTATTACTAACATGATTATTATATTCAGATGTTGATTATATTTCAATTTGTAATATTACGAAATTTGATATGAGATTGAATTGGGTATCTTAAATTTTCTTTAAAAAGAAATTCATATTAAACGATTTTATTTTTTTGGAAAAGGTGATTGATCGAATTAAACAAAGTGATTTTTTTTATTCACCGACTAAACATACGTAACTCTTGACATCAGTGAGTCACAATCTTGTAATGTATCTAGAAGAATAAGACCATTAGTTTATAAACACCCCATAATCTTATATCTCAGCATTGCGGAGCAAATAACAGAAAAATGATGTATTAGAAACTGGTATGGATCTGGTTTGGCCCGGTTTGGTCACAGCCAAACTGGGCCAAACTTTGTTTGGCTACAGACCTAGGTGGGTTTCGGCCCAGACGCAGGCCTTACTGATCATTTGTTTTTTTTTTCTCCTTTTTTCTTTTGTTTTTCATTTATTTTCTCCTTATGCTTAATTCATATGTCACCTTTATATAATTTATATTTCAGTGGTATTAAAAAAATTGTTAATTTTTGCATTATCAATTTTTATCATATTATTTGATTTTTGAGTTATCAATTTTTTTTTATTTATCAATTGTTATTAGAATATATAACTGCGATTTTAAATGTTATATTTGATTATATCAAGTTCATTTTAATATTGTGTATATTACAACATAATGGTTTTATTAATTATTTCAATAAATATACATTATATTTATAATAACTTAATTATTAAAATAATTACAAGCATTTCTCAATCATCGGTAAAATATAATAACAATTCATCATTTTAATTATTATATAATATAATATAATATATTATCTCAAACATAATAAAGTTATTGATTTGACATCTATGATCCACTTTTCTCCCCCAGACCCCAATTCAAATAAAATCTCAAAGTTTCCAATTCACTAACTATTATTTAATAAATATTTCATAATCTCAATATTCCCGCCATTGAAATCATTATTCAAATCGAAATTCAAAGGCTTTGCCGAAATCTCTGAAACCATCTCAGTCAAACTACTTTCATATTAACACTAAATTTTCTAAAGTTTTCTTGATGGTCCAAAGACTTTGGGCTTGTTTGTCTCGCTTTTCCCACTATGGTTTGGAAAACTAGGTGGTTTGGGAAAAAAATTCCACTTTCATAATGTTATTTATGAAAATGGTTTGAGAAATGAGGTAGAAGGCACGTTTTTTAGGAATGGTTAGATTGTAAGTATAAAATGTGTAAGAATTTTTTTTATACCATTATGTGAGATAAGTTATGTATGAGATAAATTATTTTACGTCAAATCAAAATAGAGTTTGTGTTGGTCTTTTTAGAAATAAAGAAAATTGTTGTTTGATTGGCTTATATGAGAGTAGCATGGGAAGTTGAGAGAAAATAAATTTATGTAAGACAGTAGAAAATATGTTTGTCTTGATTTTCTCAAACACGAAATTATTATGAAAAAAGCTAGAAAAAATGGCCCTTAAGTACATAAGTCCGTTTTGGCTATGTTTCGTCATGTTTAGGTGTTTCAAAATGATTTGAGTGATTTCGATGAGACACTTGAAACATAATTTAGATTGATTTTGTTGGAATATTGAGATGATAGAATATTAGTAAAATAATAGATAGTAAATTTTTTAAATTTGAGATATGATTTCGATTGATTTTGGATGTTTGAGGGAAAAAGTTGATGACAAATGTCACATCAATAACTTTATATAGTTACTTATAAAAAAAAATAATAGAGTTTGAGATCAAATTTTATATAGTGTAATAATTGCGATGTTGAATGTATTGATTTTATTGTAATTGTGATAATAATTTAGATAATTATAAGTAGTTAATCATATATTGAAAATATTCAAAAAAAATGGATGTAGCAATTTTAATCTCAAAAACCATGAGATTTGGGTAATGAATATTGCGGCGACATAGAAGGGTTAGCTTCTGGGTTTCTTTGGAGAGCCGGAGTAAACAGAGGTAGGTGAGTTATGTAGGAAGGGATGTAGACATAAATTGGAAAAATAGGTTAAGGAAAGAAAACGGAGTAAACAAAGGTGGGTAGGTTTTTTAATTTTTTATTAACTAATAATGTAATCTGGATGGTTCCCGATCCGGTGGGGTCTAACACTCAAAATTCGTCTCGATTTTTCTTGATCGAATTTTTGGGTCTCCCGAAAATACACGTTTTCCTTCGTCCCAAATGGAAAAACTAACCCGATCGGGACGGGAAAGGGTGCCTGAAACCCGATCCCGTTTACTCAGCCCTAGGCAAAATCACGAAGAACAAGTCCAAACTTGGGATCGGAGTGAAAACCTTTATGTTGAGGACTACACTTGATCCAAAATTTCTAGGCCACATAATCTTCTGCCTCGACACGATCACTTGCTTTTTGTGAGATTTATGTTGACTTATTCGTACGCGCAAAGACCTCATTATAGTTGTGAAAGATAACGACGGAGTCTAATCGTTGGCACTTCATCCAAATAGATGTCGCTTCTTGAACTCTTTGAAGCTTCACTTCTCTATTTACCGTATACAAACACAATTACTTAGTTCTTCTCTATTTGTATAAGCTCACGAAAATAAAATATGGACTGTAAATAAGAATTGTATATTGCATTTTAAAAAAATATATTGATTTGTAAAATGTCATAAAAATTTGTCCATGATAAAGGATGTAGTTACTAATCTTTGACCCATAACCTAATGGTTCAAGTTATGGTTGATGAATTTCTACATTCTTTCTTTTAAGATCACATTAATAGTTATTGATCTTCCCATATTTGATTTTCGATCAATTGTATAACAAGTCAAATAAATTAACTAGTATAAATGTAATATCGAATTAGATACATAATAAACAAATTCACTATTTACTTATTATATTAAAGTAATTGATCTTAAATAAATTAAATGCAGTATTTAAGAAATCTTGACTTTTATTACACAAAACATGAGCAATTCACAGCTGATATAAATCTAGAAAAAGAAGAGCATTTTCACAACCAGACACAAATAATTGACCCATAACTTAATGGTTCAAGTTATGGTTGAAGAATTTCAAATTTTCTACATTCTTTCTATTTAGGTCACATTAATAGTTGTTGATCTTTCCATATTTGATTTTCAATCAATAACAGGTCAAATAAATTTAAAAATAATAAATTAACTAGTATAAATGTAATATTGAATTAGATACATGATAAATGTATTCACTATGAAGTTATTATATTAAAGTAATCTTAAATAAATTAAAATTAAATGCAGTGTTTAAGAAATCTTGAATTTGATTACACAAAAAACGAGCAATTCAAAGCTAATATAAACAATCTATAAAAAACCAACAGGTGGTTGGTCTAGTGGAAGGGACTAGTCACTACAAAGTAGCGGACTCAGGTTCGAATCCCCGTTGG
This sequence comes from Penstemon barbatus, assembly GCA_003313485.2. Taxonomy (NCBI): domain Eukaryota; kingdom Viridiplantae; phylum Streptophyta; class Magnoliopsida; order Lamiales; family Plantaginaceae; genus Penstemon; species Penstemon barbatus. The sequence goes on from CM064881.1 coordinate 23,758,022, forward strand.
GAGAGGTTCCCACTTTATGTGCCCGACGCACCTCGAAAGGGATTTAACCCTTGGGAAACCAAAAAAAAAAAAAAACAATCTATAAAATGAAAATCTATTTCACAACCATACCCAAATAATAATTGAAAAACAAATTAACCCCTTGGTGGAGACTACATGGTTTGAATTTTTTGTTTTGTAATTGACAATATTACTTACTTGGACCATAACTTAATAAATATATTATTATTTGTATTATTATCTTTAATATATATGTATAAAAACTTTTGGGGGCAACACCCCCTCACCTCTCGAAGTCCTTGACCTTATGCTTTCATATGGTGTCTGAAACATCTTATATCATCACGAGAGTAATCATTTCTTCGACATTTTCATACTAAATATTTACTATCCATGTATCCATCTTGAGATAGACGAAGCGTTCTTTTCATATTGAAGAGCGTTAATCTCCACATCTTTTATAACTCTCGGTTCTTCAAGATAGTCTTTAAAACTGCATGTTTCTTATGATTCCATGTATGTGGGCTTTAGCTATGTTGGCAGCTTCAAAGGAAGTAGGATTCATAAGATGATATTGGACATCGAAATATAAGCATTTGGATACGATGTATAATTCAAATAAGGCAAACTCATGATGATACATGAATCCCTATTAGGAAAAACTTATACATAAAGAGAAAGAAAACTTCTAACATATAGTAATCTTATTACAATGTTCACTCTCTTAGCAATCTATTATTGTATGAATTCAATTTTTTTCTCTTTTTGTTTTGTCACTAAAGGCTTAATAATCATGAAATTTTAAAATATATTTCACGTGCTATTTCATAAAAAATTGTCACATGCAATTTGTTAGGGTATGATATATAACTTGTATCTAAAATGAACATGATTTATATTGTCCTTGATATTTATTATTACTGCATGGTCTCTCAAAGAACATAAAAAAGGTGAGGAGAAAAAACACTACACACTACCTTAAATCCCAATTTAGTTCCCAAAATTAGATTCTTAATTGTCTATTTAAATGCAGGGGAAACCAAGAAAGTAAAATTAAAGGCAAGAAGGAGAGTGCATGTCTTACGTGTCGCTTGAGTGAAAAGACACTTATACCCCAACCCACCGCCTTCAATCTCACACACAAAAAACAGTGTTGTTTTCTTCTGCGGTCTCTTCTATGTGATCGGTGCAACCCTAACGCCAACAAACACAAGGGGAAACTACGGCGTCTATGGTGGCGCCTCTCGGAATAACTATTCATTTGTTATCAATTAGGGTTTTAATTTTGATAAAAGGTTAGAGTTGAGATTTTTTGGGGGGCATGGCTCCTGGGCGAAAGCGCGGAGCGAAAGGTGCGAAGACGAAGAATGAATTGAGTTTGGGCGATCTTGTTCTCGCCAAGGTCAAGGGATTTCCCGCTTGGCCTGCAAAGGTACATTCTATATTCACTTCAATTTGCAATTTTCCATTATTTTTTTTCTGTTTTCTTATGGAATTAAGTCCTTTCTAAGCATGCGGATGTTTATTTCTTTTTTCGACTATAAATTTATTTGATTTCTTCTTTATGGAGTTGATTGAGTTGCTAAGTTGATTGGACAACTACTACATTAGGGTAGATTACGATTTATCAGGATAATATTTGATTCGTACTGTTAGGAATAAGATAAAAAGGGGTTTATAGGGATGATTTCGATGTTGTCGGTATTCGAGTTTAGGGGTTAAAGTGTTGTCGGTACTCGAAGTTATAATTTTGTGGTTAAAGATCTACTTTATCAAATAATTCGTTGGGGGGTTGGATGTGGATATCAGTGGAGACAACTGGAAATGTTGGAAATTTACACAAAAAAGGTGTCATCTACGTGTACGGCCATCGGAGCTGGCACGTTAGTGTCTTTGTGCATTAATGCATTTACGCAATCATAGACGTTAAAAATGTGTCATCTCTCTACGTCCTCCTGAGCCGGCATGTGTGCGGCTTTGTGCACTAATGCATTTACGTAATCACATGCTTTTGTATTTAGAATCTTGTCTCCATTTTTTGGTCTTTTTGGTTATCAAATTTTCGCATTATTAAGTGGATTTCTACTTCTTTGTTCTGCCACCACAACGGCAGACCTTTGCATGTTTACCTAATATTTAAAGCATACATACTGTTACCGTCATGATTTTGGTTGTTCGCATGTCAGAATCCTGTAATTTATGTTTTACTTGGTGTTTGTTTACTCATGCATCATCTAAATTGGCTATTTTTTCCAGTGCCTCTAGCTTTATTGGCCATGTTGCTATTAAGTTATAGTTATTCGTTGATAGGGCAATGTTTATATTTTTATTTCCAGATCAGCGACCCTGAAGTCTGGAAGAAGCCTCCTGACCCCAAAAAGTACTTCGTCCAGTTCTTTGGTACAGCTGAAATGTAAGCCCCTCTTTTCATTACATTTCAGTTCCGAGCACAAATGCTGAAAACACTTATCTCTTGATTATATTTGTAGTATAGCAAGGGAAACCTCAAATGAGTATTGCTTCATACCCTGCATTGAGGTTCCGTTACTTTTGGGAACACAAAAGAATTTCTTATATTTTTATATGTAAAATTTCAAATTATGCAGAGCTTCTTCTCCTTTTTGTTAAATTATCTTATTTTTTTTTCGTACATATGTCGTCGTTTCATTGTAGAGGAATTCTTGTGGTCATCCACAACATAGTGCTTATCAATTAGTCTTGCACATAGTTGTTAATAGCGTTCAAATCGCTCGATATAGCGAGCTTCATGGCGAGGCGAGCCTTTCTCGCTTCGCATCGCTCTGTTTTTCGGATTTGGAAGAAGCGTGCTTTTTCCTATGGCGCTATTCCAACGACACATGTCGCTGAAAATCAGCGTTTTTCCCAGTGAAGCGGTGGAATAAAAAAAAAGAAATTTTGACTTTTTATAATAAAAGTCAGTAAGTTTTTACGACTTAATAAGGATATTTGAAGAGAGAGAAAGTGATAACTGAACCCTAATTTCTAAAAACCATTCCGTCTCTCTCAACATACCTGTGCCGCCACTAACAATTGATCTGTCTGCCCCGCCGCCGTCAACCACCGACCGTGCCGCCGGCAAATTCACCCTCTTTTGTGACTTTGTTATCACCTTGTGGGTTTTGTTGTAGTTTGACTTATTAATTTAGTTTATAGATATGATTATAAAATGTTGTTTTTGTAGTGGGTTTGATTTTCCAACTTAGTTTATAAAATGGTAATCAAATGTTGGCTATTTTAATGTATATATATATTATCTTATGTATAGAATTATAAAATATTGTCCTACAAAGTGGGTTTGACTTTTTAATTTGATTTTATACTTTCAATTTGGTTTATAAAATGTTATATTTTTTAATATGTATATTATGTATATGATTTTCTTTCAATAATTACTGCATATATTTATTATATATTGATTGTCTATAAATTTGGTATGTTGTTTTTTGATGTGATGATCATCTTATTTGAGGATATTAGTTATCAATATTTCCGAAGTTTATAGTTTCTGCCTTCTACCTGCCTTGGCAAGTAGTCTGGGCAAGTTATATTCTGTGAGCGCTGTTGCTAAATCATATTCAATAAGGAGAAGTTCCGGTGTTATTAAAGTAATTATGTGGCGACACATGGTTTGATCATTGTCTAGTGTTATTATAAATGACATTTGTATAACCATTTTAAGAAGTTCCCTTGAAAACGTTAATAGATATGCTAAATGTCCTCTTAATATCGTTGTTCTCATTCTCTTTTAGGTTTATTGACATATTGTCTGTAATTAAGAAAGCAACTGTTTGTTTTGAAGATGGCTTTGTGCTTTTAAATTCTGATTTTTTCTTCATTTGACAGAGCCTTTGTCGCGCCTGTGGATATTCAGACATTCACCAGGGAAACAAAAGATAAATTGTCGGCTCGATGCAAGGGCAAGACGGTCAAATTCTTCACCCGAGCGGTAGAGGAAATATGTGAAGAATTTGAAGAGTTGCAGCGTAAAAAGGTAAGTGGTGTAAGTGATGACAACAGTACACCAAACCTTGCATCAGAGACAAATTCTCTTGATCCAATGGTAGATGAAGCCTTGGAGGCTAGTGGAAGCAATGGGATTGATGGGGAAGGACGAAATTGTAAATTGGAGATCAAAGGGCTTACTGATCCGGGCACTGAATTAGAGCATCGTTTGCAAAGACAAGGTGATATGCAACATCAAGATATAAAGCTTTGCTCGTCAGATGACAGGAATCGTAGTCTATCTCCGCATATAGCTTCGGGAAAGAGGAAGAAACTGCCCTCAAATCCTACTAATCTAGTGAAGGAATCAGTCTCAGTATTCAGCCCATCCCGTGATTCCCTTGTTAAGGATGAAGATTCTCGTATCAAAGTGGAAGGTAGGTCTTCTGATGGTAGCCAGATTAAATTGACAAATGGCCACCAAGAGAAGCTGGCAATAGGGGCAAAGAAGAAACTTGAAGGTGCAAAAAGTGGTTCAGCTGTTTCTCGTGAGCATACTGGAGAAGGAATCCCAAAAAAGGTTGCTGCAGGTGGGATCATGAATGTCACGTCTACTGATAATTTAAAATCAGACTTAGATGCTAGTGGAAGGAAGAAAAAGAAATTACTGAATAAGAAAAAGCAGTCTGAGGCAACAGATGATGATCAAACTGATGCTGAAGTAAGTTTGGAAGAACCTATTGAGATTTTCCCCAGGAAAAATATGAAGGCTCAACATGGCCTTGGAAAACAAACATTTTCGACAAGTGAAGCATCCCGTCCTGCTAAAATTTTAAAATGTGCTGATGTTGGAGAGGATGCTGGTTCGGTAAAAGTGCAAATGAACAGGAAAAATGATTCTGGAAGTCTTAATGTTCATAATGAGAAAACAACTAACATGGGGTCTAAAAGGTTAGCATCAGGTGGGAAGGCCGAGAACCGCCGGCTCATCAGAGTACAGACTAGTACCAATGACTGCAATCATTCTACTGAAGAAGATGATCTCCCCCCATCAAAGCGCCATCGCCGAGCAATTGAAGCCATATCTAGTTCTACCCTGATTTCTGAAAACAAACTCGGAAGTTCTGTATCACGTAAAAATGAGTTGGTGCCTCTTAACAAAGTTCGTTCTCCAGTTATGCAGTTGCCAACTAAACGGAGAGCTGTCCTTCGATGTGATGACGAGGAGGATGAATTGCCCAAAACTCCAATACATGGAGGATTTACCAGTAAGGTTTTGGGTATTCCAAGCGGGTCAGATTCAAAAAAGAAATCTGTTATTCTTGGTGAGAGTTATGTCCCTGATAAACTGATCTCAAGAAATTCAGGATCATCTGATGTTGGCTTAAAAGAACGGGCAAAATCAGCTCTATTATCCAGTAAAGCTTTATCACCAACTTCTGAGCAAGACATGGAGAAGAGGACTAGAGAGTTATCAACTATGCATGTATCTCCTGATCCATTCCAGTTAGATTCTGAGAAATTATCAGCTAAACCAATTTTTGTTTCCCCGAGAATGTCCCCTCGATCTACTACTAGTACCAGATCGTCAGCAGAGTCGCAAAGCAAGCAGTCCAGCAAGGCATATGGTAATATTTCTCAGAAGAAGGTTCTAGCAGGAGCCAACAAAAGCCTTTCTGCTACAGCTTCTGAGAGACCGACTTCATCTCTTGATCAATCAATAAATGAGAGAAGCAAACCAGCTTGTTCTGGAGAGAAAAGGAAATCTACTCAGGAGGTTGATTTACAAATCAATGACCCTGTTGTGGTGAGGAATCCAGATAACACTAATTCAGTTGGTGAAAGGTAAATAAAAGTAATTGATATACTGGAGAGTGTTAATTCTTTTTGTTCCTTATGTTTATCTGCCATTGCTCAGGCTGGATTTTGCCAAAGACTACAAGACAAGTTTTTTGGATGTTATCAAAGATGATAAGACAAGTTTTCTTGTTGATTCAAAAATTCCTGATTCTGTCAAGTCCATGAAACACCTCATTGCTGCTGCTCAGGCGAGGAAGAGACAAGCACACATACAGAGCACTTATGGAAATTCTCTTAATATGTTTGTTCCTGATGCTGACATGCATGGTAGAAGCCCAAGCCCTGCCCCTACTGCACTGGCATTTGAATCAAGCAACAAGTTCCAACTGGATATACAAGGATTACATTCTGCTTCTCCTTCCTCTGATGTTCGTCAATTCTCATTTATTAATCAACATGAGAATGAAGAACTTGAGGAGAAAAAAGAGGGTTCAGGTCATCAGGCCACTGGGGGTTCCCTAAGTGGGGGTACTGAGGCAGCTGTTTCTCGTGATGCCTTTGAAGGGATGATAGAGACACTGTCAAGGACCAAAGAGAGTATTGGGCGTGCAACTCGTCTTGCTATAGATTGTGCAAAGTATGGGCTTGCCAATGAGGTAGGTAATTAGCATTTAACCTTTTCAAATGATTGTTTCAGAATACATGTAGGTCTTACATGCTAAGTTGTTCTTAGAACCCTCGTGTATTTCCCCTGTATACATCTTTTATCAATTTCTAATAAAGCAAATCATCATTATCTATTTTTTTTCTTGCAAATATCCTGGTTCAGATTGATTCAAAAACCCCTGGTTTTCTCTATTTTTCTACTTTTTTCTGAAGTGTAGATCTTCTTATATAATCTATATTAGACAGAAGAACGACATGGTTTTTCTGAATAGGAAAACATATTACGAACTTTTAAGGGTTGTCATTGGCAAGGAAATACAGAGTATTTCATGAGCAGATGACTTGTCGGAATATTAGGTTCATGGAGAAGAAGGATGATAGCGATGATTGATGATACTGAATAATGGTTGTGAAGGGGCTAAGAAGATTCTTCTCATGTTCAACTACTAATTTGGAATTGTTTTGTGAATAAACGTTATCGTGGGAGCTCTCTAGAAGATTGTATATCACAATACTTGTCTTTATTTGTTTCTTGATTTGAGTTTTCGAGTTCTTAGTGTTAAATCTACTTTGGAAATTAGTAATGTTCTTGAAAGATGTTATACTAGGTGACGTGTCTTTTACTAGGATACAAATAATCCCATTTCATGTAATTTGGAGGGGAGGGTACTGCTTGCTGGCGATATGTGACGTAAGAGAATGTGATGAGCCATGTTTATAGCCGTAGATGGTCATAGGTCAGATATTCCAATGGAGTGGATTCCCCGGATGCGTAAGAGCATATTCTTGCAAATGCAAAACCTTCTCTCTCAATACCGTTGTATAACTATTTTGAGTGCTCATAACTTTTAGCAAGAGAAACTAGTATCTAATTTCTTAATCAAAAAATGGTAAACTCGTAGCCTCTATTTGTGGAAGTGGTTGGTCACTAATTTTGTCTGTGCCCCCATGGGTCAGTGTGGGGCAGCCTACATCTGACCAAGGTAATTTGCAGATAATCATTGTATCTTGCTACTACTAATTTGTTGCTGTTTTCTTTTATTGGGTGGGTATCTAACATATTTTGTTTCTCCATGGACATTCTAACAACATTTTACGCTCCTGATTTCATGTAGGTTGTGGAACTTCTCATCCAGAAGTTGGAGAATGAGCCAAGTTTTCATCGCAGAGTTGACCTATTTTTTCTAGTTGACTCGATAACCCAATGTTCTCATAGTCAGAAAGGTAGGTGAAGAACCAACATTGTTATTAAATAATAAAAAATAAAATTGTTGCACACAAACACGCATGGGCACCGTGCCTTCCCTCCACCGCCATCCTCTCATCGTTTGATTTATGTGGATGCTTGAAATCTATATCATCAACCACTGCTTCATAATGCTGTTAGGTTCTTGTAAAATGTATCAATGACCTTATCTCTTTCTTCTGTTGATATCCTCTTTTTTGTTCTCCAGAAGAAAATATGCGACCACGACTCCCCCTTATATCTTTACATACTGTATTCAGTAGATATAATTTTCTGATTTGCTAGTTAAATTTTCTTCAGGAATTGCAGGGGCTTCGTATATCCCTATTGTTCAAGCAGCATTGCCCCGTCTCATTGGGGCTGCTGCTCCTCCTGGTGCAGGTACTCAGGAAAATCGCCGTCAGTGTCGTAAGGTGACTATACTGTGTGAAAGTGAATCTTTGAAAAATGCTTCAGAATTTATAGTTGAATTTTTCTGTAGGTCTTGCGCTTGTGGCTTGAGAGGAAAATTTTGCCAGAATCCGTACTTCGCCGCTTTATTGATAATATAGGAGTAGTAAATGATGATACATCAGCTGGCTTATCCCTCAGACGTCCTTCGCGAGCTGAGAGGGCTATTGATGATCCTATCAGAGAAATGGAAGGCATGTTTGTGGATGAGTATGGAAGGTCTGTAGCTTACTCTATTCTCTTTTTAAGTAATTCATTTTGTTCCCTCTTCTATTTATGCTTTTAGTGTGATATGCTCTTTATGTAGCTGTGTTGGCACTTTCCATTTATCTTACAATTCACCAGATGAGAACAAACTGATAAAATATGTCGTTGGTTGAAATGTTTTGGCCGCTAGGCATGTTAATCATCGTGTCAATGTTAAATTGCTTTCAATCACGAGATGATTTCCTTGACTTGAGAGTTTATAAGCTCCTCCTGACAACAACGTGCTCCACCATTTCTCATGATACACACTCATACATACACACTCACCCACACAGAAAGACAATAGGAAAGCTCGAGCCGCTGATTTGGAGTAGAACTCTGAACTTCAACTATTTATATAAATCTTGATATTTTAGTGATTTATCTAGTTCAGATAGGATCGGAAATTAAAAGGTTTAAGTTATTTATAGCTTGACTAGGTACTGCTTCCCAAGGAAGCCCTTAACTTAAGATTGGATCCAAATTGGATTGTCCAACTTCTGAAATTTAGCATACTTGTGTGCTTTGATTTCATTGTTAGCATCTATTATCCTATCAGTTTATGTGTGGTCTGTTAGATGTTTAGCTACCATATTTAAGGATATAAATTTATCGGATTCATATCACATATTGCTCACTGATGAGTGCAAAAGACTTGTAATGTTTAAAAGAAATAAGTTTGCATGCTGTGGTTCCATTGTGCCGTGTCATCCCAGTATTTAACATATCCATATGATCTTCTATATGTATGTATTCCTTTTGTCTTTTCTTTATTGGTATGTCTATTGTGTTGTCTTTGCCTCTGAAGTCAAATTAGTTTCTCCCTTATTCTAAACATATCTGTGTAGGAGTTAAGTATGTTGCATTGCATCAGTTTGCTGTCTGGTTTGTGTGTAGTGGCATGCACTATTTAGATAGTTTGTCATAGCATGGTTTACTTTCTTATTTCTAGCTTATGTTGACTGTTGGATCTGATATACATGCACACTTTATCTAATAAACATGTATTTTCTCGTTTCCTATTTGTTTCAGCAATACTACTTTTCAGTTACCTGGGTTGCTGTCTTCTCATGTATTTGAAGAAGAGGAAGATGAAGATACTATTCCGACAGATTCACGCAATGAAGTTGCAGATATAACAGCATCCAAACATACCCCTGTTGCAAGCAGAGATCCTGAGAACTATACTGTTACTCCAAGTGACAGGCGCCACTGCATTTTAGAGGATGTTGACGGTGAGCTGGAAATGGAAGATGTTTCCGGACACCAAAAGGATGACAGACCATTGTTCAAAAATGGCACTTTTGAATCAGAGCCAAATTCAGATGAGATCCTTGAATCAGCTTCCAACGTATATGCTGAGTTGCTGCCTTCTCCTGAGGGCTCTCCACCTTTGCCGCCTGGCTCACCACCTGTAACTCCGCCACTACCTACTTCACCACCTCCATCACCTCCACCACCTCCACCCTTATCATCACTATCTCCACCACCACTGCCGCCGCCACCCCCGTCGTCACAGCAACACCTATTTCCTCCACCTCCTGCCGGTCTTCCTCCTCCACCTGCAGGTCCTCCTCCTCCACCTGCAGGTCCTCCTCCACCTCCTGCAGGTCCTCCTCCCCCTCCTGCTGGTCCTCCTCCACCTCCTGCTGGTCCTCCTCCGCCTCAGTTGCTTCCCCAGCAATCACTACTACCTCAGCCTGCATTCATGTCCCAATACATGCCTCCACTCCCTTCCACAATAGCAACTTCTCCTGCATCATCTTATCAATTACCTCCTTTACAGCATGATATTGGTGGCACACCTGCTGTAAGTTTTCTGCTTTCTCACTCGCCGTATTTTTATCTATTTATTTTGTTATTATGTTTTTATCCATTTAGATATGTAAAGTGTAATATATTGTTGTATTTCAGGGAAATCAACGGGCCCTTATGGTTCCAAGTACTCAGGGATCTCACTTTGATGCTTCTTTCAGAAACGATGTATTGTCACAGCAACCATCTTTCTTTCCTCCAGCTGGGGTTGGCAATGCACGAGAGGGGGTTGGCTATAATCCATCAAGGCCTGCAGAGTATGGACAGGCTGACTTATACATGAATCCCCAAGCTTCACAACAAAGGCAACCATTTCTGCCTGGTGGTGTTGCACAAAGGCCTTTGCATCCTGAACACCCACCTCAACGCCCACCTAGTCATTTTTCCTATCCAAACTCAGTGCAGCAACATCAATATCCCCCCTATTCAATGCCAAATTTTTCTGATGGTCCAAGGAGAAATGCTGACGATGAACAATGGCGGATGCAAGTAATGAGTCTACTGCTAATTGTCCGCGTGGAGGGTGGTTGGCAGGAGGGAGACCATGTTCGGGTCCACCTTATTCGCATGAAGGTGTGTATTATTTTTGTTATGGAAATTTGTACATTTATGTTATCATGAGTGATGAGGCGTGATAGGTAGGGCTCTTAGACCAATGCTTTAGTTATAAATTTACTGATAAGTTTTGCATATCTAAAAGTCTATGCTAGATCTATCATAGGTGATAAGTATGAATCATATATGGCAGTTTCAGAATCCAGAATCCACCTTACTTCTTGTTACTGTTAGTCTGGCTAAATCTAAAATGGTCACTATTTGCTGGCTAAATTTAAAAAAAAAAACCTTGTCGACAGTCTGAAACCAACTATATTTTCTATAATGTAGAAGCTAAAGATTCAGTATTATGCCTTTATTATGTATTTTCTTAGTTGATATATATGGCGCAAAATTTTGATTTGTATTCGGGCTTAGTATTGAGTATTTTTGTCCAAATTTTCAGCAAATTCTAAGCTAACTTAGCTTCAGAAGTTATCTTTCAATATATTAGATGGATATTTGCTACTATCATTCACATTCTGTTTATGAGTTTTGCTCTGGTGGTTAGTATTACTGTGCCCTTATTGGACTAAGAATTAGCATTTTCACCCGAACACACAATTATTCTCTCTCCCTCTCTCTCTCTCTCTCTCTCTCTCTCTTCTCTCTCTCTCTCTCTCTATATATATATATATATATATATATATATATACACATATTCATTTATTTGCAATTGGGAGTGAAAAAGATTGTGATGATGAAAGTAATCTCATCCTACCCTGTTAGCTATTTCTTTATATTTTAATCATTTCCTTCCCTGAAATGTGTTGCTTAGGTGATTTTTGTGCTTAGCTACTTACACAACCACCTAGGCAATGTGTGAGGCTAGCTCACATTCTTGCCTAGGTATTATTATGTTTTAGTATCTGAAATAATGCGGATTATCTGAAGAGGACGACTTATTATTTTCTCATAATAATTGAATTTTTTATGTACTTATTATTTTCTCATAATTGAATTGCTTTTATTTTTTCGAAAAGAGGGTTCAGAATTTGACAAATTATCGTAACAGTACACGAAAAGGGGTTAAGTGCTTCATCCGTCCCTTCTTTGTATTTTTTATTTTTTTTTTTTTTTTTTTGGTACAAAAGAAAGCATTAAAACTACATCACATCCTCCAATAGTAAGGAGATCACCTCTCCAGGGGCAGTGTCCCAAATCTTAGAACCTATTTGATAATCATGACCAAGTTTAGCTAATGCATCCGCACAACTATTCCCACTTCTTCTTGTATGAACAACCCGACTCTCCCACGGCTTCCGTAATAGAGTACGGCAATCCTCAATGATCCGTCCAAAGATTTATTTATTTATTTTCCTGTAATTGCGTGTTTTTGAGTGGAAGATAGAGTTTGGAAGTATAAAAGGGTGTTCTTGCACGTTTCTTTATCTTTTATTCTTTGGGGGAGTGCGTATATTTAGTAAAAGAACAATGTGGTTGCAATTTTGTGCTCTTTTTTCCTCCTGTTCTTGTGTAACTCGATCAGTGATCAATGCCTAGAATTTTCTTGACTGGGATGATATGTTCTGTTGAGCATTTACTAGCAGTAACTGTGGCAGGTTATTTTGGACCGCCAGCAGAAAGGCCTCCCCCAAGTGCCGTTAATTTTCAGCCAGCTGCTGGTCCAATACCAGGTGATTTTCTGGGTGCAAAAAAGCTGCTTGTTGTCCCATAATGTTTTCTAATTGCTGCTAATGCGTGTTTGGCTCAACTCTGTATTGCATTTTTATCACAGTTCATGGTGTTCCAATGATGCCTAGCAGACCACCAGACATGTCTGTCGTCAATTGGAGACCAGCTTAAAAGTTAATCTGAGAACTGCAGGATCTACGGTAAGCATTTGTCTGTTTCAGATGCACTAGCAAACGCATCAAATTCTAATATGTACATCCTTCTGTTGAGAAACTATTTGAATGTGACTGAAGTTTCTTATATTTATATTATATAATAATGTGAGGGAGGGAGGGAGGGTTCGAAATGCTGAGTTGATTAAACAAACTCCAAATTCTAATATGTGCATCCTTTTGGTGAGAAACTATTTGAATGTTACTGAAGTTTCTTATATTATGTAATAATGTGAGGGAGAGGGAGGGAGGGTTCGAAATGCTGAGTTGATTAAACAAGCTCTTACATGGTTACTTACATTCAACAGATGATGGCAATCTTCATGTAGACTAAGTTATTCTTTCTTCAGTGCAATCTGTAGCAAACAAGAACATGAAATAATTAAATTTGATCAGACTATAAAAAGCATCGAAAAATGGATCAGCGAATCATGAACGTCTAAATACATAGATCAAGACCAGGATAATTTGAAATTTGTTTATTCGGGGAAAGAAAAGTGTTATTGATGAAAAATAAGTTTTATTGAACAGGTGAATTAGTAATATGGATAAGGCTTAAGCTACATTAGGTTTATATACAAATTTGTGATGAATGATTTTATCAATTCGGATATGATACATGTTCTTTCGAATAGAGAGGTTTTGTTCTTGTTCACTATCACCAAGACCACAAAGGCAAAATCCACTAAAACAAGCCATGACATACCCAATTATAGTGGCTGGTCTCTCTTGATTGGTATACCCTTTCCATCACTCTAGGATAAAATGCCCTCACCTCTTTTTCTTTTAAATAATTTTGCACTTCCATTTCGTGTATGCTGCTGCTGCTGCTGCTGCATTTTTACCATTGACAATTACTCTTTTTTCTATTATTAGCAAAAGACTGCTCATTTAGCAGCTACTGCACCCAAAATTTAACTTATCCTCGTGTTTTATTGATTATATCTTTT